>OX387431.1:27439898-28039898 GCA_947563755.1 Lochmaea crataegi | reverse complement strand
TCGCTTTTAGCAGCATGGTATTTGTTCAAAAATAATATTCTTTTTAATCTGACTGCAGGCATTTCCAATAAATGTTTTCTTCCATCCTGTTTTTTGAAATGAAAACCCATTTTTTTAATTCCCAAATATAACGAACCTTTGGAAATCTTAGTTTCTGGAGACTCTTCGATAAATTGCCGTAAAATAGTTTCTACTGTGATTTTATCCTTTCGCGCATACATTTTATAAATTACTTCCCTCAAACAATGCAGGGTATTTTTTGTAATTCGGGTTTTGCTCCGGGAAACGCTTGCAGACATATTTCTTCTAAATTCGAAATCTGTAGCTCTGTTTGGTTTTTCAAGATTATATAATGTGCTTTCTGGAACTTTTAGTGCTTCGGACGCTTTTTGAATTGCCTTAAATCGAGATCCTAAATCGTTTTGAAAATAGTTTACTACATTAAGCATAAGTTTTTTGGATTCATCAGAATATCGCATTTTTATATCTTATTTTGCGTTATGACATTAACATGAAATCAAAATTTGAGGTAACTTCAAAAACGTGACATCTAATAAATTAGTTACGACGTTCATTTTTGTTGGTAATTTTTTGTTTCAACCGATTTATTAATAATAAATAAGGATGGTCTTATTCTAAATGGGTATAAAATTTACTATATATAAACTACGAATATTGATAATACTCTGAAGCCAAAAATGGTGGTAAAGCGGAGTATTCTACATGCTAAAAACCCCTTGCGCATGCGTCCTCGATCACCTTTCTCAATCTGACAGGGAAATTTTGGTTTCAATTTGCCCATTGTCTCTTATGGAGTATGATCAATATTGTAGTTAATACATAATATAATTATGCTGATAATACATGAGAATAAAAGCTGTTGATAGCACTGTATACCGTTTTCCACTCGTCGCACCAGTGCGAACTTTTTCCGACCTCTACATATATTTGTTTTTGTTTAACACAACTAATCAATAAGGGATAGATATACACTGAGTGCATACGTTTATCCCAGAAGAAACGGCGTTAAAATTAGTATATTGGCAATACTTCTACGGTTCACATTTGACAAGTCATTTAACCATTTATTTTTGCCTCGCTCTTTCGTTGTGAATCCTTGATTCTGTTTTTTTGAAAAGATGTTAATTTGAGAAATTTAAGTAAAGAAAAGTGAAAAAGTGTTGTGAGTGTATTGCAATTGTGTTCCACTCACCAGGTAAGATGGAGAAAAGGGCTGTACGAAAAAAGTATCTGAATAAAATTTATAAACGAACAAGAAAAGAGTTGACCTCAATTTCTTTCTCTGACACACAATCGAATCAGTCTTCAAGTTCAACTTGTATTTCACCCCCTGCATCGAGACTTCCAAACCTTCATCAGTTTTTTGGAGAAAGTAGTGAGCATGTTGTTCAAGGCTTAAATGTATGTGAGTCTCCCGAGGAGTTTTCCTCCATAGAAAACCAGCAGAATAGTGAAACTGACTCATCGTTGGAAGATGATGAAGATACTTTGTCACAAGCAAAGGAACTGAACCCAAATATACTTCATAGTGACAAAAAATCACTTCAACTACAACTAGGGGAATGGGCAGTAAATTATAACATTACTCAAACAGCATTCTCTAGTTTACTACATATATTAAAACCTCTACATCAAGAACTCCCTTTGGATTCTAGAACACTATTGAATACTCCTAGAGAGGTGCCACTGAGAGTTGTAGAACCAGGAGTTTATTATCACTTTGGTTTCAACAAATGCATTGAAAGGTTAATGGACTCCGCTCAACCTCAAATCAAAAGTTCTAATACAATAGAAGTTTGCTTGAATATTGATGGATTGCCTTTGTCTAAGAGTTCAGGTAGCCAATTGTACCCAATTCTATGTAATCTGTTCAGACAGAAAAATCCTGTGTATGTAGTGGGTTTGTATCACGGTAATGAGAAACCAAAAGATGCCAATGAATTCTTGAATTTGTTTGTAACTGAAGTGAGAGATACTATTCGAGAAGGTTTGACACTCAATGGAAAAAAATATAATATAAAAATTAAAGCTTTCATTTGTGATGTTCCTGCTAAATGTTTCATGTTGTATATAAGAGGTCATTCTGGTTACAATTCATGTACAAAATGTTTGGCAAGGGGCTGTTATGTCAATAAAAGAGTGTGCTTTCCTAAGTTTAATGATTTAACACTTCGTAATGATGAAGATTTCAGATCTAAATTGCAAGAAGAACATCATACTGGTACATCTATTCTAGAGTTGATACCTGGTATTAATATGATTAACGATTTTCCATTAGATTATATGCATCTAATTTGCTTGGGAGTTGTTAAAAAATTAATTAGCTTATGGATTGAAGGTAAACCAGGAATAAAGTTATCATCTCATCAAATTTGTATTGTATCTGAATTCATGTTGAGTCATACTTCACAGGTTCCAGTAGAGTTCAGTCGCAAAGGCAGGATATTGGCAGAATTCAAAAGATGGAAAGCTACTGAATTTCGAATGTTTTTATTATATTTAGGTCCACTGGTACTTAAATCTGTATTGAATTCAGAAATGTATGTTCACTTCCTGACCCTATGTAGCCATCACAATATTGTCTAGCCAACATTTCTCACACCATATTGATTATGCAGAATCATTATTGAAGTATTTTGCTCAGGTATTTATCAACTTATATGGAGAACAATATATCTCGCATAATGTCCACAATTTATTACATTTGTGTGATGATGTGAGGTGCTTTGGGCCACTACACATGTTCAGTGCATTTCCCTTTGAAAATCACATGCAAAATTTGAAAAAAATGGTAAGAAAAGGAAATAAACCTGTTGAACAAATATTGAAGAGAATCCATGAACGTGATTTTATTTTAATGTCAAAAGATGTGATTAATCCTCAGTTTTCAACACCACATTGTGAACCAACTAGTGAACATTCTAGTGGCCCTCTTCTTCCAAATATAACTCCTCTGAATCAATTCAAAAAAATTAGGTTTTCAAATTTTGTTTTGGGCTCAACAGAACCTGATAATTGTTGTTGTCTCATGAATAATATTTTGATAATTGTCAGAAACTTTGTAACTGATGGCAATTCAGTAACAGTAATAGGTCAACAATTTTTCAACAAAAAAAATTTGTTTTCATCACCTTGTAATTCCAGTGAATTTGGAATTTTTATCTGTAGCAACCTAGGCCCTCTCCATACATGGCCTCTAAGTGCCGTTTGTTACAAATGTGTTAGGCTGAATACAAGTGGTAATGAATATGTAGTTTTTCCGCTTTTACATTTAGAATAATATTTTATTTCAAAGAAGGACTTCTGTAAATATTTCATGATGATAAAATATCTTCATAGCTTGTAAATATATGATTTTTGTTTATTTTTAATCATCTTGAACAATTTATGCACAAATATAATTCTCTTCACACCAGCAGAGGTGCACAAATATCTGGCAATGTTCTTTTCACAGCATATACCGATGGAAAATGGCACAAACATGGACCATAGTTAAATTTTGTGAGGAGAATTCTGTGGAGGCTGTGCCTACCACATGGCTAGTAGGGAGCGATCATTGTTATTGGCCTCTTTTTACGCAAGACAAGGTACTTCAGGCCATCAAAAGACATGACGTACTAAACACCTGTTGGCCACTTCATAAGGCGGAGGTCTTCAGGTGTGGAACATATGGTGAGTTCATTTTAATATTTCCATTTTTGTACTTAAATCAAGTCGAATTTCTTATTCTCAGACACCTATCTACAAGCTAGAAATAAAGCGAAAAAGGCTGAATATGAAATTGACCTAAGCTCATCTGACTGTGATAAGTTGAAGCGTAAACTCAGACATAGAAAAGTTGTATCATCTGATGAAGAAACCGAATTATCAGGAAACGAACTAGCAAGTTCTAAGGATAATACCCAGAAACGATATTTAAGTCCACCTAGACTGTGTGTTAGCAGTGTACCAAAACAAACTAATAATCCAGGAGACCCAAGCACAAGTAATTGTCCAGAAGACCCCAGCACAGTGAATTGTCTAGAATACCCCCGCAGAAGAAATGTTTCTGCTGTTTCAGCCAATTCCAGGACAGATATGGCAAAACAAACTGCTGGTGTGTTACTTTCTAGTGATTATAAACATTCTTATATTGTCTCGTATGCTGTATATATTGGCATAAATATATCTTATCTTAATGTTGTTTGTTTCAGATGTTCAAACCTGTTCATCTTGCCAATAACACAATTATGGTTAGAAGTTATATGATCCATACAATAAAATAAGCTGAAAATTTATATGTATTTTAGATGATGCTCTCAAAGCTATCCAGAAACAGCAGATACTAATGAGAAATATTCTTACCCAAGTGCTGGAAGAGTTACAACAATTAAGGATAATAAAATCTTCAGAAAAGGAGAAAAATGATGAGAGTACTTCAATATTCTCGAAGTTCCATTTCCTTCCAATAAACGATGAGGTACAGCTCAATGATGTAGAGGAATATTTAGCAGATGAGAGGAACTTCATTGCAACTGTGAGTTAATTACTCTCTTCTAAATTTTATAATGTGCTTCATTATAATATACAGTGTGTCTACTTAAGTTGGACTCATATGGGAAACTTTTTTATTGTGGGTTTTAGGAAAAAAAGTTATTCCTCATAAAAAGTTCTGCATTATCTAAAACCTAAAATGCAATCATTAGATATTTCTTATTTTGAGCCGTATACGAGGTTTGTCAAAAAATATTAATCTTACTCAAGAGTAAAGTACCTTTATTTTTTACAATACAGAAAAATTGTAAGAAGTAAAGTTGCTTAAAATTAAAAGTTATATTCAAATATGCAATTACAGCTATTTAGCATGAAAATTAAGATTTGGTGATTATTTACTATTCATTCCGTATTAATTATTCTGGCTTGGTACAATTTAATGTAATCTAGGATGCTCTGTCATGAAGTATTTGACAGTGAATGTTAGAATGGGTTAGTTTTCATAAAATTACAGTAAAAATGGCAGCTTTACTGACTTGTGAAGAAAAAATAGAAATAGTTTTAATTGTTGGAGAAAATTACAATACACATAGAGAGGCAGCAAATATTTTCAACAACAGACATCCCCATAGAAGCATCGGGTATTCAACAGTTACCAAAATAATGAAGAAATTCAAGACCAGTGGAAGTGTTGATAATAAGTTTAATAATAAACGCATAAAACGGGTTGCCAATGAAGACGCTGAGTTGGAAGTGATGCTTTCTGTCGTCGAGGAACCAAAAATCGGATTACGCAAAAGGGCTTCTCTAATCACAAATACTTCGGTAAAAAAAGATACAGTGGCAAATATTTTAAAACGTTATAAATATCATGCATACAAACCTCAATTCGTACACACATTACTACCAAGGGATTACGATGTTCGATTTGAATTCTGCGCTTTGATCCAAGGAAAGTTGGAAGAAGACCCGTTTTTCGCAAGAAGTATAATTTTTTCCGATGAAGCCACATTTTCATCCAACGGAACCGTCTCATCACAAAATTGTCGCTGGTGGTCCAACAGTAATCCAAATTTTGTAATAAAAAGTCGTAGCCAATATTCGTTTAAAACGAACGTATGGTGTGGGGTTTACAAAAATAAATTAATTGGACCATTTTTTTATCGACAATCGTTAAATGCCGCACGTTACTTACAATTATTAGAAAATCAAGTAAGTGATTTTTTGCACGAACTTCCGTTAGAAGAACGTATGAAAATTTGGTTCCAACAAGACGGTGCCTCCATCCATAGTACCGTAAACGTTAGAGAACTGCTTGAAAATATGTTTAATGGAAAGGTGATTCACAGGTATTCAGCTATTTTTTGGCCTCCCAGGTCTCCTGATTTAACTCCACTTGACTTTTTTTATGGGGTTACTTAAAACAGAAGGTTTATGAGCGAGGACCATTTGATGATGTAGACCATTTGGAAAGGATTATTTCTGAGGAATGCCAAAAAATTACTCCAAATATTATACGGAAAATAATAAAAGAGTTTCAGACAAGAACAATTACATGTTTAGAAAGAGAAGGTGGATATGTCGAAGCTTTAGTAGTTTAAATTAAAATTTAATTATGTTTGTTAGTTATAAATAGATTTTTGTTTAGGTACATAATATTTGTGTGGATTCTCCTATTTCTAAGATAAATAATTATATTGCAGCACGTATTTAAATGCAAGATTGTCCAAACACATTAACAAATAGAAAGGTTATCATATTTTTAACAGATGAGAGGGATAAAGTCAGTATTGAAATTTACGATTACAAATACTTTATAATGTAAAACGTAAATAATCACCAAATCTTAATTTTCATGCTAAATAGCTGTAATTGCATATTTGAATATCACTTTTAATTTTAAACAACTTTACTTCCTACAATTTTTCTGTATTGTAAAAAATAAAGGTCCTTTACTCTTGAGTAAGATTAATATTTTTTGACAAACCTCGTATACAGCTCAAAATAAGAAATATCTAATGATTGCATTTAAGGTTTTAGATAATGCAGAACTTTTTATGAGGAATAACTTTTTTTCCTAAAACCAATAATAAAAAAGTTTCCCATATGAGTCCAACTTAAGTAGACACACTGTATATGTTTTTAGATGAATGAATTATCCAAGCTGGGAGGCAGCAACATATATGATTTTGTCAAAAGATGTTTGAATTCATTATTATCGAATACATTTGCCGCAGATTTCAGTTGGCCTGGGATGAAGAAAAAGAAAGTTTTTATGAGCCTAAAACTGGCAAAGGTTCTAATTGGTGAGTAATTTTTTTCAATTGTTCTGTATTTTTTTGAAACATAATATATTGATGATTTGATCTTCCAGGGGCATGTGACAAAACTGGTTTGGCTGAAAATACCAAAGCTTCAGAGGAATCAATAAAAAAATGGTTAAGAAGAGCTAAAGAAAGGAGTGAAAATGAGCTGAAGAAAAAAAATGAGAAAATGGGAGAAAATGAGAACTAGATTTTCGAAAAATATTAATTTTTGTGCATTATTCATTGGAGGCCAATTTTTTGTTATATGAATAATTTTATCATTTGTTTTTGTTTCATTTAGATATTCTCAGTATATTGTGTTTTTTATTGAATTGATTTTTGTTTTATTAATTTTCGAATCCCTTTGACTGCAACCTCGAGAGAAAATATCTTTTTCTCAGACTATTTTCTCTAAATTACCAGTTTTTTTCAATTAGCCATAGGTTATTTAATGTCCATAAGACGTCCATCACTGTTCCAGGCTATGTACATCACTAGTCCAGGTAACGTCCAATAGATATCAATTGTGGCCAAATCCATGTCCAGAATTAGTCCATATCCGATCGAAAATGTCCATCACTGGATCAGATAATACACATTGATGGTCCATATAACATCCATTTTGGTACAATTCACGTCCATTAGGTGTCCATATCTGATCGGAAAATGGACATCCATTGGACATCCAAGTTGGTGGCCAATGGATATCCACTGGATGTCCATGGGACATCCTTCGTCCATCAAAGGACCTCCAATGGATACCAGTATTGTACCTAATGGATATCCAATGGATATCTTATGGATGTCCTTGTGTTTACTGGGTTTATACCACACACTTAATGAGTTCGAAGTTATGGAACTATTCTAGTATTTAAAATGCATGTATATATAGTATCAAGGAAAAAATATTATCTAATATAATTTTTAGGTTACAATTACCTAAGTACATGTTGGCTTCTAAAATGTTGTCACTACAATATGAAAGATTGATGTAAGGTTTACAGACAAATTATAAATAAGAAAGTTCTGATAACCTGGATCTACATCCTTTTTAAAGGTAGGCAATTTTATTTTATATTTTGTTGAAATAAATCTTAAATTTTTTTTTAGAAAAGCCGGGATGTGAAGCTTTAGTGTGTAGGTCATTCTCAACAATGAAAATCATCCTGAGATATATGATCATTAATCATAGCAAAAGAAAATTGTGCAGCAAGCACCACCACAGCTCAGAAAAGGAGAGCAAATCCATTCTATTCTCCGAGTGAAGGTATATGCAAATGATTGACTAAATCGTAGCACTGAAATCAATACATATTATAATTATCAGTATATTGGTGAATTATTTATCACTCCACCATCTTCTAATCAATCCAAATTTATATTTACCATTTTGTTTTAGCTCTCCAGCATCTACCGCAACTAAAAGTATTGCTAATAAATGATTGATCGAATGAGACCTTTCAATTCAATAAAAACTATTAAATTAATTCGTTGTAGTTTTTATAAAACTTTGTGATATACACATGTACCTTTAGAAAATGCTGCGTGAATTACTTATATTGAATATCATGATTAAAATAAAATAATAAATAATGCCACTCCAATTTTTATGGAATTGTTTTACTAAAAAGAAACATTGCAAATATATAAATTCGTTACTACACCGAAAAGTTTGTAATACTATTTTTTTAAATAAGGTAGAACAATAATTGTCAAATAGAAATCTTTCAAATTTGAGAGGTTCACGGACAAACCAATTCCAACCCGCAACCTCTGGAATGCATCTATTGGCTTGCTTGGCAGTAGCCAGTATTAACTCAATAGGATTTTTAAAAAGATGGTAGGTAATACTTTGTGACTATACTGTTCTATCATATCCACAATGTATTTTGTTGGGGGGTTTGTTTCTGAAAAAAACATTTATTGAAAGGGCAGTATTCAAATAACCAATTCTTTTCTTTTCAAATATACCTATATTATTATTTTTGTAAAAATAAAAGTAAAACAGCATTTATTGTCTATTAGGTATAATTTGAAGTAAGAATTTTGAATGTATTAAACTAGTTGTGTAGTCTTCTGAATTCTAACATATAATTTGCTATATCACTGTTCAAATACAGTTTGTATCTACTTACTAGGCTGTAAAATAAATAAGCTCAGCTTCAACATTTGTTGATTGAATTCTATATTGTGTCATTAACCTAATATTATCGAAAAGCATTATCCATAATTTATTAAAGGTTCAGAAAGATTCAATAGTAATTGGTTTTCAAACCATTTAAAAACATGTTCTTCATTCATTTTCCCATGATAATAACTCAACTGATATTCATATAAAAATATACTTTCTACTCCATCAATATAACCATTTTCATTCTCAGCATGTAATACAAAATATCTAGAATAAAAACAATTTTGCATTCTAAAATTTTACATAATCATTGTAACATACCTTTTGACATAAACCATTTTGGAAAATTCAGGATTCATTGATAAAAAGAAATGTATACAGTGGTTTATTTTTGTTGAAAGTTCCATAAGTCCTCTTTGTGGATGTATCATATTTTAGTAAACTACTCAGGAACATTCTACATTTAATAATTATTGTTCTTCCTCCAATTACTGCAGTAACATTCCTAAAGTGACATGATTATCCATAAAAAAATGTCCATGTATAATTGCTAAGTATTAAGAATAATATGTAACAGAATATAATAAATACAGTTGATTGGGTATAATATTGAACTTATACATACTTGCTTCATAAACGCTGTAAATAGTATCAGGAGCAGGAGTAAATGCATCAACTATTGCAGTATTATTAAGTTTCATTTATACGTTTTTTGGGATGTGACTTTAACTTTGATAACTCATTACTGCTTGTGAAAGATTACTCACAGTTCTTTGCAGTTTTGTCACAACATAACCCCAAAAATGTCAAGACGTCAACTGAACCTGAAATAAACCATTTTAATCGCGGCAACAGCGCGCATTTTTGCCAACATAAAAAGTTTTTATTAAGACTGACGTTAGTTTGACTTTAATATTTAATTAACCTACGAGCTGTATTTGATATGAAATTAATTACGAAACCTTTCTTTAAACATATATTTATATTTTTTAATACAATGCGACCTACAAATTTCAACATTTATTCAGTTTAGAGAGGCTTAACATAGTGATTGACAGAGGATTGACAGCAGCAATCGAATGACATGATATAAACGAACGTCTCTTTTTCGACACTTTGATGACGTGCAACGTTTTTTGTACTGAACGGGCTATATATACTACTACAAAAATGTCAAGACATCAAGTGAACCAAATAAACCATTTTAATCGCGGCAACAGCGCGCATTTTTGCCAGCATATAAAGTTTTCAGTACGACTGACGTAAGTTTGAGCTTAATATTGAATTAACCTACGAGTTGTATTTGATATGAAATTAATTACGAATCCTTTCTTTAAGCAAATATTTATATTTTTTGATAACATGCGACCTACACATTTCAATATTTATTAGGGTTAAAGTGGCAAAACATACTGATTGACAGCAGCAAAAGAATGACATAATACAAGCGAACGTCTCTTTTTTGACACTTATTAATACTGTAGGGGCTATATAGCGCATGCTACTTTAGATGGATTGTTTGTTTGATTATTTAGGGAGTTATCCACATAGCCTTCAGCTACGATCGATGACTGCCATCCGCCGTGTCTTTTTAAATCTTATAGATCGCCACCCGCGTCAACAAGAATAGTACCAGACGAATGCCGAAAACAGTGTCCTGTAAGATGCTGGGTCTGGTAGTCCCAAGTGTATAGCGATTTGTTTTGGTACGTTCCCTATTTTATTAATACCAACAAACAATCCGGTACATTTTCCGTTTATATAGTTTAGAAAAAAAGGTAATTATGTGGCCTTATCTACTGCAGAGCGAAGGCAAAGATTAAAAAAAATATTTATTTTGTAATCTTTGGCGAAGGTTAATATATTTTTCACTTTGGGATAAACATATTCTGAAAACACAAAAGACTGATTGAGATACTCCGCAACAATGCCTGTATTATGAGGAGGAGCACCGTCCTGTTCCCAGATCATTGTATTTCGCTCTGCAAAAGGAATGTCTTCCAAAAGTGCAGGTAATTTGTTTTCAAGAAAATCTAAATTCCTGTGTCCAGTCAATGTGCCCTCGTAAAAGTATGGCCCAATCAAATGGCCATTGAATAACCCACACCATACATTTATACCCCAAACTGTTTGAAAACGAGTTGAACGAACCGAGTGAGGATTTTCGTTCGACAAATAATAAGCATTGTGTGTATTAACTACACCATTGTTGTGGAAGCGGCTTTCATCACTGCAAAATATTTGAATAAATAGTAAGGGATTGTCGGGAATCATAACATCGATTGGAGATATGAATAATTCTAATCTTCTGTCGAAATCAGTAGGCCTCAGTCCTTGAACTAAATGTAGATTAAATGGGTGATATTTGTGTTGCTTCAAAATCCTCTGTATCGTGCTCTTGCCTATACCCAGTTCTTCAGTTATGTTTCTAACAGAAGTATGAATTGATACCAGCATACGCAAGATAAGCAGAGGGCATGGCGCTCACCGGGTAATGGCGCGCACCTCTAGAAGTCTATGAAAATATTGCATAACAACATGCCACCATACGTAAAACGGGGTAGAGGTGGGCCTCTAACACGTAGCGACGCGCAGGGGCAGTCAGCTCGTGGTAAGCGACAGTGAAGTGCGTTTGTTTGTATGCGGCTGCGCTGAACTAATTTTCGTCACGATCTTTTTTTCGGTAAGTTCAGAATTTTGATATTTATTAAATTGTTAATATAGATTTCCTAGGTACTTAATCATTCTATTTTATGATGAATTATTCAATTTTCAACAATTTCTTTTCAATATTTGTTTAATTTAAAGTTAAATTCAAAACGACCGTTTGAGGTTATCCCGCTCACATGGGCCCCATTACCCCTTAGTGACTTCTTTTATTGTTATAGAAATGCCCAGAAATCGCCAAAGAACAACCACCAAAGCGGCTTGGAACGAAGCAAACATTAAATCCGCTAAAACTGCCATTGATAATGATGGGATATCCAAGAGACAAGCCGCAAAACAATATAACATCCCATACACTACTTTAAGGGATCGACTAAAAAACGAAAATATAAGCAACCCAAGATTAGGTCGTAGGCCCATTTTCACCCCGCAACAAGAACATGAAATTGCTGAACAAGTTAAGCTGCTGGGTTCGCTATATTATGGACTCAGTGTCACAGACTTGCGTAAAGTGGTTTATAAATATGCTGTGCTCAATAATGTAAAAAACAATTTCGATGAAACAGCAAAACCGCTGGAGTGTATTGGGTACACGGCTTTATGCGACGCATCCCCTCAGTTTCTGTACGCAAAGCTGAAGCAACGAGCTTGAATAGGGTTTCTGATTTCAACAAGGAAGAAATAACAAACTTCTATGACAAACTTGTAGACTTAATGGAAAAATATAAGTTCCTTCCAAACAATATTTACAATGCTGATGAGACTTGTTACTTGTTACATTGCAAAGAAACAGGTTTGGGCGTTATTACCCCTTCGCCAGAGCGGTATTACCCAATGACAGGGGCAATGGCGCTCAAACCTTTTTTTTTTTAATGTTTACTACTGCTAATAATTCTAAGATAAATACGATTCCTATTAAAAAGTTGATTATTTAATAGTTGAAGTTTATGTTACTGTTCTAAATTTTAAAATAAAACAAATAATTTAAAAAATATAGTGTGTTTTCCTTAAGTGAACGTCATTCCCCCTGCTTACCCTACATTAATTACAGTATCATCAGCTCTCACTGGATATTGGTGCACGGTTTTTGTTTGGGAACGAACGGCTGCGCATCTTCCGTTCCAATTTAGGAAACACCATGTGTGATACCTAGGGACGTTGAGGAAAACGTTCTTGGTATAAACGGGCCGATTGTCGAGCATTTTTCCTGCATTCATCATAAGCCAATAGCATATCAATGTACTCGTCTGGACTGAATGTAAATGGCATTGTGCTTATAACAAGAGTAATAATTTTGAAAAAATTGAATAGATGAGGCTTTTACTTGATGAAGATCCATACTAATGATGAAATAAAACAATTTAATTTGTTTAAATCTTCATTTTATTTTGAACTAACGTTCAAATTAAAATTAGTGACGCGTTTCGCTACACAGTAGCTTTTTCAAACTAGTGAAGATACAATTGTACAATACATTTGGATATATCCGCATTTCCTAAATTGAAATCTTTTCTAAAGAAACAGGCAGTTGGATATCAGCCAATTAAGTCGAAAATTTTGACATTGGAAGAATTAGACCGGTTTATGACAGAAGCACCTGATAAGGAATATCTTTTGATCAAGGTGAATACAATAAATTAAACATTATTTGGTTGTTAAGAAAGTAAAACCTCTTATAAAAATTAATATCACGTGTTTAAAATGTTGTCCTGGAGTTTCCAAGCATTACGAGAGCCTTCGTTTGTTGCAAGACTAATCACTGCTGTGGGAAGAGAATGCTTTGAGAACTTCAATTTAAAGGTGTTGTGTTTGATTATTTAGGAGGTCATCGGGAAGGACCATTGTTTGGCTATCCACCTATCTTCAAACGTTTCTTCTAAAAATGGGTTTCCCATTTTAGAACAATGAGAAGTAGCTCGATCGTGAGGAAAAACTCTGTTACAATCTCCATGTATTAAAAGAAAATTCAAGTATTCTTCATTATTTAATTCCAAATAGTTCATTTGTGTCACTCTGTAAAAGTGCTAATAACCACAAATAATTTCAATTTATATTCAAATAATACAGCTACATAATACACTGCCTGCTGCAATAAAACAATACATAACACGGTGTACATATAATAAGCAACAATAGGCAGAAATAATTAAAATTTCCAAATACATGTCAATAGGTCAAACGCATGAAGGGAAGTAAATGATTTTACTATAATTCTAACTTTGTTAGAAGTTTTAGAATTGTATAAGTTCATTTCAAAAGATTTAAGTAAAATCATTTACGCTATCTTTGTGCATACCACCCAATATCTCAAAAACGTACATTTGGATATAGGAAAGATAACATAAACTCTCTTTTTAGACCGTAGATTTGGATAAAAGAGGAAAAAATCAAAATATTTGACATTTTTGTTGAACGTTTCTTCAGCTATCTATAAATTACATCACACTAGGGGGTAGGTAGGGTCTTCGTAGATTTGTGACATGGGGTGACCAGGAGTGATTACCCAAAGTCAATTTTTTTTAAATATATTTTCTAATATACTACTACTATTATGTTTAACTTATACCACTTCAGGCAGTAATTTAAATTTGCTCCAAACTCTTTTTCTCGGATACATATGGTTTAATTTATGAAAAAATAAATAAAAACTAATTATTACTAAATTATAGAATAAAAGTGTCATAGTGTGACTTGGCAGGTGTGAGTACCATGAAAATGGTACAAAACATTAACATAGGGAAAGGGGAGTCTGGAAATCCCAAAAATCGAGTCGTTTTTACGAATTCTGAATAAAAATTAATATCTAGAATAGCATACATTTTAGGTATAGGGTTTTTCACACAAAATGGAATTAAAATTTAGCGCAGAAACCTAAACAAAAATTATATACAGAGAGTTTTATTTAAAATCACAAAATTGCTGTTCACCTCCGGTATAGATAATCGGATGTACACAATAGGTGCAATAAAACCACCTACTTCATTATTTAATATTTCAAATGTCACATTTGGCAGAAATGCAAGTGAATCAGAACCATTCTTCGTGTAATATAAAGCTTAGCAAAAAATATTCATCGAATCGTCTGTGTCTCCTCAATTAACTTCTAATACAATCTTTCTTTTTTATATTATCGTTGAAATTATTTTCTTCAATTTCTATTAGTTTTGGTAATTCAGTAATTCTGTCGTAAACTTTATCAAAGACATCAAGAGGAATGAAATCTGATGGAACAGGCCAAACTATATCTAGAACGTAAAAAAGATTTATCAAGGTGAATCAACCCATATAGATCAAGCAAGTAGTAATTCAATTTCACCTTTTATTATTTTTATCATATTATCTCACCTTTCTCTAAATTTCTTTGTGGTAACGTTCTGCTTTTTCCGAAATATTCTTTTACATCAATTGTCCAATTCGACTCAATAATATAATCCAACAATTTGCATTCTGGTAAGTAGCTCTCATAATTATGATCTTTGTTTAATGAACATAGTTTTCCAGTTCCTATACCTACACCATGCAATAAAGATGGTGCGTCTAAGATGCTCTTCGAAGATTCCTATTTAACAAAAAATATTAAAGGTACAGTATCTACCGATTCACGAACACCATTTAATAAAGCAAAACCATGAAAAAATATAAAAATTATACAAATATGCTATATGATACAAAACCAGTATTTTCTGATTCGCGAACTCTATAATAGTCCTATATTAAGGCTAGAAAAGTAGCTCTACCACAGCACTGGAAGCTATAATAAGTTTTTGCCTCTAGCTTTGCATGTTAAGGTGGAGGCGAGAATCCCATGGGAATTGGAACGACGGAACCAGCACGCAAAATCATCATGTAATTATAAACTCGCCGAACCATAAAACCCCCACCTAAACTAGAATGGTATGAAAACATTCAGACAGGATGAAACGCTGGTGTGGTACAGTACACTGACATATCCAAAACTTACAAAGGAACGGGAGCTGGAATCCATGATGCGATACCAGGGCAGCACTTACGTATCTTTGGGGCCGGATTCTTGACTGAGGCAATAGTGCTTCTCGAGAGAACACACATTTCGTCTTTATCTTTCTTGTTTATTTCAACATTGCTGTTCTCTCGGAAAGCTCTACTGCATCAGTCAAGAATCTGCTCCCATATCAGATCCGAATACCTACAAAAACTCTCAGCCCTGGTAAATCAGCATAAGGTAACGCTTAAGTCGGTTCCGGGAACAATGGTGCAGTAGGCAATACATGGTCGACAAACTATAGTAAAGAAAGGGTCTGAAACAAAATTCACCCGGAATAAGTAAGTATTCAGTATATCAAAAACTACAGTAAAGGGGCGGACTACAACAAAACATACGTACTGGAGTCACGTGTATGAGCAGAAAACAGCAAACTCCCTCCTTGGAGTTGCTAACCAGAGTCAAATAAAGAAAGTGATAGGACTACTCACCGGTCACTGCACTCTAAGGAAGCACTTGCATACCATGAGTACCTAGGGATGAAGCAATGTTTGTCGATTGTGCATGGAAGAGTCAACCCCACACATTATAATCGAATGCGGAGCACTGTCTCAATGGAGACATAAACTCCTGTAACTAGAGCGCCCAAGATAGGAAGAAGAATCTTGTGAAAAGACTGTTAAGCCTAATAATGACAAATAGTCTTTCTACATAAACTGTTCGAAAACAAACCATTTGTATTTGAACTTGCATGCCTTCACCCTACCCCCTTCTCTCATATCCGAAATAAGTTTGTAATCAGTAATAAAAGTAACTAAAAAATCTACCAGTGTTCCAGTAAGTGAGCAGTTATAATTATTTCAAAACTAACTATAACGTAACCGTCGATATAGAAACCAAAAAGTTAGTTAGGAATTTTCAGTTGTCTGTCAAGTTTGACAAAATAAAATATGTTTTTTGAGTTCCCGACTATTTTTTAATATAAAATGGATTAATGTTCCATTAAAACTCATCGTAGTACCATCCACAATAAAAAACTCAATCCTCTTCCTCCGCTACTAAGCCTGTAATCCATAGGCCGCTGGTATAGAAAGTAAGTAAAAAACCAAACCAGCTTCAGGAAAAATATACAGTCCACTCAGCTCATTTCCCAAATGGAGGAGAGAAGTGAATGGAAAACAATCCTCCATAAACAGTACAACCAAAAGCACGAAATGCTGAGGTGCCAAGTACTCAAAACCTTGCCTGGATATCAACTTGTCTCTAAAGGACGCATTTCTGTTTTCTTGCTAACCTTGCAGTAGATATTGAAAGCTGTAGTATACTGTGCTGGTGAAGAGTGATATCACAAAAATGTATCTACAGCTCTTAAAATGACATGTTTGCTATTCAATTTCCAAAAACTACAACTTAATCTGTAATACAGATGGAAATAATGTATTTTCCATTCCCAGAGGTATCCTAGCTTGTTTTAAATTCCATTGTCAAATGGATGCCTCAATAATTTTTGATAATGCTGGTTGAATGTCTAAAAGCACTTTTACAGAAAAAATCGAAACCTACCGTCAAATCCCGTTGAACTTTACATGCAGAATTCGGTCTACCAGATGACATCGTAGACGTACCGTTATAATCAACGACGATATGGTTAATTAAAGCATATAATTTCAAAATGCAGGATATTGTTAGTTCCATTATACTGAAGTCGGGTGAATCAACAGTTTTTGAAAGTGTTGGTGGACCTCCATAATAGTATCCCCAATCATCGATTAATCTCTAAAACATTTTAAAACAAATTTTCTTATAAAATAAATCAATTTCCAAAGACAAAAACACTTTTCCTCAGGCTGCAAACTTTGACAGGCATTAAAAAAATCGGTGTGTCCGAACTGCGTACCATTTAATCCCACTGACCGAATTGCTTACCAAATTTTAATCTACCTACCTTAGGATTATCGGAGCGTCCGAACTGCGTACCATTTAATCACTTATCCCAGCGGGGTATCTTAGCGGGGGGTACAACTTCACCATCGCCGGAATCCGGGAACACCGCCACAAATAGCACTGGGGAGGTAATAGTTCATTTAAAGAGCGTTTTGAAAACGCGAGCCTTTATTATAAAAAAACAATAATTTCACAAGAGTCATAATTATAAGAAAATTTTATAATACTACCATACTACCAAATTTATAGCTAACGCATTTTACAAAATTATATCTAGATATTTTATTATTTTTATACTGCACAATTTTTGAATGAATAAACTCTTGTTTATTTAAAACATCCTTAGGAATTAGGTTTGGTTAGGTTAGGTTTTCCTCGAGAAATCTGAATTTAACGTATACACCTTCACATTGCACTTTTTGTTTGTACACAACCACACTGTTTCACCAAACTTTTTCAGTTCGCGATGCTTTCGAAACTTTAAATGTTCGTAGATTATTAATGGATTTCCTCGCTCACTTAACATTTGTTTGAACTCCATTTTAATTTTCAAGCTTCAAGAAGCTTCTGGAGAGACTGACATTTTATTCGAATGAACGTCTTAAACATCCTTTTAGCAATAATTGCTATTGGTGGATGAAAATCAAAGCTAAGCTAATTGTGTAATTCCAAGTGTCGCATGCCGCTAATCCTTTGCAAGCGACCTCCCGCAATTTACCTACCTGCCAAGTTTAAACCCCCTTGATATCTTCCGGTACGCAATTCGGTCACCTAGATAATCTTCAGTAATTACCGTTATACCTGGCAAAATTTGGTAGGCAGTCCGGATATCACCGAATTAATAGGCCGTAACATCACAAATTTTTTTATGCGCCTGCCTCAGTATCGGCCATCTTTTTCGTACTATTTTCGAAGTGAATAGGTTTGTTCCAACTGGCATTTATGAACCTTACTGGAATCGTTTCGAGTACTGTATAGTGCGCAAACTCGAATTTGGGATGGACACATCAACTTTATCAACTCTTCCAGAAGGTACAGTTTGTATACCGTCCCAAGCAGTCCCAAGAACGATACTTTAATCAGTTGGAACGTGAAAGAAATACAGCACTTGCGCGAACGATACCGAAAACGGTTCTAACGCCAGTTGTAACAAAGATAATACTTCTTTAGCCGCGTTCTGGGATTTTTGGTAGGGGCAAAACTTATGGGCTGGTCACCACAAATCATAGGCGAACAATAAAATTTTTGACATGGGTTAATTTAAGGAACAATGAAATGGTGTTGTTATGGAGAATATGGGAGCGTTACACAGTGTAGGTAAATCATTTAAAACCAATACATTTTATTTTAAAAATTTCCCAAAGCCTTATCAAAGCTGTATTATCAAAGAAAATAATGAAATCGTCAGGAAACGTACATATTAAAAAATGTTCAAATTATGCAAAATGTTAATTATGGGTGAATAAATGTGGCAGATGTGAAAGAGGTTTTCGTAGATTCCGGTACTTACTTGTTGTAGATTGTTGAATAAACCTTTTGTTAGGCTTTATTGTACAAAAAGAATCACATTAAATCGGAGAAAAATAATTGACAACTAACTTGTCAAAATGAGTTTAAACAATAAAGTGTAGTGAGTAAAGTTAAATAAATAATTATATGACATTCACCCTACCTAGGTAATATAATCGTTCAAATGCACAGAAGGGTGTTTTTCTCGTTTACTTATTTTAACAGATTCTTGAGAAACTTCGGGTAATGGAATATGAACATCAGTGTTTCCCAATTCCGCATGTTTAGGAGGAGTTGAAAGGTTTGATTCTAATGAAACTACATTTTCGGAGGATAATTCTTGTAAAGGTTCTTCCATAGAAGTTCCAATAGGTGCCAGATGTCGCGTGGAAACAGTTATTTCTCTACCATCAGACAACTTAACATGTGAATATTCAGGATTTCCTTCCATCAACTCCACTTCTTCAACCAAAGGCTCGTACTTAGAATGGCGCACTGGTCGCTTCAGTAACGTTCGCATTGTCCATTACCTTGCGGGTTGTAACCAGTAGTCCGACTTGTAGCGACACCTACAGTATCAAGGAATGACTTAAGCTCCTTTGACATGAAGCTTGAGCCTCTGTCAGAGTGTATATAAGCAGGTGTACCAAATAAAACAAACAGCTCTTTTAGTTTAGATATAACAGTACTTACAGATAGATCTTCACACGGAAAAGCAAACGGAAAACGAGAAAATTCATCAACAACAATCAAAAGGTAACGATTTTTGGAAGATGAAGGTTGTAACATGTCGATCGACCTGTTTCGATGTCACAGAATAAATCCTTTTAATTAGCGCTCGTCGTCACTAGCCACTTCCAACTATAGTTCTGTGATCCCAAACTCTTCAACCCTGACCACCATAAGACAATTGACGTCTGCCAACGGACGCTTCCATTTTTTCCAACGCTACGTGAAACACCCCTTTTCGTTATCGACCGCCTACGGGGAAAGATCATCTTTCGCTATCTTTCATCTCTTAAGTACCTATCTTATGAATTTTGCTGTGGTAAGTTCAAAATCATAATTTATAATTAATAAGCTTCTTCTAAAGTACTGTCTGATATAATTTTCGTATGCATTCTTTATTTTTTTACAGAGATAGACGAAATTAAATTTAACACGTGGTCATAAACTGTTCTTTTATACTAATATGTTAGTTTTAAACCACATATTCTTTTATAATTCACTGTTTTACTTTTATACAAACATTTTCAAGCTTTATCGGTTGCGAAATAACTCTTTTAATTATAAAATAACATTTTTATAATCTGTTAACCTATAAAATATTCTTTCGTAACGCCAGTGCCGGTTTCATATATTTCCTAAGCACGATATTTTTCCATATAACTAAATAAATAACTTTTTGCTATCATTAGTTTCTTTCGGATCATTAGTATATTTTTTTATTTAGCCGATAATTGCTCTTTTTACTGATTTAACATGGGACATATAATGTTGGAAAGCTTTCAGTAAATTAAATCAATTTTTTTACTTTCAAATAACTGCCTTCCTTTTTTTAACCTGAAAAGCTGACCAACATAATGTGCCATTACATTCAAGTTCCTATAAATCCCTGATCCACCTGTACTTCTAGGTAAGCACAGCCCCAAGGATATAACCCAAGGATATAACCCAAGGATATACCCCAAGGATTTAACCCAAGAATATTACCCAAAAATATAACCCAAGAATATAACCCCAAGGATATAACCCAAGGATATAACCCAAGGATATAACCCAAGGATATACCCCAAGGATATAACCCAAGAATATAACCCAAGAATATAACCCCAAGGATATAACCCAAGAATATAACCCGAGGATATAACCCAAGAATATAACCCAAGGATATAACCCGAGGATATAACCCCTAGACCTAGATCAAAATTCCGCCCTAGACCAGGACACATCAGTTCAGATCAAGACCTGACTACCCATCTTCTTCAGGAAACCACTTCATCTAAGCTAAGTACCTATAAAAGTACAAATTCCTCTTATTCATTTCCTGTGGCAGAATAAATTGAAAAATTTGTTATTAATTCTTTTTTTATTTTATTATAAATCCTCTACTATAAAAGTTGAGGGAGATATCGCCCAGGGTCACTTTTATTATTAACTTTCATTTAAATTTTACAAGGCTTTTCTACCTTTTCCGCCTTAGTTTTTTTGGTACTTTTTTTATCGTCAAAAAGGTAGTGGCGCCCTCAACTTTTACAACCCTCCTGTAACACTTGTGCAGCATAAACTTGGTGTCGAATCACCCTTGAGAGGAGTTTCTAGCCGGAGCCCTTCGAGCTGGTGCCCTGTGAGGTTACAGCCATTTACCGTTACAAGGTAACGGACCTTTAAAATCTATGTTAAATCTTTCTAGTGGCTGAGTAGCTTTTATAAGATGACTTTCTCTCTTATGAAACCGTGGCTTAATTCCAGCACACACACGACACGAGGATATTGTTGATCGTATCTCTTCTAGCGAGAAAGGAAGGTTCTTACTTCTTACACAGTGATACAATCTTGTTTCTCCAGGGTCACATAAGGCTTCATATAGAGAACGTAGTTGCTGTAAATTTTGTAGTAGATGAACAGATTCGTGATAAAGTATCAGCTGAGATATTATATTTGCCAGGTCTATATCTATAAATAATTTCATAGTTATAACTTGAAAGTTCTAATTTCTCATTTTTAATTTTTCCGAAGTGTTTTTTGTTAAACATAAAAGAAACTGACCGTTGATCTGTTATAAGTTGAAAAAAACGGCCCATGAGGTAGTGCCTCCATTTCCTCAAAGCTTCTACAATAGCATATGCTTCTTTTTCAATCGAAGAGTGATGTTGTTCTGATTTAGATAGTGTTCTTGAAAAGAAGGCAACTGGCAGATTATTTTGAGATAAAGTAGCACCAATCGCAAAATCCGAGGCGTCAGTTTCTACAGTAAAGGTAGCTTGGTCATCAACAGATGAAAGAACAGCATTTTGAATATCTAATTTCAATTGTTCGAAAGCCTTTATTGCTTGAGAATTCAAAGGAAAGGCACTCCTAGTAGTTTGACTCAACGTGCTAGCAAATCCAGGAATAAATTGAGCATAATGAGAAAACATACCAAATGCTCTCCGTAGGGAAGATGTATCATTAGGAACACTCAAATTACGGATAGGCTGGAGACGTTCAGGGTCAGGGCGAATGCATTTAACGTACCCCAAAAGATGGATTTCTTTAATTGAGAAATTGCTCTTATCCATATTTACCGTTAGATTATACTTAGAAACAACTTCCATGAATTGTTTCAAATTTTTATCGTGTTCATCTTGATTATGGCCACAAATTGTTATATCGTCCAAATATACTTCTACGCCTTTAAGACCTTCAGTTGAGATCATTCAAGTGATAGCTCGCTGAAAAGCAGGGACTCCATTTAGAACACCAAATGGAATACGTTTAAATTGATAAAGTTTTCCACATGCTTTGAAAGCTGTATATGGCTTGTCTTCTTCGACGATGGGTATTTGATAGTAAGCACTTTTGAGCTCAAGAGAACTGTACACTTGGTTTGAAACAACTTGATTTACAATACTGTCTATTCTAGGTAGAGGGAAGGCATCTAAATCAGTGTATCTATTTATTGTCTGGGAATAGTCAACTACCATTCTACGACGATAATTTTCTGAAGATACTACCAAAACCAGAGCTCGCCATTGTGAAATACTCTCTTCAATTATGTTATTTTTCAATAAGTTGTGAATTTCAAACTCAATAAACTTCGAATCTGATTCAGTATATCTTCGAGAGTTAGTGCAAATTGGCTTACATTCAGATGAGAGATTTGTATAAATTCGGACAGGTTCGATATTAGCAGTTGCCACACACAAATATTAAGAGGTGCCTGTTCACCGCCAAACTGCACCTGCACGTACGAGTGTCTTCTAAGGATATCATGCCCAACTATTAAGCACGAACAGAGATTTGGAAGAATACTAACAGTAATCTCTTCATATTTATGTCCTTGTAGACAAAGATCGATTTTACACTGACCTTTTGTTGAGGAATGAAGTGATGTAGATGCCATGGACACTTTCTCTGGTTTACTTGGAGTTACAGAAATCTTGAGCTTGTGAATCATATTTTCATTAATAATGCTTGATGAACTGCCTGTATCTACTAGACCGTAAGCAATCGTACCATTTATAGTAACAGGGATAACATTTATAGTAACAAGGAGGTATAGAAGTAATACAGTTAGAAAAATGAACAGATGAACCAGCTGCTTTTATTTTGCTCTTTTTTATACAAACTTTTTGCCAATGACCTTTGGTACCACAAGCTCTGCAGACTGTGTTCTCCGCAGGACACTCTGCTCGAAAATACTTTTGAAGGCCACAAAAGTAACACTTTGCATTGGTAGCAGCAATAGTTTCTTGCTCTGTACATTTGATAGATATTTCATCATTTTTGTTGATAGCTGAAGAAGGGGGTGAACTCTGGAGAACAGCAATTAATGCCGATGATGATAAATATTGCCGGGATTGATACTGTGCTAGTTCCAGAGATCTTGCTTGTCTGAATGCTTCATCTAAAGTCAGAGTATGATTTTCTAGTAATCTTAGCCTAATGTGTGATGATTGTAATCCATCTATAAACGCATCTCTTATACTTTCATCCCTGTTGATGTCTGCAGTAACAGCTTTAAAGTTGCAGTCTTTTGCTAAGCGTTTTAAAGATTCAAGATATCTGTCAATAGTCTCTCCAGATTCCTGATTTCGAGTCATGAGCTTATGCCACGCAAATATTTCATTCACCGGTTTTATATAGATCTTTTTTTCAAAATACTAACAGCATTATTGTAAGTATCGCATTCACTTATGTATTCATAAACGGATGGAGATATAAAATTAGTGAGAACCTTCAGAACATCCAGACTGTTAGAGGAATGCCAGAAAGAACTAAATGAACTGTCAGATCCCATTAAAGTAAGATTAGTATGATTGCCGGGACATAACGATATTTCTGTAAATGAACAAGCTGATGAACTCGCGAGAAGAGGTTCAGCAAACGACGTATGTTGGACCAGAACCAGTTCTTGGGACCACAAAAAAAAGTGGTCCTAGTACAAATACAAAAATGGGTACAAAGCCAACATAGACTACAGTGGAGGAACACTCCAAATCAGGTTCACAATAAGACCTTTATAGGTGACACATTTGTTAAAGGAGCCGAAGAACTACTGAATATCAGTATGAATCAGGTAAGTATTATTACAGATTATCTAACGGGCCATGCCCCGGTAAAATATTGTAATGTTTTTCTCATTTATTTAAATAGTTTTTATCGATGGCATTAAATTATACACACTTCTATGGCTAATTACTATTGATTTATTTATTAAACTTAATTTATATACACACTTTACTTAATGTCTACTAATTTATTTACACTCGGTATAATAGTTCTAATTTATTTTTACCACTTGAATACTACACTATTTATCTTCACTATTTCATTCACTGTCCGATTACTAAGAACTTCTGTAAACTCTCTGTGAACTAACTCTTTGTCTTTGTTTCACTAATTGTCAACTCACCCAAACACCCGCTTATATATAGTCTTTATCAATTCTGAAAAATTCTTGTATTTTCCACGCTCGTCATATGCGTAAAAAAAACCTTTCCATAATGTTCTCGAAAAACGCGCATTCGCCAAAATATATAGTTTAGTGACAGGGCCGGCATTGAATTGGTGACTTCATAACAATATAACGGAGATCTCAGCTACAGACTTAGTGGCATGGAGACCGAGACCGTAACCCATATCTTATCTTACTGTGAGGCACTGGACTCGAGGAGACAAACAATTTTCGGAGAAGCCAATGTGCCACCTGAAACATATGACACACATCCAGAGGACCTACATCGTCTACTCGAAGGTACGGGGATAACTGGGTGGGAGTAGAATACAATACGCCAACATGCTGCAGTGCTCCCGGCATAAGAACGGCTCCCAAAAAGGAAAAAAAACTAGTATCTGAGATTTTCCTCGGGAACTAAGTAGAAGAAAGGGTACCCGTTAGATCTTTAAGGTCTCAGTGACTGGCACCACAGACTTGCCGTATTTTAATTCCAAGGTGCGAGACGTTTGTCGGATTTTGAAACAGGTGCAAATTTTAAATTTATATTTTAAATGGATTTACAGAATTATAATGATAGAGAAACAATATACGATTTGCGAGGCACTATTATCTCAATTTCGGTAAAAAGTGGATTTTTCATGTTTCAATTGTAGAGAATTTATTTGTTTGTGTAAATAATATTCCTTTTTAGCCATTTTGGTATAAAAGAGGACGAAACATGTCAATTACAGTTACTCCAAAATAGCGGTTGCATCTGTGGTTGTCATATGATGAAAAGGCCTATAGCTTCAAAACAAAACTTCTCAGCTGTATCACTTGGTAACCAGTTTCGTCAATACAAGGTAGATGTTTTTTATTACATAAACTTAATATTCAACTTCTGTACTTACTCGATTTATATGTGCAACCATTGTAAGAAGTTTAACTTGTCCAAATCGCTGGTTATAACTTTCTAGACTCATTAGATGGTTCAAATGCAAGTGTATATTGTCCTCATCGCCCTAAAATATACAATAATGTTTATTAAACTTAGTTGAACATTAAACTTCCTCATACAGTTATTGTATGAAGACGAGAGGTCGGCATTTTCAGAATCCCAGATACATGCGATTAGTTGCATGTACCAAAACAACCACATTTCCCAAATGAAATTCAGCCTACCTCTATTAAATGTATAAAATATTTCGGATAGAGTACTAGAAATCCAGTTAACTTCTCAAATCCTCGAACTTGTTGATTTGGTTTGTTGATAGTGGATGAAAAAAAAGTAATGGTTTCTTCATACGAATCAGAGCAGGGAAAATTATGATATCCAGTGTAAACAAGTCTATGTAAAAACGTAGTCTAAAATATAACAAAAATAACATCCCCACTCGAAATAGTTTGTGATGTACTTACTCTTCCGGATAGTTGAAAGTTCTTACAAATAATATCGTAAGCTGTTATTCTTTTTGGTTCTTGAATACCATATACATGATCTTTTTTAAGAGCTGTTCTTTTTCTAGGAAATCCGATTTCAATATCCTCTTCGTTCATATTATTTGCTTATTTGTAACTAAGAGACTAGAACGTGATTGATCAATAAAATGCAAAGATCCCTTTTGGATATTTTTTTTGTAGGTTCGGGCATAACTTATTTGTTTATGTACCGAATACGATTGTTTTGCAATGGGTTCGCTATAGCTCCTAGGTGATCCCATTTTCATTTCATTGATATTAGACCTTGGACAAAGATACACTAGGAAAACAATCAAAATGTAATAGGAAATGTATATGTATGTAAATATGTATGTATGTATGTATGTATATTGGGGTGACATTTACTGAGACCTAAAAGATCTATTGTGCCCCCTTACTTCTACTTTGGTCCTGAGGAAAGTCTCAGAGACTAGCATATCCCTTAGTCCTATTTCCCGGAGGAATTTTAGGATATCTGGAGGCTTTAACTTAGGTAAATGTCCCTCTTCTATCCAGTAATCTCCTAGGTGTTGTGCCCTAGGATTCTGAATTGCTGTGCAGTACGCAAGTATGTGGATGGAGGTTTCTTCCTCCATGCCACAGAATCTACATTATTCTTCCTCCACTATTTTGAGCTTTTTTAGGTGCCCATTCAGGCGACAATGTCCCGTTAGGATCTCCTATCCCTATCTCCTATTCCAGTTCCTTCTATTGCTTTTGAGCCGTCTGTGTAGGTACCATTGAATGGCATTCTTTCCAAGTCTGGTAATGGTATTTGAATCCCATTCCTTCATGTTGCTTAATTCCGTAACGAATTTCTTGGAAAATTTATACTTTTTCATCATACCGTCTTGTGGCATGTCCCAGGTTTTCTGATTTCTAAGAAGTAAGGAGGTGGTTTTTTTTAATGATTTTGTTATAAACGGGAAGTCTTAGCCCAAAAACAATCGCTAATTTTAATAAAAATATTTATTAAAATTAGCGAAACGCGTAATAGGAATAGGAAAAACCCAAGTGACGTCGCACTTGTCGGAAATCCCAACGTGGCCCGAGCCACGCTGGATGACGTACGCCGCTTAGGGCGCGGTCCGTGCATCGAGATATAGTCTCGATGCACCATTTTAGTATAAATATGGGCACCGAAACTGTAACCGGGATCAGTTCGCTTCCAGCTCCGGCTGAAGTAACTTAGTCGACGCTACAATATCCAGTCTGTGAGATCAGACTGAGACGACGATAAGTCCCCGGCAAGTTGGCCGTCCGGACTTCAAGAAGCCAAGCCACGTTTCGATAAACGTTGGTGTATTATTTCAACGCTAAGACTTCGATTAGATCGTGGCCGGTCTAGGGGAAATTAATTGTTTTGGGAAAGCAATTGTTTTATTTCTTTTCGACGCCCCACCGACGTGGAGTACAGGCTAGAACCTTTCTTCTGGTTATTGTATTTATGGTACCGACGACGAGCTCTGTACTCTGCAGCCTCCGTTCACCAGGATACAGTGAAATATATGTATATTCTCCGAGCGTTCTTTATTCCCTTACCTTCCCTTCGCAGCAGTGATTTATTTTTATTTTTAATTATTTCTTTTATTTGTTTCAGGAGTGAAATTATTTACCTAATAATTATTTTATCTGTTTCAGAGGTGAAATTATTTATTTATTATTTATTTCAGCAGTGATTTATTTAATGATTATTTCTTTGTTTCAGCAGTGAAATTGTATAATCATTTCATTTCTTTTCAGCAGTATTTATCGAATAATTATTTTATTTTATTCCAGGAGTGAATCATCATTTTAATGATTATTTCTTTTATTTTTCAGGAGTGAACCAATTTTTACTAATTTCCTTCTTCTTGTGTTCCAGCGGTGTATAATTTACTAACTGTTTATTTTATTTGTTTCAGAGGTGAAATTATTTGTCAATAATTACTTTACTCCTTTTGTGTTTCAGTCACGGTTTATTTTTAACATTATTTCTTCTTTTTTCCCAGCTATTCTGCCGCTGTCATCATCTTGTGAGATTTGTCTCATGCTCTTTTCATATTTTCTTTTTTTTCTTTTTCATGTATTCTGCCCTAGGTAGACTTCATGGAAACGTATGAACTGTCGGACGTTCCCTCCCAGGGCCGGAGCAGTTCCACGGAGTTTTTTGAGACTCCAACCAGGTCAGTCCGTCGCGACGACGTCCGTCACCAGGCAACGCCACGCCCAAGGGAGGATACAGCGAACCGCAGTTTATTACAATTTCCTCTCTACTTAGTCTGTATCTTGTTCTGTAACGTTAAACGCCCCTGGCTAGAGTACTCTCCTCAGGGAGTGGAATTCGGCACCAATTAAATTATTTTATATGCTATCACTGGGATGGGGTGTACAATTAATATTAAATTGGACGCCACCAGCTTTTTATCGAAACAAAAACAAAGAACAACGAAAGCAAAAGGTGGAAAGCTGGAAACACCTTGTAAAAATTAACGTTAACTAAAATAAAAATAAAATCAAATTATTAATTTCTGAACCCGTTTATCCAATTTAATAATTATTGAATAATCAATACAAAGAATGAAAACAATAATTATTTATTGTAATTTAAAAATTCAACATAAATTGGATATTATAAAACCAAACGAGGAGAACAACAAGTTATAATAACACGCCAAATTCAAATCTTGTAAACGCTAAAGATAAGACGAAGGAACTTATCTTAAAGGGCTGGGTTGTTTGCAGCTCTTAGCGATGGCGGTGATGACTCCAACGGCACAGGAACAGGAACGAAACTTGACTTGATCTTGCCGGAAACTTGAGGTGGTAAACTGAAGTGCCGAACTTGAGGGCTGCAGAGCAACCAGACTATATAAATTGTACACCAACAAATTAAAATTAAAATATTTGTATTGAACTGTTGCCTTTAAGGTGGCAGTTAGAGGAAAGAAAGAGTTCCAATCGACAATTTAAAATTTCGAATATCGAAAGACAAAAATGGAAGGGGAATTCGATAAAAATGAATGTTTAGTTTGGAGTGGCTAATGCGACAAGGAAACGGCATGTTTAGAAATATATTAGAAATTTAGGAGGAAGTGACTAATGAGCCACAAAAATTAACTAAATAAAATAGTTTAAAAACAAAAAACGTAACAAGCTGAACATCATGTTACATCCCCTCTCCTCGGAAGAAAAAAAAAGGAATTCAAAGAATTACTTTTTTTTTGTAAACATAACAGTCTACGAAGAATGGAAGCAAAAACAAAAAAATTGTGGTGAACAACAAAACAAAACGTAGTGCTTACATATGACTCAACAGAATTAATGAACGGAAGAAAAAACATTAATATTGAATAAAAAGAGAAGAGAAGTGGCGAAATTTGGTAGAGGTGAATGTCTAAAATTTTTACCGGAAAGTGAAAGTTCATACCAGGGATGTTGCCAGTTAGTATCCACGGTAACCATTGGTCATCGCGCAAGTAGAACATTTGAAATAATCATCACACAAACACAGCAAGAATTGTGACGATGTATGAATATATTTATTACCTCACTGCAGAGAAATTATACTAATTTACTGACTTACTCTCTTTTTAATTCAAAAGCTTGAACAAAAGTAAAGGAAATTCAAATATATTGAAAAAAGTGAATATATTGAATCAAAAAAATTAATAGGGAAATACTCCTATTAACGTCAGACAAAATTATAATCAAATAAATGGTTCAAAAAAAAATTGTACAGAGATCACAAAATTTTACTGTACTATAAAACGGTATTTAGAGGGTTAGCCTCTATTATAACATGAAATGTCAAACATCTCACTACAAAAATCAATATAAATACAGTAAAAAATTCAAGATGCTAAACATCTTAACGATAAATCGAGAAATCCTAATTTCTCAATGAAAAACAAAATCACCTGTTGTGATAAGGGTAAGAATGATCTCAAGTACCTTAACTCAAAAAACTATAATAAAATAAACCAATTACAAACGATAGAAAAATTGCATGTAAGTAAACAGTATAACTAAAATAAGATAATTATTTAACGTGACAAAAAATAGATATGTGTGCAGGTACAATACGATAGGGAACATAATAATGAAGATAAAACTAAACAAGGCATGGCCTTTCCCCCCCCCCTTTCCTCCAATCGGAAAGTTTGGAAGGAAGAAACCCACCAAGACGGAACCAAATGCTAACAATGTAGCGATAGCACACATAACAGCAAAAACTAGAATAAATTATTTAATTATATATTATTAATCAATCAGAATCTAAGCGTGTTGCGATATGCAACTAAATTAATTAAAAAATGTGGAGTTTTAAACCACAGATAGATATGTGTCTCGAACAAATATAGTTCTGTCATCAACTAACGTAAACAAATATGCCAGAATAAAATACTATAGTATGTATCAGTCAGTACACAGATAACTAATGTGTTGTTTGTGCTCGTATCAAAATATAAGGGGACCAAAATAAAGCGTATATTGAGAACAAAAGCGCTACCAAGCAAAAAAAATAATTTCTCAATATACACACGATAAGGGACTGCTACAAAATAAACTGAATCCTAAATTTGTACAAAGCAAGAATTTCAGAAAATGTTTGAGCGTAATGGTTGTTCCAAAATATGCTGGATTGTAAAGGTGCATGAAGCAAGAAAATCCTAGAAAACATTCATGGAAGATTGTTCTCTGAAGAACAGGGTTTTTTGGCATTTCAAAAATCAAATAAACAAAAAGATACGATAAAACACAAACATAATACACCAACTGTATTATGGACAACGTCAAAAAGATACTAAGAAATATGTACTTATGATACAAAATCAAGAGATAACAAAAGGGCATATAGAAGATAACGGTAAATAGTAAACCACAAAAATATCGTATAAAGGTATTATGACATATACGAGGACAGAACGATAAGTTCCAGATAAATAAATAGATACAAAATGTATCTGTAATCAAAGATCATTGTTGACAACAAAACAATACAGATATTCCACTGTATACTCAAGATCTTTTTATCTTGAAAAAAAAATGAAGATAGTCACGTTAATAAAATTACTTAATTAGTTATATATATATAAAAACACCAAATTAATCAGAATCACTATTAGATCTGACTCGCAAATTATAACCACTATTAGACAAATCTAAATTATCAGAAAGTTGAGCAGGAGGCTCATCATTAGGAAGATTTTCATCTACATCAATAAATTGGTTCTTTAAATCTGTAACATGCCAGTTACCTAAAGCATTACCAGATAGATCTTTTAAATTGTAAACTAATTTAGAAATAACTCTGTTGACAACACATGGTATATATTTAGAAGCAAATTTAGCTGCAAAATTATTAGACTTGGACGAAAGAACATAATTCTTTTTCCATAACCTGTCACCAACATGAAATTGCAAATCTCTCTTTCTCAAATTGTAATGTTTTGCATTTTTTTCGTATGCGTTTTTTAACTTTTTCCGAATATCTACAAAAAGTTTAGGAAGAGTTTGAACATCGTTGATCAATTGCAATTTATCTCCAGTGTTAATGATGTTATTAACGTTTTCAGAAATTGCACCATAAAAATCACCACTTAACGGAACGTTTCGAGCAAAATTTAGAAAAGCTGGGGAGTAACCCGTAACGTCAAGTTTCGCGGTTCTGATTGCTTGTGCAACTCTATGTAGTGAATTATCCCAGTTATTATGAGACGAATTTTCATGAATATAACACCTCAAAGCTGTAACAATTGTTTTGTTAGTTCGTTCTGTGTGATTCGCTTGGGGATGATAACGAGCGTTATAGAATATTTTTTGCACCTTATATTGCGACATTAAATTCTTAAAAAGAAAGGACGTAAAAACAGTACCATTGTCAACAGAAAAAATTTGTGGAACACCGAAAACAAAAAAAACTTGGTTTCCTATAAATTTCACAATGCCCTTAGCAGTTGCGTGCTGCATTGGATGAACAAGACAAAATTTGGTGAAACAATCGGTAATTACTAAGACAAATCTGTTACCAGATTTTGATTTGGGATAAGGACCTATCAAATCAGCAGAAATCCATTGCCATGGAAAATTTATATCTTTATACTGGCCCATAACACCAGCTTTAGGAAGGTTTTGGGTTTTACAAGAACCACAAACTGAACATTTATTAACGTAGCGAGAAACAGAACTTCTTAGTTTTGGCCAATAGTAAATTTCAGAAATACGAGAAATAGTTTTAGATATGCCTAAATGGGCACTCAAATCATTATCATGAAATAATTTCAATACGTCAATTCTATTAGGGGTAGGAACAACAATTTTCCAATTAGATAAATTACTAGAAATTGGATTTGACGAGAAAACATGTTTGTACAAAACATTATTGTCAACCTTAAATGTGGGATATAAATCAGGATTATTGGTGACCTTCTGAATCATAGAAGTATACCAAGCATCTGGCTTGAAAGTATTCACATCAATAATAGAAATTTCTGAGAAAGAACGCGATAAAGCATCACTGACCATCATAGAGACTTCTTTTCTGTGCTTAATTTCAAAATCAAACTGAGAAAGCCTAAGAGAAAGACGAGCTAAGCGACCTGAGGGATTCGAAAGTTTCGATAGATATTGCAACGATGAGTGATCTGTCTCAATAGTAAAATGGGTACCTTCAACATAACCTCGGAACTTTTCAACACCAAAAATAACTCCTAAAAGTTCTTTTTCTGTTGTGCTATATTTTCTTTCAGTTTTATTTAAAGTACGACTTGCAAAGCAATTGGATGATCGAAACCATCACAATCTTGATAACGGATTGCTCCAAGACCAGTTTCACTAGCATCAGTCTGTATAATAAAAGGTTTAGAAAAATCAGGGCTTGCAAGAATAGGACTAGAAGTAAGACGCTTCTTAACTTCAATAAAGGCATTTTCGGCTTCGGTAGTCCAAGAAATGGATTGACCTTTTTTCCTGCCATGAAGAAGATCAGTGATTGGGGAACAAACAGTAGAAAAATCTCTAATAAAACGACGATACCAACCAATAAGACCTATGAGACGTTCTATCTCTGTAGTATTTTTTGGGGCAGAATAATTCAAAATAGCAGAGACTTTCTCATCATCTGTACGTAACCCATTTTTATCAACAACAAAACCTAAAAATTTAAGGGAATCACGACAAAATTCACATTTTTTAAGATTGACAGTAAGATTGGCTGTTTTTAGCCTGAGATACAATTTGTTGAGAGTTTCCATATGTAACTCAAAAGTAGGGGTAGCAATGATAATGTCATCTAAATAACAAAAACAATACGGTCGAAGAGAAGGATCTATAACCATGTCCATTAGACGAGCCATAGTTTTGGGAGCGTTAACTAAACCATAAGGAGTAGTAACGAATTCAAAAAGTCCTACACCGTATACAGCGAAAGCTGTTTTCGGGCGAGAAGATTCAGACATAGGTATTTGTAGAAAAGCCTTTTTTAAATCGATAGACGTCAGAAATTTTGCGTCTCGGAGTTTACTAAGAATAATATCGACTTGCGCCATAGGATATGAATCTGAAACAGTAACCTTATTCAATTTCCGACCATCAAAACATACACGACATTCTCCGGACTTCTTAGGGACAATCCAGAGAGGTGAACACCAAGGGGAGTTCGAAGGTTGAATGACTTTGAGATCTAGCATCTCTTCCACTTCTTTTACAAGAAGTTTTTGCATAGCCGGAGACAAGGGATATTGACGCTGAACAATTGGTTTTGCATTACCAGTATCGATATTGTGCTCTATGAAATTAGTTCGACCAATTTGGTCAGAAGGGGCAAGTGTAGCAAACAAATTGATGACCTTGTCTAGTTCATCTTTTTCAAAAGAGATGAGACTAGAAACGGAATGAATTGTGTTGATGACACAAGTAGAAGACAAAAGAGAATACGACAAATTATGACAATTAATGTCTATCTTATATAGACTCAAAAAATCCATACCTAAAATAAGAGAATGATTAATAGAAGGTATAATTAAAATTTTAATTGTTTTAGTGACATTATTCACGGTAACGGGAACAGTAATAAAACCCATAAATTGCTGCGGAACACCATCAGCAGTAGTGATACTTATTGAAGCATCATATTCGATAGGTACATGAAGAGAATTAATAAGTGAAAACCCTTGGTTTCCAATAACACTAGAATTGCTTCCAGTATCAACCATAGCTACCACATCAGTATCTGAAATTTTGACAATCATATAAGGACGATTATCATTTGGTTTCTTAACAAACAAAGGACAAACATCGGTAGAAATAGAATTGAAATTATTTTCACATAAAACGACATTTACCGTAGGCGTCGGTAAAGTATGTAAGACAGATAAAACAGGTACATTCAAATTAGAAATATTGTGAAACGGTACGAGAACATAATAATTGTTTGTCAAGATCTTCAGAACGATAAGAAGTAACGGGAGATAAAAAATCCTTGACAAAACTAAGATAAGCTTGCCATTCGGTAGCAGAAGGTGAAAAACATGAAATTAGTTTCGACTTGTTGATGGTTTGTGATTTGGATTTTCTGACTTTATTTCTGAAGTAATTTGCACATGACTGGAATCTGTTGTCAGATTTACAGGACCAGTCCGAACCTCGTTTTTTGGAATACAAGAACGACATTTGAGCTTTGTAGTGTTTTTAGCACCACAACCATAACAAAAGATTAACTTAGGAGAACGACACTTTGTAAAACTATGACCAGATCTGCCACAATTCCAACACACGGAAGAAGTTAAAACAGAAACGTTATCAGAAGATTTTCTCTTTGACGAAGATGTATGTGAAACATAAAGTCAGGCGAGATCAGGTTCGAGTAAACGAGAATTATTTGAAGATGGTGGTCGATAACGATCAGACCAAACTCTAGATTCTTCAATTCTTTTACAAAGCTCAGTTAATTCATCAACAGTATTGGGAGTATGCAATGCTAATGCAGAAACAAAAAAAGGTAAAAGATTCCTACGAATCTTTGCAACACGGGACTGCTCATCCACAACATTCGTTAAACGGTTAAAAAGACCTACCATAGAAGAAATATAAACAGTAACGGGCTCATTTGCACCCATAGTTCGATTTAAAATCTCCAACTCTAAATCTGTTTCATAGCTGTACGGAAGGAAATCTGCTTTCAGTTTTGCAACAATATCTGACCAAGAACTAAATTTGCCACGATTATTGAGATACCAAGTAAAAGCGCTGCCTCGGAATAACTCACAAGACTGAAGAAATAACTCACTATCAGAAATACCTCGTGATAATCTAAGTAATTCGACTTTTTCTAAAAAAAGATGGAGCGATTCATTCTTTCCAGAAAAAGAAACATTCCATTTATACACTGGATCGTGTCGAGAATGCGGTAATGTGGGAGAAGATAAAGATGAAGAAGATGCAAGAGGTACATGATTACCGTTTGACTCTATACTATCTACAGAAATAACTGGAGTTGTCTTTGTATCTAAATCAGATTCACGTATAATTACTTCTCTATCTAAAGACATTTTTATTTGTTCCTCATCATCGGAATCAACATTCATTCTATTTATCCTATTGGTCAAATGAATTAATCGTGAATTTATTCTTTGAAACACGGGTTCGAGTTTATTACCACTAAAGTTGTTAATGACATCAGTCAAATCCTCAATAGTACTACGAATTTCAAAATGATCCTCCTGAAATGTATAATTATTTACCGGTAATGAAAAACTACGGTTTGCTTTCTCACGAGCTAATAAACCAGTAAGAACTTTGCGTTTTTCGTCAACTGTATCGGGTACAGTAACACATCTAATTTTAATTTCATATGAAAGTTCATGTACTTTTAAATGATTTGCCTGCATCTTGAATTTATTTTGAAAATAAATTAAAATGAAAAACCCGATAGATACTAGCAACAAATATATCCAAATATAAATTTACCAAAGTTAAATTTAAGAGAATCAAAAATTATTAAGAAAAAACGTTAAGAAACGGCAGATTTGCAACTATTTGTACAAATTTACGTGATATAGAAAAATTAAATTATTAAATTTGCTTCTATAAAATTTCAAAAAAAAACTTTATCAACTCAGAAAATATTCAAACTATTAAAAAACTGAAAAAAAAAATAAAAACCAAACAACCAATTACCTAAATCGATGTTCACAAAATAATAATATGCACAAAATGTAAAGATTATTAATGAAATAAGCAATAATACCAAATAACTTTTAATGTACCTGTAAACATTTCCTCTACTGAAATAATTAAAGTGATGGTAAAAAATAACAATCAATATTTCAACAGTTGTAAATAAATTAGCTTCAACCAAGCTAAAAAGACACTTAATAAAAAAAAGGTGAACCCAAAAAAATTAAACTATAAATAGCAAGTGGCAAAAGTACCTAAAAATGCGGAATACTGAAAATCAAAACTTACGGGGAGTAATCAAAAATACGTAACCTGAAAAACCTTACTAGAAAAAATCAACAAATCTTAATATTGATTAAACACACCAACTCAGCAATTAGCTAAAAACCATTTAATTGGGCGCCAATTGTAACGTTAAACGCCCCTGGCTAGAGCACTCTCCTCAGGGAGTGGAATTCGGCACCAATTAAATTATTTTATATGCTATCACTGGGATGGGGTGTACAATTAATATTAAATTGGACGCCACCAGCTTTTTATCGAAACAAAAACAAAGAACAACGAAAGCAAAAGGTGGAAAGCTGGAAACACCTTGTAAAAATTAACGTTAACTAAAATAAAAATAAAATCAAATTATTATCCAATTTAATAATTATTGAATAATCAATACAAAGAATGAAAACAATAATTATTTATTGAAATTTAAAAATTCAACATAAATTGGATATTATAAAACCAAACGAGGAGAACAACAAGTTATAATAACACGCCAAATTCAAATCTTGTAAACGCTAAAGATAAGACGAAGGAACTTATCTTAAAGGGCTTGGTTGTTTGCAGCTCTTAGCGATGGCGGTGATGACTCCAACGGCACAGGAACAGGAACGAAACTTGACTTGATCTTGCCGGAAACTTGAGGTGGTAAACTGAAGTGCCGAACTTGAGGGCTGCAGAGCAACCAGACGATATAAATTGTTCACCAACAAATTAAAATTAAAATATTTGTATTGAACTGTTGCCTTTAAGGTGGCAGTTAGAGGAAAGAAAGAGTTCCAATCGACAATTTAAAATTTCGAATATCGAAAGACAAAAATGGAAGGGGAATTCGATAAAAATGCATGTTTAGTTTGGAGTGGCTAATGCGACAAGGAAACGGCATGTTTAGAAATATATTAGAAATTTAGGAGGAAGTGACTAATGAGCCACAAAAATTAACTAAATAAAATAGTTTAAAAACAAAAAACGTAACAAGCTGAACAGCATGTTACAGTTCTTTCTGCAACACTTTCCACCACGATATGTAGTGGTATGAGGTTGAGAATCATTTGCATTGTTGCCGTTGGGAATGTTCTCTTTGCTCCTGTAATTCACATACAGGCTAATCTTTGAATTTTGGAGAGGTTTTCTCTCGTCGTCAATAGGCTAGTTCTACTACTCCACGCAATGGCTCCATAAGTGATAATTGGTCTCAGTATACATCCAACTCAGGATTTTTGGGTTACAACCCCAATTTCTCCCTGCCAGATTCCTGCATTAGAGCCATTTTTGCTTTGTATATAATCTCCTTTTCGTGTTTGTTCCACAGGAGTTTACTGTCTATAGTCAAACCTAGATACTTGACTTCTTGTCTCCATTCAACCTCGCTCCCATCAAGTTTAATGTTTCTCCAATTGGACTCCAGAAAACATTTGTGGAGGGCCCACTCACTTTTTGTTACGCCACTGACAATAAGTAGACTTTATTACTTAAAACTTATTTAATAAATAATTTGATACAATAAATTAGGTGAAATATTTAATGTCAAACACCCAAAAAATTACAAATATTGTAGTATTTCCTCCTTTTCGAGGGATTTTTAAAACAACCGTACAAGTCATTCAATTTTAGACAATCTCCTTTTGACATGGACTTTCTTTGTCCTATCGGATTAGGATGCGGTTGTTTTGCAGTTATAGTAGGTTTTCCTTTTTTCTTTGTAAAGAAATACTTTCCGTAATGCATAATGGAGTCATAATCGTATTCGAAGCTGTAAGTTGTGTTTTCTAAGCTCTGCTTCACGAAATTTGATTTAAAACCTAGAACACGACAAACTTTTTGTAGTCTGTCACGAAAATGACAATAAATTCTTACGTGGTACAATATTGTCGGTATGTATTTTGACAAATTTGTCTCTGTCCCATCTGGATTGTTCGTGAAATACTCCTAAAGCATGCATTAACTCGTGGATAGCTCTACCTTCAGTACCAAGACAATTTGGTCCCCTTCTGTCAGGAGCTTGCAAACTAAGAATTTGAGCACCTCCTAAAAAATGCTTTTCTTCATATTATAAATTTAGTATAGTCGAGAATATAAAAATCTCAATTCAATAATATTTTATAAAATATCTTTTATTTCTGCTGTCGCCATCTATTCGAGACACTGTATACTAAATGTACAGATTCCATTGTCTTGCTTTTTCGATATTTTCTATTAAACATAAGTCGGTTATTGAAATTTTTAAAATAGGTGCTAAAACCAAGCTTGTTACGCCGTTGTATACTTACCAAAACGTCCCACAAAAGACCAACAGCCCTTTGGGTATTTTATAGGCCAGATGAGAAGATAATCTTTGCTGGTACCATTCCATGGAACAAATTTTATACAGGTCATGAAGTTTACTATTTTTATTGCTTTTAATATAGTCACTTGGTCGGATGGTTCTGGAAAATATATTGTAATAATATTGAATAGAAGAATAAAAAAATCAATATCAACCGTATACAGTGTGTGGTAATAACTATTGGGATCAAAATATTGTCATTGAAACATTTTTTTACAATTTTTTTGATAATTCCGTGAAATATTCATAAATGTTATAAAAAGTAGAGAGGGGGTATACGTTTAGGCAAATAATAATGTTGTAACGATTATTTCAAATTTTCTAACAGAGGACGCCTCAATTTTTTTAGACGAAAGTTTTTATTAGAAAACTTTAAGTAGTATTGTCATTTGTCAAAGTCATGAAAAATGTTCAAAGTTTGACACGTATTCTTACCATATAATGGGCTAATAGTATATGGAACAATCCCATTGCGCCATAATTTATCTGGAAAATTATCAAATTTAATTCCTACTCTCCAATAATTATAAAAGTCATTGGTGAGGGCCATGTCTCCTTGAAAAAGCCCTGGGGAGAGTTCAGGATCCATGGATTCTTCTTCAAACTGAGTTTCGTTTGGTGAAATAACTGAAAAATATTATAATGTATGAAATTCTCTTCACTTTATGTATATAAAATGTATCAGTTATTTGTTTCAATATAGTGTGCAACAAAAGTATCGAAAAGTCTAATTGATTATTGATAGCAGTATTTTCCAATGTACTTCTATATAAAAAAATAATACATGGTGTTTATATGGATTAAGTCTGTTTCATCTAACCATATGCGTAACCCTGAACAGAAGAAAATCTTCTTACACTATCCTGATTACAATAAATTTATTTTTAACTGTAAAAATACCTCATAAACTAACCGATATCAGGAACTGGTGGAAACATCACATCCGGTACAGGAGGCATTATAAATTTCGAAAAACAGCTTCCAAATATTATCAAAAACAAAAAACAGGATAACCGAACGGAGCACATCATTTTTGCAGCAATTCACAAGCTCCTACATGTTATAATTCCAACTAAGGCATAACAAAAGCAGCGAACCGTCTTGAGGAAGTATAAATCGAAAACTAGTACTTAAGAAATTTTAATTTTCAGTACCGTAACAATTTGGTACAATCGTTGGATGGACGATGTCTTGTTTTCATTTGTTTCACAGAGGTGGACTAGGGTGTGTTCAAAACCATAAACCAAAACCAAATACTTCACCACATCCTTTTTTGGATATCAGTCTATTTCTCTGGAAGGAGAATATCTTATCTCACCCTGTCCTCAAACAACAAATTTTTTATGCCAATATTTATAAATTTTGGAAATAATTCCGCACATTCATTATTACACCAGGATTTCCTATAAATATCACAAATCACGGCTAAAGCCGGTATCTACGTTCGCGATTAATACGAACCGATTCACCCCCATTTTATTTTCTTGGATTACAGTTTACCTTCAGACTCTGAAGAAAATAACTTGGTCATCGAAACGCGCGAAAGATAGTGTAAAGTGTTAGTGTTGGTGGTGTAGTGAGTGTAAACCGCGTTGAGTATATCCAGCGGTTCCAAAATTCCCAACTTAGTTATCGTATTTAGTGTTCGTGGCCAACATTCTTACTTTATCCAGTCCCATAGTGAGTTTAAACTTTTATCCAGGCCTAAGAAGGTGGCCTGGTACTAGGAAAAAAGAGCACTGAAAAATGAGTGGGGTTTACTTATTAAAAAGATACAGTGTTAAAAAAATTCATAAAACATTCTGAAATGAAATTTTGTATAAATATGGTTTGTAAGCCGAAGAATTTGTTTTAACTCTCATAAAGGGTTCGTACCGAGTAATTTTAAAAATAATAATAATAAATTCTGGTAGGTCCAGAACATCAAGAACCATTTAAAAGAGAATATAATTTTAGATTCATAGAACCAACTTATATGGCACGAGAATCAAAAGCGTCTTTTTCAAGTACTTGGAGAATGTTTAAGGAGTAACAGCTACATTCTTATCACTACAGACAAGTCCAAGAGCTCTTACCAGACGATCTACCATTTGCTTTTTTTAAACGTTACAGAAGATCAGTCGTCAACCCCAATTTTTCAAAATGTATTCTTTTTACTGACGAGGTCACCTATACGCGATAAGAAATGCACACTACTGGTGTGAAGTGAATTTACATATTACAAGGGTATCTATCAGATTACCAACACTCGTATAAAGTTAATGATAGGGCAGCAACTTTAGGTAACAAATTAGTTGGTATTGTGTCTACCAGACTTTTAGAAAATCATTATTCGAGATATTAGAAGAGCTCTCCCACACTTTCGTTGAAGGTAACGTAATTGGTTGATTAACCATTATCCGAATAGATGGAATGGTATAGGAGAGTTATTGGCCTCCACGGTCAAAATTGAACATCATTTTAATGATTTTTAGTCAAATGCATTTAAATTTTATTCTTGTAAATATTTGTTTAATTGAGAACTTCGGCATTGGAATAATTTTGCTTAAGTTCACTTAAAACTACGACCTGGAAAATATTGTTTGAAACTACTCGTTACGAACCGTGTAACTAGAGCCCTCTATGAGAGTGAAAGCAAATTCATATGATGTGTCAGCTTCCAATACACATTCATACTAAATTTCATTACAAGTTTGGACGCCGAAGAATTTGTTTTAACTCTCATAAAGGGTTCGTACCGAGTAATTTTAAAAATAATAATAATAAATTCTGGTAGGTCCAGAACATCAAGAACCATTTAAAAGAGAATAGAATTTTAGATTCATAGAACCAACTTATATGGCACGAGAATCAAAAGCGTCTTTTTCAAGTACTTGGAGAATGTTTAAGGAGTAACAGCTACATTCTTATCACTACAGACAAGTCCAAGAGCTCTTACCAGACGATCTACCATTTGCTTTTTTTAAACGTTACAGAAGATCAGTCGTCAACCCCAATTTTTCAAAATGTATTCTTTTTACTGACGAGGTCACCTATACGCGATAAGAAATGCACACTACTGGTGTGATGTGAATTTACATATTACAAGGGTATCTATCAGATTACCAACACTCGTATAAAGTTAATGATAGGGCAGCAACTTTGGGTAACAAATTAGTTGGTATTGTGTCTACCAGACTTTTAGAAAATCATTATTCGAGATATTAGAAGAGCTCTCCCACACTTTCGTTGAAGGTAACGTAATTGGTTGATTAACCATTATCCGAATAGATGGATTGGTATAGGAGAGTTATTGGCCTCCACGGTCAAAATTGAACATCACTTTAATGATTTTTAGTCAAATGCATTTAAATTTTATTCTTGTAAATATTTGTTTAATTGAGAACTTCGGCATTGGAATAATTTTGCTTAAGTTCACTTAAAACTACGACCTGGAAAATATTGTTTGAAACTACTCGTTACGAACCGTGTAACTAGAGCCCTCTATGAGAGTGAAAGCAAATTCATATGATGTGTCAGCTTCCAATACACATTCATACTAAATTTCATTACAAGTTTGGACATAATCGTGAAAAATGTCTATAACATTTTTCCCAACACCCAGTATCTTGAATACAAATGCCGTATTTTTTACTAAGCAAACCCCACTAATTTTATAGTGTTCTACTTATCCCAGCAGCTGGGCCATTTTTTTTAAACATCCTGTATTCACTTTTCTGGTAGGTACATTTGAAACAGCCTGTATAACCAAGGATTCATCAGACAAAATTTTTGGTCGCTGATATAATGTTATGAACTTTTTTGGACACACCCTTGATCTATAGTTTATTGTTGTAGTGAATTAATATAATTTTAAGGTTTTTTTTTAATATTAGTTCGGCCCTGCTATTATAATGAATACCACGACATTGGACGACCTACATAAGAGCCACTAATAATTTGTGATAGTTGACGTCTTCTTGGTCATATGTTGGTCGTTTGAACATTAAAATTTTTGCTTTAATAATTATTCCAACAGGTTATTTTTCTTCAATTGTGGAACTTCGTTGTAGAAAATTCAAATGTTTAAATTTCTCACTCATAGAAATAGAAGTGTTGAAAATGTCTTCGGTTTTATCCACGTCTCATTCGAATAGCTGCTTTGGTGTGAAAAATATACCATGTGAAATGAAACATATTTATTTTTCTGTATGAAATTTACTTATAAATAAATCACATCATTATAATATTATGTCCGACTAAATGAAAACAAATGAATAACAATAAAATTAAATTATTGAACTGAAACTGTAAAAGAGGGCATAGATTTATTTAATAAAACAATTTTGGAATAAATCTTAAAAATTGTAAATTCTTTTATAGTCTTAACTTTTGTGTGCAGTATCTTTGATTAATATGTGCTGATCAGATGTTTCTAATATGCTCATAAGATAATTTTATATTGCAAAAAATCCGTGAATTCGCACGTATTTGGAATACAAGATGAGTCAAAAAAGAAATTTCATTATTATTAATCGACTTTTCAAAAAATTCCTGTTCCTCATTCAAAAGGGAATAATAATAATGGGAAAACATTCCGCTTTTGGATAGAAATTTATCATTTTTTAAATCGTCTTGTTTGATGTAGCGCGCCAAAAACATTATTAACTATACTCCTTAATAAACACAAAGTTAAATAGTTTCAGACACTTAAACCGATAATGTGCTTCAAAAAGATGAAATTTTAGGAAAAGTTATTTTGTCGACAAGATATTTCTAATTCATGACATTAATTTAGCAGCTTTCTCTTTTATCTGTATTTCTTTGATTGTCACCCGTGTTTAGTATTTTTTAGCTCCTTGTTCACATATTATTTCTGCTCAATACACATTGAATAAATCTACATTTAAATTTAATTGTTTGTCTTTTTAAAGCACATTTTGATAAATGTACAACAAAAATCTAAAAAAGAGTACACACATATCATGATCCCAAGCACCAGGTCGTCACAAATAACGACTACATTTTAATTTTTTTGTTCTTTATTAAATAATATTTGTCCTTAGTTTAAACACGAAATAGTTGAGACCATTTATCATGTAACAGTCAAACACAATCTCGAACGAAATGGGAGTATCGAATTTGGCGACAAAAAATACTACATTTTCGAAAATGAATAAAAAACAAAATTTAGGCGTTTAATTTTACCAGGCTGTTTTTTTTTTTATAAAATCTTGGCTTAGAAAAATTTGTTTTTAATCTTCTTTCGAATCGTTGAAACAGCTCTCCTTGTTTTTTACAGAAAATTAATTCATATTATTTAATAAACACTTTCTATTCATTTATTACATGTCTATAGCAAACATTTTCAATATTCACTTACTATAGATTTTTAAGACTGGAGGGAGGGAGTGAATCTGACGTTTATGACATTAGCGCTAAAAAGTGTTCCCCTCAAGTTAAAAGTTGACGTGTTTCGGCATTTCTTTCTAGGTAATATGTCGCATTTCTGAAATATTAAGGGTAGGCCCTTCTCAAATGAATGAATTTTAGTTAGTGTAGCAATAAAATATTACAAAATATTAAGGAATGCCAATGAGTACCTAAGTCCTTAGATTTAATTTATTCATTGTAGTAACGTACAATATATTATAGCTTAACTGTAGAACAGCAAAATGTTGAATTTTGAGAAATGTACCTATTGAAAATTGTAAAACACTGTAAAAATTGTGCTCAATTAATCAAAATTCCGACATTTTAAATTAATTGTCGTTGATCATTATTTTTCATAGAAGCCGACACCTAATTAAATTTTGAAACATTTTTATTTTTTCAGATTTGTCGCTACTCTCGCATCTCAGACAACCTTCGAAAATGTTATCGTCTAATTAACCACACAGTGTTACGTGAAATATTAAATTACACCAACCAATTAAAACAAACCAATGAAGGTTAATTACGTGATTAACATTTTATCACTGCTACACACGTTTTTTGGGAAACCAAATTGCTACAATAAATGTATCAGAATTTAATCCAATTTTAATGTGTTACTTTATTTCCTGAAGTTGAAGCAATAAAATGGAATAATCTTTTATTTGGTAACGATAACGTAATTTTTGAAATGAAATACTGACAGATAACAATCCTATACGAATTGAAGGTTTTGTAATGTTTCATTGAACGTTCCATAATGTTTATATCAGAAGGAGAAAACCGTTAGGAAATTTTGCTCTATAAAAAACATGCAGCATGCATTTTTTGGTGAAAGAATTTTTATTCTTTCCTTTATTTCGCAAACAAAAAAACATCTGTTGACCAACGTAAACATTAGATATAAGCGGTGCTGGTACATTTACTGGAAAATACCTTCAGATTGCCATACATATAAACATAAAGATGGAATATATTAAGAAGCCACAAAAGTCATTGGATGATTATTACTTTTAAATAACACTCTAAGACAACATCTGTGGATGCCAAACAAAGTAAACTAATAAATCTGGTCTAATGTTAAAGTCAGATAATTTATTTGTTTACACTTCTAGTACATTCTTTGTTCGGAGATAGAATAATGTAAATCTACACTCCTTTTTGATATTTTAATGTAAGCCATTTTTTTTAGATTTCCCAACGTCATTAACCAATAAAATTCAACAAATTCTTTTCACGAGCAGACTTCTCATAATTCCTTTTGAACAATTCCTGAGCTTTGGAATGAACGCGCCAAAAAACAATTTGTAGTTAATACACGACATTTAGAATAGGCATGATCGCTGATTTTGAAAAACTGCTCCACGAAATGTTTGTACACGTATACTTTATTCAAAATAAATGATATTTTTGCAAAATATATAACGGTTAAAGGAGAAATTTGCCCTTTACAAATACAATTTGAATTTCGCGCCAAAACACTAGAATAGTAATGGCGTCTGTTTATGACATCACGCTTTCGTAAACACTTTAAACACTTGACAGCTTTCAAGTTAAAAGTTTATTTTGATACATAATTTGTATTATTTTGTGCGATAATTTGAATTATAATATGTATCGAATGTGTGCGGTTCCACAATGTAAAAATACATCGGTAAAAACTCAAAACAAAATATTTGTTAACTTTCCAATTAAACAAAAAAGTTAGAAATGTGTGGCTAAATCTTGTAAGGAGAGATCCAGCAACTGTATCTTATGATTTGAGGGGACTACTAATATACATATACAATAATTACATAGACATTTAACATTCAATTGAAAATAAGGTATTGTTAGACAAAGAAAAATACTAACAGCATCAACAAGTCGATTCTTGGTACATTTGAACTATTTACCTTGAAAAAACTTTGTTCCATATAGCTAACCTTTTTTTGTCGTACTTTTGGTAATACAAAACTGAGATTCTTAATAGTTTATAACGAAATATTGTATAAACGATACAAAACTAGCAAATACAATGGAAGTTCGATCGATATACAAAATGTCAAATGATGTTTACAAAGACGTGACGTCACGCGCTTTTGATCGGTGTTTGAGCACATATTTTCACAAAAATTTTGGAGACAGTGCAGACAATTAGGTATATCCAAATTGGAAGAGAAAGTATGATTTTAATCCCCATAAAGTGGACAATAAGGCAAATATATCCGTTATTCACATTCCTGTACCTTTTTATGAAGTTCATAGTGAAATTTCAAGAGTTAATAGTATTTTTTTGTTCAACAAAGATGGTTCATGTTGTGGGTTAATCTCAATACTCCTATCAGGCCCTAAGTGGAATCAGAACTCTTGAAGAGACCAGTTAAATTCAATTTTACCTTTTGACTGTTTATTTCCATGTCTTTGAACTAGTTTCCATTAAACAAGATATTGAGAGCGTGCTTAAATATTGAAACAATGAACAAAATTATGAAAATAAATTATTTAAAAAGTACAGTTGGCTTTTACTAAAATTGCATCGGTTTTTAATAAATATATCGTTAATATACTGCAATTTCCCCTACATTAATTCTTAATAGATTATGGTTTATTTGTGTATGCTGATAGTTCTAGTAAATGAAATCTGGAATTTTTCTATTTATGTTTAATTGCTCATTTCGAACTACCAACATACATGGTAGTCAGTAGAAACAATGTCAATATATAATTTTGATTGTATTTGAGTTGTTTACATTGACAGATGGTGAAGAATAGCTGATTGGAACACTGCCTAAACTAATTTTTTTATTGAAGTCTAGGAGCCCATCACGGTTTTATTTGAAGGAAGCAATTTCTATTTATTTATCTTTACAAAATATACATTACGAATTTTTATAAAAATGTACTGGATAAACCAATAAATCGAATTAGTTAGTTCATAGAGCCATAATCATAGAAGTAAAATTTGATTTTTGTCAACAAAAGTGTGTTTGGTGAATTATAAATAAATTTTGATAAATAAAACATTGATATTAAATCGTTTCATTGGTTAACCCTAAATAATATTATGATTTATTGAATATGAATTTCATATTCAGATAGTACAACAAATTCAATAACGTAATACTTTCCTTTTTATTCAACAAAATAAAAGTATACCTTAAAATTTGCAAACGACTTACTTTTCATAATAACCATTGAAACGTGTAAAATTAGAGCAACCACCCAAAATGTTTCTAAAATAATAAAAACTAATTTTGTGGTTTCGAACTTGAGTTTAGTCAAAGATGATAATTTTGAAACAAATATTGTACCATTGGAAATATCTAGTAGGACTAAAACAATAAAATATACTCCTGGGAAGCTATATCCAAGTGACATCAAATGGATGCATAAGCCAGAGTAGTATTGTACTAAATTTTTTGACCGGTGACCTAACAGGACAGTGCTGTCTGAATGGACATCTCAAAAAGCTCAATCTAGTGGAGAAGGAATAATGTATATTCTGTGGAATGGAAAAAGAAGCCTCCATTAACATACTAGTGGAGTGCACTACACAATTCCAGAGCAAAGTACCTAGGAGATTACTGGATATAAGAGGAAAACTTGCCTAAACTGAAGCCTATGAATATCCAAAAATTCATTCAAGAAATAGGACCAAGGCAACTTCCCTGTGACTTTCATCAAGAACAGAGTAGAAGAAAGGGGACACTCTGGATATTTCTCTCCAAACAACATACAACACATGCATGTATGTATACTGAGGAGACATGAGAAAAGTATCAGAGACTAGTAGTTCTTATTTACTGGAGGAATTTTAGGATATCCGCATGCTTCAGTTTAGGTAGCTTCTTCCATCCACCAGAATCCCAGGTGTTTTGCCCTAGGATTCTATAATGACATGCATTCCGCAAGTATGTGAATGGAGGTTTTTTCTTCCATTCCAAAGAATCTACATTCTTACTGCTCCTCTAATTTGAGTTTCTTGATTTGCCGATACAGGCGGCAGTGTGTTTGACACATACTATATCAAAACACTTAGTGCAGTCTTACTCTCCTTTAGGTATTCTTTTGTTCTCACCTGTTTGTAGTGTCCCAGGAATATATTTGTTTCAACCCTACTAGATCTTTACAATGGTCTGATCTTCTAATTTTTTAGGATCTACCTATTTCTTCCAATATTACATTGGTGCTAATACCGCCAAGGGGATCCGGTCTCCAAAGAGTATTTCAACCCCTCTTTTTGCTACTTCTTATGCTATTCCAATTACTTCTATTCCAGTGTGTCATGAATCCAACAGTAAGGTGACACTGCTGTTCTTGTCTAGTTTATTGAGTTTTTATAGGTAATTCCATATCATTTTAAAACTTTAATGGCTGCTTGACTATCCGTCAAGATGATAATAATGATGTTGATGTTGAAGTTTTTGCCAAACATTCAGAGTATTTGGTCCCTGGCCCGTACACTCCTATTCCTATCCCTTTTATTGCTTTGGATCTGTATACCATTGAATGTTATTCTTTCCAAGTTTGGTAATGATGTTGGGATCCTTTTCCTTCTTGTTACTGTATTCTGTATTAAATGTCTTTAAAAAGTTATACTTTTTCATCATTCCATCCTGTTCCAAGAACTCTGATTTCGAAAAAGCGAGGAGGAGCTGTTTTGTTCAATGATTTCCTCTCTACTTACGCATAAATAAAAAACAAATATTTATTTATGATTTCCAATTTTTGGATAATTAACTTCTTGTTTTGGTTTATAAATGGAATCAATAAAATAAATCAAGTTGTTCCTCTTTTAATGGTATTCATTTTCCGCACATTCTTTGGTATCAAATTCACAGGATAATTCAAAACGGTGTGTAGGTATAGCCAATTTCAAAATTTTAACTGTCCTTTTTGTAAGACTCGAAACTGGATGTGAAAATCATGACTATAATAGTGCGATAAAATTTCTAAAAAATAATCTTGGAAAGTAGAATTGGAAAAATCGTTTTGAATAATCTTTTTTGCAGATACTGTATCGTTTGTAAATTTTAATGTACGTCGATATAAATATTATTTGTTTAGGTGAAAAAAAAGATGATTGTTATAAATATATGGGTCCAGACTGATTCTATCGACCATGATTATAGCTTTGGTTCAATATTCATTTTATTGATAATACTAGCGATAAATTTAATCAATTCTACAATCATTGCTTGGAATAAGTGCTTCTCACAGCATATTAGTTTAAAGGCGATTTTTAATAAGAAATTATCTATTTTTGATTATTATCAGCTATTGTTACTTTCTAATCGACAATAAATTAATTGGTGTCAGTTTTTATGGAAATTACACTAATTTTATATAAATTTGGATAATTTCTTATCAAGATCTTTCCCTATATGTATACTTCAAATACAGGCTTAAGCCAAATCTCTATATTTCAATTTTGCGTGACATTTTCGCAGGTTCATGGGAAATTTTTTCTGAATATTATTGTTTTTTTTGGTATAAAAATCAAATAATATATCGGAAAACTAGAAAAAAATTCCAGAAATAATTAATATAAACACTGTATATATTCCCATGAAACCTTTATTTGTCAAAAATGAATAACTTTCATCAGATTTACACTTAAACACCTATATTTTATTAGTTGTATCCATAAACAATATTTTAAAACAGAACAATGTTCTACTGTCAATTGTTTAATTCATATTTAAGTGAAATATCTTTAATTTCGCTATGTGCGGCTTTCTAGTACCAAAATTTTTTTGATTGACTATCAAATAAACATCCAAAATAAATATATCGTAAAGTTAGTATTAAATTACCAAAAAAAAATTCGGAAAATATCCAATATTCCTCCAATCACTTTTCAAGAAAATACGGTTTTAGGTTCAGAACTTGTTGAAACTATATTGGTATATTATAACGATATGATGAAGCACTCGAATTTTCAAAAAGCTGCAGAGAATAAAAAAATTATTAAGACTAAAAAATGTTTGCCTTTAACATTGAACCTTATGAGGACACAGATTTTATTTTATTTTACAAAAAAAAAATTGTTTGAATATTACAAATTGATGAGAGTAATGAGGTGTTAAGCCGATAGCCTGCTTTTGGTATTTTATTGGTATATACTTTATATTAGTACTGATTGGCAAAAAATAATTCAAGAAGGAAAAAACTAAAAATTTTGAATTCCTAAATGTATGCAGCTTTCACTACAAATCGTCATCTAACTAATGAAGTTAGCAGCTTTCCCCAATTCTTGAGCAGTAGGTAGTTCGCAAAACTTTACTAGAATCATTGTTTAATAATATAAGAGACAACCCTAGTTGTCTCTGATAATATAGAGATAGTTGGTCAAACGCCGTATCATTCTCATTTGACGTCCCTCTTTTCCCCACTAACAGTAAAGTGTTTGAGGAAGTGGTGGTGTCTAGCGGAAACTAAACGAAGTTCGCAGATCTTCAAATTTGCCATCATGAATAGAAATACGGTGGCAGGAAAAAAATAAACAGACAAGTTACATTTCGAGGGTAATTAGAAATGAACGATGAAATAAAACAATTTAATTTGTTTAAATCTTCATTTTATTAATGAAGATTTAAACAAATTAGTTTTATTTCATCGTTTAGTATGGATCTTCATCAAGTAAAAGTCTCATCTATTCAATTAGAAATGATGTTGCCGAAACAGAAAAAAGAAATTAATTTCAGAAATGGACATTGATGCGAGTGAAAATATTGTTGAATACTAAAAAGGTGGATATGGAGTGCGAAATATCTGATCCATAATTTATACAGATTATTACCAACAGTACCTATGTTCACCTAAGCCGTTGAGTGATAAATATCATTGAGAAAATCGTACAAAAAAAATGTTCACAGAAAATTAATTATTTAATTAATATAATAATAGCCATTGTGGCTTTACAGATAAGAACTAAAATTTATAATTAATACAGTAAAGGTGGGGGTGAGTTAAGGAAATATTAAGGTTGGAGTGATTTTGAGGAAGTCATCCAATTCTACATCATTTTTAAGGCATGTTTATGAATTTTTTTTATTTTTTCCTCATTATTGCTAAAAATATTCATTAAAACGTGTTTGACTTGTGTTTTTTCTTAAAAAAAGACAAAACCTGTCGATATTGGATGATGGGTTTGAACCTTTTAGGCGTTATATTTAAAAATGAAAAAAATATTGTGAGTCGAGATGGCGAGTAGGTATGTACCTATTGGAACAAAAAAAATTACACGCTCACCCCATAGGTACTATAAGGAAGGGAAAGTGGTGAGTTTGGGAAATATTGGTGTTGGGGTGATTTTAAGTACGACATCAAATTCTACATCACTTTAAAGGTATGTTCACCAATTTTCATATTTTTTCTTTATTATTGCCAAAGATTCGCTAAATATGCTTTCCTTTGTTTACATCATTATTGTAGTTTTCCGCTTATTAATTAACATATTTTCCTACAGCCAGAAATTCTGATTTCCACAATAATCTGTGTTCAATTTGCAATAATAAAAGAAAAAATATGAAAATTCTCCATTTTCTAACCTACAGAATAAACGGAAAACTACTAAGTAAACAAATAAAAGACGTATTTGGCTTATCTATAGCAATAGTTAACTCGTGAACATACCTTAAAAATAATGTAGAATTTTATGACTAAAAATCATTCCAACCCCAATATATCCCAAACTCACCCCTCCCCCCACCGTTATAATATGAGGTAAGCGTGTAATTTACTTTTTATTTCCAAATTTACATTGTACAATATACACATACCAAATTATAAATTTTTATTCCTATCCGAAAAGCCGCTGTGGCGATTGTTATATTCATTAAGTGATTAATTTTTTGATATATTTTTTAAACTTTCTTAAAAAAAAGTTATCAAAATGAAATTTTATGTATAAACGAAGAAGATAATGTGAAATTTGATGCCAAAGTTAAAAATACATTTTTACAATATTTCCACTAAGTCCACTACCTTTCCACTTTATATGAGTTTTGCATATGAAAAATTTTCATTTTAAAGTTAATACTGTACAACATATTATATACATGTTGAATAATAATTTTTTTCCTATCCTTAAAGCCGTTTATTGGAGATTGTTATATTCATTCAATACTTAATTTTTTGATAACATTTTTTCTGTATAACTTTCTAAAAAAAGTCATCTGAATTAAAATTTTGGTATATACGTAAAAAAACGAAGTAGAATATGAAAATTTGAAAATTGATTTTCACAATTATTTCACAAATTTATCCCCATCCCCTAACTGCGTTGGTGGGGTAATTAAAGTAGATCAAAATCGAAGATAATCAGCCCAAAATACAATCCTGTGAATTTTTTTTACCCAATCTGTGATAACGAATTGTTGTAAACTCTGACCATGAATTTCAAAATGGACCATTTTGTAGATAAATTGTATAAATTGAAAATTGTAACTTTGGCAACAGAGCGTTTATACTCTAGTTGATATGATTAAAATAAAATTGGATAAAATATGGCGACGATCAAACATGGTGGAGCTGCAAACACAGTCGCCATCTATGGCTGTACCTCATTTTCTTCAAATTTATTTCCCGTATGCTTGACTAACTATCTCTGTATTATTAAACAATGCTAGTATGCAATTCTTGAGCTGATTCGTTAAAGGGCTTCCTTAAGAGAAATGAGAAATTTGGCAATATAGTAAATAAAGCGTCTGTTTTTCTTGACGCTGTCAAATTATTCCAATTTTATGGTTATGTTTTATGTATTTCTGTTTAGAATTGTTTTAATAAATGGATCCAAACATTATAAGTAATGAATTTCGCGGACGCGTAAAAAAAGTTCAGGAAAAGCAAAAAATGATGTTGGAATATTTGCAAGGGAAGGATCAAATTTTACACATTAAATTCACAAGCTCATCAATCATCGATTACTCAAACACAATTACAATTTAAAATTTTATTAACAAAAATAGTATTAACGATACCTACGTGCGCTATCACTTTCAGTATAAATATAAGTAGTATTATCTATAGTTATCACGTACAAAAATGTGCTCGCTGCATAACGAACACTATCAAGCGAATGCGCAAAGCCGTTGAATGAATAAATTCAATCAACGGCAAAGCAGAGAGCGCTCAAGAAAAGTATTTTAACGACTTCGTTAGGAAGCGAGTAATCTTGACTGTTGCAAACAGTCAAGAATTGGGGTCCTGATTATACGCTTTATGAGCCAATAGCCAGTTACAAATAGTATAAATTGTGTCACAAGTGCAGAAAATGAGCTTCAGCAACCCGAGACTGTGAGGGCAGCTAAAGCGTTTCTTGCATGTGTGACACACAACTGTTTTTCGACTACCGAATAAACCAAAAAATAAGAAAATATAACAAAAAACTTTGACAAACACTGACGTTTGATTGAAAATTTACGTGAAACGTCAAAGTAGTCAAGTGACAGATGCTGAGAAACTTCAGAAATCGTGGCGTTAAGAATTTTCCGCCCTTGGGCTGCTAAACAATTCTTTTTCCACCCTATTTTTGGTGTTCATATGATTGGTTTTCCGGTAAGGTAGGCGAAAAAAGACTTTTAGAGTTTGAAGAACGTTTTTCACTGTCAAAATCAAAATATGATAGTTTATACGAGTATGACGATTTTATATCATAATAAAAAGAAAAAAAATGTTTAGTAAATTTTAAATGAAATCGAACATTCTAACCATTACTAGGTGGAATTGCAAGCAGACCACTATTAAATGATTAAATATATATATAACCTATCCTTCTGTCTTCGCTAATAGTTTTCGACTCTTCCGCAGAAATTAGTTATTTTCCTAACAAGTGATACTTTTCCGTACGCAAAAGCAGTTATCCAAATGATGCGAAGTACGGCTAAGCTTTAAGTGTGCGAAAGACACTATGCGTGTGTTAGAAACAATATTTATTGTACAAGTGCCAGAAAAAGCTAGAATAATATGAAAGTTCGCATATTTCTGCTACCAAGGCTAACCAGCCTTGCAGGAAATTATGTCAAATTAACATGTGATTTGTAAAGCAAGGGCCTTATATTAACAGCCGAAATACTTAAAATAAATCCATTCCGGACTGTTTTTACCGCACGACACAGTTTTATTCAACATAGTTTGTTATGTTGCTGAGGAGTATTTAATTTCGCAATTTTTGGTCCAATTGAGCAAATTAGTTTTTCAAAATATGTTGCTCATTTAAAAAAAATGCAAAGAAACCTCTCCCGCTATCTTGACCAGGAACTGGACCATAATTATTAAACTTCACTTCCAATGTAAACGGTTCTATTCAAACTACGACGCGTTTAAAACCTGCGATTTTAATTTTTTTTATCAATAACGATTTTTAGTGCCATATATTTTAATAGAGTGTCATCGATGTCAAACATTTTCAACAAAAACCTGCTAGCAACGAACTGACAAACCAGTTTTGGTGTAGTCGAATTCCGAGTTTTATGCCGGTGGCAAAGTTACCATTTTTTAAGTTGAAAAATAAAAGTGGATAATCCTAAAATCGTCAGAAATTAAAGAAAATTCCAAGAAATGCAAAAAAAATCGTTAACAAGGCAAGTGAAATGATTTCAAAAAGACGGACCTGAAATTAAAATAATTTAATTAACAATAGAAAAACATTAAATAAAATATGAAAAAGTAACTGTCAAATAAATAAAAGTCTCAACTTAGTAGGAAATATAAAATATTAAAAATGTAAATAGACTCGTAAGGGGGATATTTCAGCATTGCTCTAGTAAAGACATAACGGACTCTCTATAAAATGTCGTTTTAAACGCCTTTGTCAATAAGAATAGTATTAGATGAGCGCAGAATCCTCTATACAATGTGGGCCAAATTAAGTTGGAACATGATTTGAACCCTAACATTTTTGTTTGTTAATGGATTTTATTGCTTTGTCGCCAATATCGTTACTCTAATTCGCAAAAATCGTAAGTCCATTTTGACAAATTTTACAGGAGAGCCAATAAACTGTTTTTGTTGTTTGTCTTATTTTTTTGCGTAAACATTTACATAATAATTTGTAACTCTTATAAATGCAAATGTATAGAAACTATTATAAACCAACCATTTCAAACTATTTTATAGGACTTACGACTTTTGTTATAATAATGAAAGGACTTACGATATTTTCACCAGTTGAAATAAATTATAGACAATTAAATAGAAAATTAAACTTTATTCATAAAAATAAAGGAAACAACCAAGTAAACATAAAGAAACAAAGAATTTGTTTAGTGATAGGGCAAATTATCATAGAAAGTATGGAAATCATTTGCAATGCTAGCATTTAAGGCCTGTAGATGTTCCCACTTTTCTCTTTTTATTGTCGGAGCTGTCCTGTAAAGTTGGGGTAACGAATTATAAGAACAAGTGGTTGTTTCTTTGTTTCTGGTCAGTAGTCTTTGTTCTAAAGTATTGTATTCATCAGTACTTATGCCTAAGTTTGTAAAGTACGTTACCCTCTGGAGTGTATTTAAGGGCTCTCAGATCAGCTGATGGAATGCGTAGTCTTCTTCTGAAATATTTTTGATTCGATAACTTACGCATTGGTCGCACTCATCTTTCTTAGGTTTAAACAGGCTGATATTAATTTCCTCAAAGACATGAGTAAATAAGGCGATTGAGACTGGTCGGCAACCGCGTTCACTGGACCAAGCTTTGTAAACTTTATATAGCGTGGATTTCGATTCCCAGTTTGGTTCCAAATATAATTTTGAACATCTGGCTCGGCAATAATGTGACTCTACTTTTGGTAGATCTCTAAAAAATTCTTTCAAAACATCTTTACGACTCTTCACAACTTCATTCGAGTCACTGATTTTGTCTTTCTTATGTCCGTCACTATTTTCGTTGTTGTAGTTTTGTGATCTAGATGTGTCATTTTTCAATCTATTACTGTCCTTTCTTCCAATCCAAAGGTATTTAAAAACATTGTCTTACATACACGCAGCTCGTCGTCATTGCTTGGTTTTCTTAAATAGTAGGCCCAGCTAAATTTCCTTCTTGATATTTATTCTTCTTTTCTGTTTCTGTGCCTTTTCGTTTCTTGCTTTTTATTTAAACAGTTTATATAAATTTTCCGTTGATCCCACGACATATCTGACCAAAAACTTTTAAATATTTCATTCCTCTCCTTTTCCGTAAATATTTTACATTGCATAGTTTTTTTATTAGATGAATATTTACAGTTGCCAACGTCTTTGATCTGTCTTCTTTTCCTTGGTATGCTATAATTCAATGCCCCATCGCACTTTCGTTTTCCATAATAATCTTCACCCTTTTTCCGTTTTCTTTTATTTTCATTTTTATTCCATTTATTCTCGTCTACATTTTGTCTTTTATTTCTCTTTCGTTTATTTTCATTCGTTTTATCACTTAAACTTTTATCTGTTTCACTACTTGATTTCTCTTCTAAATTATAACTTGGATCATTCGGGCCTTCACTTAACGGTGTTTCTTCTTGATTTAATTCGTGTTCACTTTCTTGATTCTGGTTTGTATTTTTTTGGTCTGTTATTGAAATAATGCTGGTTTCTTCACGTACAACATTTAAGGTATCTTTTACGTTTTCATTTCCATCGCCGTCAAGCAGGATGGCACTAAAGTCTTCAAAGTCACAGCCAAGATTATCTAATGTAAGCACTTGATCCACAATTTGATTTTCAATTGGGACGGGCAAATTTTGTGTAATTTCGGGAATATCCAAAATTAAAATATTTAAGTTTTCAACAGTTTCTAGATGTTTTGAAAGGTAGAGGTGGAATCTTTCGAAACATCTAAATTAAATTCTGATGTGTTTAATTTTATATTGTTGTTTATTGCCAACTCTAATAATTTTTTGGTACGCCCACTGTCGAAAAGTTCCAAAGTTTTACTGTAAACAACAAGAAACAGCTGATAATTTTGAGAAACTTAATTAAGGAAAAAATCGTATGTCAAGTTATTTTTGTACAACACCACTGCACTAACACAGTATAAAATGTCGTAACTCCAAGTTACACTTCTATACGGTTTTTTGGTTAACAAACATTGTTATTTATTATAATTTGAGTAAAATTATTTAACTTATACTTACATGGAAGCTTTGAAACATGAATTAATACCGCTATTGCTTCTGAAAACGCAAGCACCAACAAGTGCACTCTTTACTACAATGGGCGGTAATGGACTTACGCTAATTTCTTGTGCAAATATGAAAGCTTTGGACTAACGACAGTTTCTAAAACAGGCCTTCGAGTAACGGGTACTGTTATTTTGGTGTGGCACTGTAAACTTCGAGAGATTTGACTTCTCTGTAATAGATGGTGCCAAAAACATATTTAGACGAAAAAGTGGACTTACGACTATTGCGCATTAGGGTAACGATATGCTCTTGTTACCACTTGAAAACTAGGAGGATGAATTTTAACCAAGACCGGACTCGATGATTTAATTAAATTTAAAGCTCGTTGCAAAACCGAATGGCGAAACTTATAAACCAACCAATAATTTTTCAAAGAACATTTATCGGAAAATAAGTCCTGAAAATATCAATAATTTCGAACCAAAACCTGATAAAAGATTATTGATTTTTATAAGACTATAATTGTTCCCCTGCTCAAGGAATGCGAAAAAAATAATACTAGTAACTATTGCCTTATTCCCATATTATCGAAAGACTAATGAAAAACCGTCTATTGCCCTTTCTTTTTAAACATAAAAGCTTGAAATTTCATCAATTTGGTTTGTTTCCTACCTAATAAATATCCTTAATGAAAAATATACCTCACTTTTTACGGCTTCGGTTTTTTGTGATACGCGAAGGCCTTCGATTGTGTTGATCGTGATTTTGATACATAAACTAGAATATTATGGCATCCGTGGTATTCCTTTAAAATGGTTTGAATCTTACCTCGAGTGTAGAAAACAACTGGTACGAGCAAATGGTAAAGTTTCGAAAATTTTACCAGTTAGCAGAGGTGTACCACAGGCTTCAGTTTTATGTCCATTCATTAACGATGTCACAGACTTACGAATTAAAGGTAAATTCACTTTATTTGCTGATGACACTAGTGTAACCTGGAGTAGTTTAGATTTACCAACTTTACATTCTACCATAGGCAAAGATCCCATTACTTTTAAGTCCTGGACTGACTCGAACGGGCTTTGTTTTAACACTGAACAATCTTTAGTTTTAACTTACAAAGGAGTTTTGCCATCTCTCAAACTCAAAACTCAAATGACTTAAGATGTTCAAATTCGATTAAGTTTCTTGTTCTCCATATTGACGGTGCCCTTGCATGGTCTGTACACTAGGCGAAAAAATTATCCTCTGCTTGTTTGGCTATTAAATCTGTGTCTAAACAGCTTGATTCTTCTACTGATTTGACAACTTACTGCTCTTTGTTCGAATCGCACCTTCGCTATGGTTTGCCTTTCTCGGATTACAAAAAAGAGCTATTCGTTACATTTATGGTTTAAGTAGTAGGACGTATTGCGAATTCTATTTTAAAAAATAAAAAATTTTAACTCTTCCCGCTCTATTCATTTTGGAATCCATATGTTTGGTTCCAAAACACTTTCACAATTTAACTGAGAGACCAATTCATAGTTACCCTACTAGAAGAAAAAATCATTTATTCAACAATGCCCACCTCTGATCTAGTAAAAAATTCGATCACCATCAATGCCAAAAAGTTATTCAATCAGCTACCTTTAGAATTGAAAGTGGCAAATACATTTAATAAGATTGACAAATGCATTTCTGCTTGAAAGACCTTATTATTCAGTGGCAGAATTCTACAATCTACCCTAGACTTTTGAGTTACATTGGCGTAATTCAATATTTAGTATATGGTGTACTATACATAATATTGTATTATTATAATATATTAAATTTTTATAGTATATTGTTTTGTATTATTAGTATAGTATAGTCAGTATTTTTTTAAATATTTTGTTGTGAATTTTATATGTTTATATTTTATCTATTATTTGTCGCTTTGTCCATAAAATTGTATAATTTGTCATGACAATAAAGATTTTCTTTCTCTCTATGCTTGTCGGCTTCAAGTAATATACGATACCAAGCAGTATCACAAAATTGCTTTGCGAATAGACGTTCTTATTTATCTTTTAAAAATTACCGATTATTATGAAATTAAATTCACATTGAGAATTATAAAACGACGCGATTGGTAAATAATACTTATAAAAAATCATTATTCTGGTTGAAGCTTCCTTTATTATCAACTACAGCCTGCAGCGTCTTCTCCATTGGTCAATTCAATTATTTATGATGTGTTGACTAAACATGTCCCAGCAATTCACGATTTTTCGTTTTAATTAATTAATTGTCATATTATAATTGGCATAAACCATGAAGGTACTCCACATATGGTGTAATCCACGGGATTTAATTCCGGGTTATTAGGCGGCCACAAATTCTGTTCGATAAATTCGAGTGACTTTTCTCATAAATATTTTATTGTGCTGCTTTCAATTAAGTAAGTCAAATTTGCAAGAACATGCTGTTGGAATTAGAATTGGTTTATCTTTTATATTTTTATCGATAAAGATAACGCTGTTTTTCTCCGATTTTGAAACACTTAAGGACACCATGATTGCTTTTTTGCAGCAGTTGAGTAAATCCTGTTATTTTGGGTAGTTTTCGGTTAGCACAAAAAAATACTTTTTCGACAGAAAACCAAATTTTGGAGATCTTTTCTCTGCTACGAAATCTTCTTAGAAGCTCTCTATACCTTCTAAACCTTCTTTTATTTTATACAGTTAATATTTGACAATAAACTTTTTTATACTCGTCAAAAATTAAAAAAGTATCAGATTCCATAAAAAATCATCGTTTCTCAGGTTTTGGTTCTAATTTATTGATATTATTTCCGATAAATGTTCTTTAAAAAAATATTAGTTGGTCTATAATAAGTAGCGCCGTTCGTTTTTGCAACCTTCAATGCACTGATTTAATTAAATCGTCGTGAGTGATAACAAAAACATATATTGCCTAATATCATATCCTAAAAGCAATTACATCCATTAACAAACAAAAATGTTATTAGGATTCAAATCATGTTCCAACATGATATGGCCCACAGTGTATAGAGGATTCTGCGCTCATCTAATACTATTCCCATTGACAAAGGCGTATAAAACGACATTTTATAGAAGGTCCGTTATGTCTATACTAGAGCCATGCTGAAATAACCCCACGGATGTACATTTTTAATATTTTATATTTCCTACTAAGTTGAGGCTTTTATTTATTTGACAGTTACTTTTTCATATTTTATTGAATATTTTTCTATTGTTAATTAAATTATTTTAATTTCAGGCCCGTCTCTTTGAAATCATTTCAATCGCCTTGTTAACGAATTCTTTGTGCATTTTTTGGCATTTTCTTTAATTTGTGACGATTTTAGGATTATCCACATTTATTTTTCCACTTATAAAAAATGCTTGGTCTTAGCAACTTTGCCGCCGGCATAAAACTGCGGAATTCGACTATTCCTAAACTTCAAAACTGGTTCAGTTCGTTGCTGACTGGCTCTTGTTGAAAATTTTTGGATATTTTCTCTGATACGAAATCTTCTTAGAAGCTCTTTATACTTTCTGAACCTTTTTCTTTTCTTCTCAGGTTTTGGTTCTAAATTATTGATATTTTTAGGACTTGTTTTCCGATAAATGTTCTTCCTTAAAAGAGATTACTTGGTCTATAAGTTGCGCCATTCGGTTTCGCAACGAGCTTCAATGACTGATTTAATGAGATCATCGTGAGACCTATCCTGGTTAAAATTCATCTTCCTAATTTCAATCAAGTGATAACAAGAACTAAATATCATATCCTAAAAGCAATAAAATTTATTAACAAATAAAAATGATATTAGGGTTGAAATTATGTTCCAACTGAATTTGGCCCACAGTGTATATCTCTGTCATCATACAAATCGAGATATACAGGCAGCCTTCAAGAAGTTACCCTACCAGCTATCTACTGAGTATTGAATAAGACAAAAGTTTCCAGCAAGTCATCAAAGATATAAATTTTCTCAAAATAAAAATTTAAAAAAAAGGAAAAACGTCAACAAAAATAACGGATAACAAATTGAAAATAAAAGAAAATTAAAGTTTTAATACGTTTATTTAAAAAATAAATAAATAAAAATTAAAATAATTATAATCTCTTGGCTCTCGAAAAAAAAAAGTAATATATTTTATATTTGTTTACTTTTTTTAGTCTACTTCTATCTCTGTTTATGTTTAGAGAGATTACATCTTCATATAATAACAAATTAATAGATAAAATTATTGTTGGGTACACAAAAAATACGAGAAATTCAAAATAAAGAAGGTAAAGTATGTCGGACAAACTGAAACGTGTTGAAAACTCCGATTTAATGAACATTTATTTGGACCAGGATGAAATTATTGAGAAGTTACTTTGAAACGTCGCAAGTTAAAATGAACAATGATCGGATAGAGATTTTTAGAGGCTCATAATCTAACAGATAAAGAGATTTATAAATTCCAGCATTTTAAAAATATTGTATGAAGTACCGTAAGATTCGAATGCACGGGTAGCAAGTTAAATTTTTTTATTGTACTATACTGGGTATTCAAATCTGAATGAAAATAAGGTATATTTGTATGTATCAAAATTTTCATATAAAAATATAGGGAGTGTTGTTGGGATAGAAATTTGAACATTAGATTTAGTGAAAAGATTAATCAATTCTGTTTTTTCAAGTTGTTAAACAAAATCTTACCAACTTTTTGTGTACCCAATTACAAGTTCGTCGTAAGTGTGTTATTTGAAATGTTTAATGATTTTAAAAGTACATGTTATTAATTGGTACCTTTTTTGACTATTCTGATGGACCATTCATTTTAAAAGAAATTGTTTTTCTTCGTGTAGGAAATCAAGTGAAAGGCAAAAGTGTACTTTTTTATACATATATTTAAACTTTTTAAATACCAGTTAAAAATACATAAATAAAATTATAATTTTACAAAATATAGGGACTAGTTTAATGTAGGTTACTGGTATTGAAAAAGTTGTTATATTAAACAGTTTTTTCATTTGATTTATGTGGAAGACACAAATTTGAAGTATTAGTGAAGATAATTTTATTAATCTAATGCTTTTTTCTGGATAATTTGAATATTTATGTGAAGAAATGTTTTTAATATCATAGAAAAGAAAACCGTGGAGTAAAAAAAGCCGAAAAGAAGGAATTATACATTTAAAAAAGGACAAGACTCAAAAAATGAAGAAATAAAGAAACCTAAGAAAGAATTATTGAAAAAGTATAGAAAAAATAATTTAAAATAACAACTTGGCAATAATAAAATAGAGAGAAAAAAGAGAATGCCTAAAAGAATGGAACATAAATTACACAGTGAAAATGAGGAAATGGAAAAGCCTTAAGGAGAAAATGATTGGAAAAGGAAAGCAAATAAAATAATTTTAAAGGACAACTTAGCCAATATAGAAATTGAAAGAAAAAGAAGAAATGGACAAAACATTAAGAAAGGAAAAAAATGAAGCCCAAAAGAAAGAAAAATATATTAAAAAAGGAAAAGACAGTAAAAATAAAAATTAAAAAACCTGAAGGAAAAAATGGTTGAAAAATAAAATTGAATAAAATACCTAAAAATTACAGCATAGTCAATAAAAAAGATAGGAGAAAAAAAAAGTCGAAACAAAAAATTTGAAAAAAATATTTTTAATTTCTAATGATTCAATGGGATATTTTGTTGAATCGTTTCATCTGCATTTCCAAATTTTTAAGCAAAAACATTGTATGTCCAAAACTCTCATCCATTTGGATTTGCCAAAACGCTAAAATTAGACATGGTTATAATGTTTCGATTGAGCAACAAAAATAATAATCAGATGATTAAAAATATAACAAATAGCAAGGGTACGGATATTAAGGTTATCGGAATCATACGAAGCTGATGAAAGTACCAACAGAAACGGATCATTTCAGTTTTTGCTGAAGGTTAAAGGTGAGATGTTGTCTAGTGCTTAAATACAAAATGTCTAATAACTGATTGGGCATTTAATTAGAATGAATAACCAAAGAAGAACACCATGAAAATACGAAAAGTTTAGATTAAATTAACGACAAATACTGCAATTAAAAAATCATAAATTAGGATACTGTTCAAAGTAAGCTCTTCTACATAACTTCTTAATTGTAAATAATTTCACTGATACAGTGATCACCAAAAATACGGAGAATGTTTTTAAAATATATTTGCCAAAAAATGTTATTATTGCTAAAAACTGTTATGAGGAGCGACCTTTTAAATTTCCAAGCTATATATGGAGGAAAATAAAAAGGTTTGTTTAGAATTAAAATTGTGATTTTAAATCTGATTATTGTTTTTAATGCTAAATAATATTTTTCTTATCCTCTGTATATCGTTTTAAAAAATATATAATATGTAATGCACCAATTTCTAACAATAATTGAAATTTCTGTGCAAACCTTTTGACTCTCACTTTATATACGAATGTATAATGTATCAATAGAAAAAAAATTACATTATTCAAATAAAACTTTTAACGGAACTTGTACGTTTCTTTTGAAAATAAAAACTAAAAAACAGCCTCCAAAATAATAATAGATTACACTAAGAAAAAAATTGCATTTGCTTAGACATCAAAATCCATGTACACAGTACACAAAACAATATATACACATTTGGCACGACCGACCGCGCATGCGCAGATATTTCACTTTTTAACTAGATTTAATGACTTACATTATTTTATTAAACGGTTTTTTGAATTTAATTAATTTTTACACATGTATACCACATTTAAAAAAGTGTTTTATCTATCCGATAAATACGCTTTTTAATAAAAAAATACTAAACGTCCTTGAAAGTCGTTACTAATCACCCCTGTCGTACACATACACGATGATATCGACAGTTCTTTGCCTCTGCGTCTTATCCAAACAAACCATATTTCAATAAACAAAAATTGAAACAGCTTCCCACTAATTTGCACAAACTGCACAAAATAATTATATTGTTGAATTGCGTTATATATTATTGACAATTATTTTCAAACTGTCAAAACTAGGAGAGTGGAAAAACAGTATCTCTACTGCGCATCTTTTGTCAGTTTTCAATCCGTTGGGTAAAAATACTTTCAGCACTGTATTGTATAGTGTAATATGTGATTTTTCCTTGGCAGCTGTAACTTGTCGCGAAGTCTAGCGACTGTTAGATCCTAAAGTAGAAGTATTTGTATTGTGTCTTGTGAACATTCAATCTCGACAAGTTATCAGTTGTTAGCAAAACAAAATGCTAATACCTTAGAATACAATACCAGGTTAAAAGACGCTATATTTCGCGACAAGTGACAATACTGACAATTGACAAGTGCCAATCATAGATTACACTAAATTACAAGCAAGAAATCTGCGAATGGGATTTTTTTTTAAATAAAATTGATTTAATTTGCAAAAATTAAAAAGAAACTTTTGTTGTTTTTCTTTTAATGAAATATGGTTTGTTACACACAGAACTTTATCTTTGATACAAAAGATGGCGTTCTGTGTTAATTGCGAAACGAATCTTTGTGTTATTTCAACGAAAACTTTTTTTTATTGGAACGTACCTACTTTTAACGATTGCACTATGTACATTGTGACGGTGATAATTTTGTCCATAAATAATTGATTGGAAAATTGCACTTAAAACGAGAATTGTTTTATGTAAGTTAAAAGGTTAGAGTTTTTTATTTCTACCACTTAGAAAGGTAAATTTCAGAACGAATTTGTCGATAACATTAAGGTTCGCGTTATTTATACATATCCTTAAACTACACCGCCGCTCTTTAAAACCAGGTAATTGGATCCAAATATTGAAATTTGTAAAGATCCTGACTGATTGGCAGAAAATTGTGTTGGGCTCCTGATTTCACATCAATAATGTGAATGGTCAATGAAGTATATTTAGACTTTTACTAGTTATATATAGTAGATAACACAGATGAAACTAATTTCCAATCCCAAGCAAAATCATAAATAAGAGATATGGAATATTATTGACGTAAAATCAGGAACACCAAATCGATTTTCAGCTAATCAAACATGATTTTCACAAATTTCAATATTTTGATAGAATTACCTGCTTTTAAAAGCTGAGACGCAGTTTACGGATATTTAACATGACAAATTCGTTCAGAAATCCCTTCCCAAGTGGTAGGAAATTTTCAAAATTTTTGGGTTGACGTTGACAACTTGGACCGAATTCCCCTATTGTATCTGGAAGGGTTTTCGTTCAGCAACGTATTTTATTGCAGATATTTTGGGTAAAAATATTTTACAAGCACGTCAACCCCTTTTAGTTTCATTTTTTATCTACATGGTGAAGTCATCATTTACGAATAATAGAAGTTTTCCTTCAATTGTTCGAATCAAAATTAGTTTCAAAACTTTCAAGAATGTAGAGATCTAAGAAAGTTTTTAGTATTCTCTTAAAAATGGAACACTAGAAGCTGCTTTTGGCAGTGAATCTTTCTTGGTTACTATCTCTAATATCCTCGATATGAGATCCTTCCTATATATGAGAACCTTCCCAATGGCTACTTTCCTCAAAGATACCACAGCTTCATTTGATTATCGAAGAAAAGGCGAAATTGTTAATTATCAAGGAAACCAATTGGTATAGAAAAAGTTGATGACCTTTTTTAATGGAGAGCACATCTTTAAAGAAACAAAAGAGAATGTTCATCATGCCAAAAGGACCCATCTGATTTCGTCTATTTAAGAAGTGCTTGGTGCGTCTTAATATTTTCATTTAATAAAATATTCATTATCTTTTTCAAATACAAATTAAAGATTAGAAATCACGCCACATAACGATGATCGGTGTAGTTTCGATAAGTTAACGAGTTGTTTGGATATTTTTTTTTTCGAACGACTACTTCCTAGATATTAAAATCCTATACAAATTGTCTGACTTGGATAAGTTTGATAATTGAGTTGCATTTAAATTATTCGACGAGAATACTCACAATTGGATATTGCATTTTGGATTATAAATTAATTGGAATTCAAAAATCGATAAGCAAATGTTAGTTGGTGAGGTGCGATGAGGGATTGATTGGAAGAAATGACTGGATAGTTCGGTAGGTCGTTGGGACTGTTTAGGTTGAAGCTGAAGATAATGGTAAAAAAGCATGAGATTACTCATTTACAAAAATATAACCGACAAAAAGGATTAATTATATCAAAAAGTTTTCGTTGACTTACAAGTGATGAAAAATTCGTTAACCCCTAATATAGTCAAACCTCAGATATATTTTTAAAAATTTCGTTAATAACAAGCATATATTTAATTTTTCTATTTAATTAATTTCGGAGTTTGGAGTATTTAAAATCGATTTGGTATGTTTTAGTAACTCCGATTTGTTCGTTAATAAATTTTTTGATCGAAAATGGCAGATTACGAAAACACTCTGTTTAATAACAAAAAACATTTAAATATCTGGTTCTTAAATACAAACACCAACATTTTTTGTTTGTCCAATCTTGCCAAAAATGGAAAATTCAGAGTAAAAATCAAACTAGAAAAAAGAAAAGATTTTCGTTAACTTTTATTTCATGACCATTAAGTATAGACTTTCAGAAGTGGGGAGTTTAATTCAGAAGTGGTAAGAACAATTCGGAAGTGAGAATCTTCATTCAGAAGCAGGAAGTTGAATTCAGACGCGAAAAGTTGAATTCAGAAGTGGCAGATTCAATCATCAGTGCAAAGTTGAATTCAGAAGTGGTAGGTTCAATTCAGAAGTGAAAGGTTGAATTTAGAAGTGTTAAGTTCCTATCAAAAGTGGGAAGTTTAATTTAGAAGTAAATGAAACGTATTTTCATAATAAATCTTAATAAATAATTTTCAGTTCATCTAATGTGCATATATAAAACTATTTTTCTAGATATATTCGTGTTTTCGCACACATTTTATGTAGAAGTTGGTTTTATAGTTCAGCTAAATTAAATTAAAAAACCAAAATTTGAAAAAAAATATTAATTTAATTTTCTATATTAATTATTTATGCATGAATTTCGAGAGGCTTCATATAATTTCATAATATTAGAAAATGTTCGATTGAGAATCTCTCTTGGTATCTGCAAAGATTACCATATAATCTTTGGTATCTGTTTCATTGAGAATATATTGAAAATAAAGTTTAATAACGTTTTATGATTTTCCAGATTTGACAGTTAATAATATAGGTTCGTTTTCTCCTGCGTGTAATTATCGTATTATTTTTAAAATTCTAAAGGTTGACAGACGCCATTGTGCCTACGACGCAAAATGAGGCTAAATCCATGGAATCAAAAAAACATGAATTCACACAAAATGTCATCAGCTAAGAAGGGACGTATGGTCAAACATCGGCAGGCGGTTTACCTACGACCCTTTGGCTCCTTACAATATTGGGTACAATAACAACTGGCAACGTCGGAGCAGGCGGCGGTTGATAAACAGTCTGCTGTGAGGCGGTTTTTTTACCGCCTCCGGTAAATATTTTAACAGTTCTTTGTAAAAAATCAGTCTTTTGTATAGTTACACTATGAGATGAGTGGTTTATAGGTTTTGATGAAGTTGAGGACATCGAATGGCACCGCACTACGAGGGGATTCGAAGAAGTCGACCAATCGCTGCTGGTACTGCTGCTAGATGAAGAGGTGGATAACATGCCGGCGGAACAGGATCTGTATGGGGGAGGGGATTCGCTTTCTAGCACTGTGCGATTCGGAGGCGGTCGGATGCACTTCTGGTAGATTTCGGATTCCTATAAAATTAAAATTATTATATGAATGTATAGTAACAATTCTAACAATGTTCAGATATTAAATGCATCACTAATCGATTTATGAATTTAGGAAACATTATTAATAACATGAACGGCTATACAGTGGGTGTCAAAAAATTTTATACAAATGGAGGAAATGAAAAAAACTGTATGGTATATATAAAAAACAAGTAGATATAGTATGGCAACAAAACTGGTCTAGAATTCATATGTGTTTCAAAACTATAAAACCAAATGTACATAAATGGATAAATGGATCCTACCTAATTTAAAGATACGAGAACAAGTAGCAATTTCCAGACTGCGGTTAGGACATGTGTGTGTCTATATTGGGGTGATATTCACTGACACTTAAAGTATCTATTGTGCTCTTTTTTTCTACTTTGTTTTGAGGAAATTCTCGGAGACTTTAGACCTATTTCCCGGAGGAATTTTAGGATATCTGCAGGTTTTAGTTTAGGTAAGATAGATATATTTATTTGACTACATTACATGTTTTACAATGTTTGTAGCAAGTCAAAGGTACAAAATGTATAACATTTAACATATAGAAACACATAATATTTCTTAAAATACAAAAAATAAAAATATATTTTAAAAGTGTAGCAACTTGGCGTGAAATTAAAATTACAATATAAATAAAAAGGAGGAATGTCCAATGAGCATAAATCAATTTTAGAAATTCTAGATATTCTGACAGTTTTCAATGTACTCGTTGACAGAGTAAAAATAAAAATTGAAGTAAATACGATTTTCGCCTTCCTTACAGGAAAACCAATCATATGAACACCAAAAATAGTCTCGAGCTGCTAAAGCTCATTTGCCTTTGTGTCACAATATACCATTTTACTCCTCTTAAATTTATTCAAACTCAAAACTTTCATTTCTGCTGGTAAGATATTATAAAGATAGTTGAGTGAATTCTTCAGTGACCTTGTCAGACGAAAACGATTTGTACGAATATTACTAGTATTGTAATTATCAATATCTGAATTTTTGGTTAAGGAATCAAGACTTTTGTGGATATCAATGAGGGTGTTTAAAATAAATGAGGTCGTGAGAGGCAACTCGTTTAAGTTGTCGATGTACAAAAAGTGACCTTGATAATTTGTTTCTTACATAGTCTACGTGACAATGCCATGATAAAGATATATCCAATAAAAAAGTCCTAACAATTTTACACTTTCAGCGTTTGGTCAGAAGGAGAAAGTAGTCTCCTAGGTGTTGTGCCCTAGGATTCTTAATTTGATATGCAATCCGCAAGTATATGGATGGAGGTTTCTTCTTCCATTCCACAGAATCTACATTCTTATTGCTCAACTATTTTGAGCTTTTTAGGGTAATCCAACAACTAGGTCTAGACTGGTGAAAATATGCAAAGAATCCCTTAACATGCTGGCAAGAGACAACAAAGTGTCTCTAATATGGGTGCCGGCACATGAAGGGATTGCAGGTAATGAAATGGCGGACCAGTTAGCTAAAGAAAGCTCTAAAGGAGACTTCATAGGTCCTGAAAGGTTTTGTGGAATTACAAAAGATTGCAGGAACTCTTAACCAGGTTATTGAAACTGGGTAAGAGTTATTTGAAGACTGTTACCGACCTGGTGACTGGACACTGCACCCTGAGGAAACATGGGCAAAATTAGTGAACCTATGTGCAGAAAGTGTGAACTTAATGATGAAACACCTACTCACATAGAGCTGTATTACACAGCAAAGAATTATGCCGAAAATTACTCTGAAATTTACCACGAAAATTCTGTCAGAAATTTCTCCTAAAATTTTATAACATTTTCTTAAAATCTGTATTACACAGGCAATAAATCTTCCAAAAATTTTCGGAGTAATTCATACGATACTCATGCGCAGTCGGGTTATTTTGTTACAGCTGATGTATGCAAACAGTAAACAAACATACTTTCATTAACCTAATTTTATTTATTTTCAATAATAAGATTCATTTTCTTCTCAAAAATAGTGAACAAGAAAAAACTTGTAATGTTAGATGTTGCAGAAATTTGTTGTTTGTTCGTTTATAAATTATCTAAAAGCAAATTAAAGAGTGTAATGTCAAGCAATCCGATTATGTGGTTCAGCGCCGATTCTCGCGCACTTTATAAAATTTTGTCTAGAGAATATAGAACATGTTTTATATTTTTACACCGAACATTTTCGCAAGAATTTTTGGTCGTGTCATACAGCATATTTTATTGACGAAAATTTTCGTGGTAAATTTCAGAGTAATTTTCGGCATAATTATTTGCTGTGTAATACAGCTCATACTCTGCTTCCGCGAGAACTTACAAGTACTTAGACGGAAGCACTTTGGAGAGGAATTTATACAACCATTACAACTACTGAAAATCCCTCCAGTCAAACTAGTGGCCTTTATCGAAGACACGAAGCTTCTGGAATGGAAGTAGATATGGGAAATGGTACAAAGATTCAGTTCAAGTACCTGGGCTGTTGAGCACAACCCAAATGAATGAATGAATGAATAAAGGTGCTCATTCAGGCGACAGTGTCCCGTCAGGACACCTGTTAAAACTCTTAGTACAGTTTTACTCTGGTTTAGGCATTCATTTGTTCTGAACTGGTTGTAGTCTCCCAGTAGTATCTTTGATTGTCTAAGCCTTACTAGATTTTTCCAATGAACATATTTTCTCCTCTTTTCGGCGTTGTCTATTTCTTCCAATATTACATTGGAGCTGATACCGCAAAAGTGTTCCTGTCCTCAAACGGGTGTTTCAGCCTCTCTCTTTGCTAGTTTATCTGCTATATTTCATTTCCTTCTTTTTTTATATGACATTCTAACAATATTATAGTCTACTAGGAATACAAAAAATATTTTATTTCACATTTTATCAAGGATATGATGGACCTCAAAAATTTGACAACAAATTTTTTGCAGTCCAAAACTTCAAAATATTATTGATGGTCTAGTTGTCGAATTTTTTCGTTAGTGTCAGATAGGGACCAGAATTTAAAAAAACTTAATTGTTCTTGATAACAGTAGCTGGAACGCTACCGGAACGTTGAATTAAAAAATATAAAAAAGATTGTGGTTTTATTTCCCAAAATAATTAACAAAAAGAATGTCGTGTATATTTAACTAGGTTAGGTTAGGTTTGTGGTGAGTGGGTCTATAAGGCCCTCCACTGCGACTCGTAAGAGTCTATTGTGGCTCATACCTATTCTGATTTCACCAAACAAATTCAGCTTCTTAATAAAGCCGATTAGTTTGTTTGGTGAATATTTCAGGTCCAAGGGCGAGGGCGAGGGCAGATACCTAATTCGAGCCGCGGCGGGGCAGGCACAAATTATATGCTCTGCTGTTTCATCATCTTCCAGACAGAGACGACAAGTCGGATCTTCAGACAATCCAGGTCTTAGCATATATGATTATTCAGTTGACAGTGGCCTGTTAAAAGGCCTATTAGACAACGTAGGTCATGCCTGCTATAGTCTAACATTTGCTTAGAGACATTCTTCGACCCCAATCGGGTAATGGCATCGACTTAGGCATAATAAAGCACAGCAGACGGGACACATTTTTAGATACCCACCTACTTCATAAATAGGTATTTTTGAAAAATGATTAAAAGCTTTTTAACAACCATCTTTGGATATCTTGCAAGCCATCATCACAGAACGATCTTGAATGGTGACACAATTTCTTTTGAATTGAAATTATTAAAACAAATTTTTTTAAGTAAAACTTTTTAGGCGGCGATTCGACAATTGAACGAGAATAGAGAGTAAAATTTTAAGGAAGAGATCTATGATGGTCTGTCATAAACATAGTTTTTTTAGGTGCGTAGGTTCGAATTCAAATTGCATCCTGGGAAGTTTCTTCCCAATTATTCCTTTTTGAATTAGAAGATTTCATAACCTCAAATCAATTATTTTCCGGTTTAGTCTTGTTTTTTTTTCAAATATTTCATTTCGAAATAATCTCATGATTAGTCATTCTAACCAGGAGCAAAACTATTTTTATTTGCTAATATTTAAACGGATGCGACCCCCAAAAAGATATAATCAAATGTTTCATACAAATATTGCAACATTATAATATCGTTTGTTTTCTTTTAAAGTATCACATAGTCAAAACAATCATGTTAATTGCTATAAACATCCCATAACAATTCAATAACTTAACAATGACAGAAACTCGTGTTTATGACAATATTTATTATAATCAGCATTATTACGTTGTCAAGGTGAGTTAAAAGCAGTTTTTAACGATCGATCTGGAAGGACATCATTCACAATGGATCTAGTTTGCCCAAAGAAAATCTTAAAAAGAATTATTCCCATTAAATCTTACAATATTGTGATAAATCTAACTTTTTATCGAAAAAGGGAGAGAAACGGAACTAAAAGAATTTATATCTAAAACATACTAAAAACATTTCATGAATGATGTACATAACAGGGGGTGGCAAAACAAAACTATAAATATTCGTAAATATTTGTATATCTATAGGGCCATCCACCTTGTTATTGACTCTCGGAATATTGTTTAAAAACAGATAACATTGAGACAGTCACAATATTGAGTCGCCGAGGGCTACTTTCTTTCTTTTTTCTCATTTCTATACAGGGTATATCATACATGAAGTCAAGTTACCTTCTTCAGATATCGAAGCAGGTAAAAACAGGTTTCCCTTGGGGAGATTACACTGGAAGCAAATGTGAGGTAGAGTCAAAATCTAAACTGCAAGAAGTTGGGAGTACTGAGAATAAAGAGCTGGTTAAAAGATTGAGATACTTACTTGTTCTGCATCTCGAATATGTAACCTAGCCGACGTAAAGGGATGTTCTTCGCCGTCTGGCAGTTCTATACTCGGCGGCAAATTAATGGTGATGTCAGCTGTCGTCGAATGGTCGATACGGTTCGTCGTCGCATGGAGCCTACGTACTTGCGTTCTGTGATCTCTAGATGTCGCTACTGTCGTTTCACCGTTACCATTACTAACTACACTTCCACTGTTACTATTTGCGCCGCCTCCCAGACGTTCCATGCCGCCCATTCCTGCCGCCGCATTAACGCCGGCGGCACTTACAACTGATAACATCTGAAAAAAAATTATTTTTTTACTATACTAATTTTTTTCTATTGTAGTGGTCCGCCACTGGTCGAAAGTTACCTTCTACATCGCCTACAAATGTGACTATATGAAATCCGGTTATTGAAAATGATGACGTAATTGTTTCTACACTTATTGTAACCATGGTAACCATCACTGTTGGCAAATTATACAGTTAACACGTGAAGTATATACGGAGAAGATATCTTTTTAAAAATCTAATCTAATGAAATTTGATTGCATTTTCTATATTCGTTAATTTACAGTATCGATGAATTATTATTTTTAGAACAAATTATGTGTGTAAATTTTCATTTTTCGACAGAACTTGCGGAAAAAAAGAAACTTAGCACTGATGATTGTGAAAACTGGAGAAACCAGAAGAGGTAGTTGGTGTCGACTATGACAGATTTGCGTCACTTTTTTTTATCGTCCGAGGAGTGGTTGTTTCTTTTTCAAATGGTGTTATAAAATATGAGAAGAGCACGAACCATTGCGAAACATAAATTTATCGTTTTATGAGGAACTTTAAGAATATGGGAGTGGAAAATTAGATAATCGGAAAACGAACACACCTATATATATATATATATATATATATATATAGTGAAAAAACCTCGACCTGCATGGTGTAAGGTAGTCGGCGTCTCTGTCGCAGATTACGAGGATTATATAAACACTTTACACATTAATATTTTATATTAGTGTCTCCTCTAACGGTATACAATATACAAATAGCATTTTGAATAATATCGAATAGGATTACTTTAGAATTGAATAGGAGATCGAACGAGTGTATATATACCATACATTTCAAACTAATAACACATACTCACTTCTGCCAGTTTCACTCGCAGTATATTAAAAAAAATACATTCTAAAATGTCATAGACTACGATAATATAGGAAGGCAAGGTTAGAAATAAATACAATAATTGTGGTAGCTGCCTTCAGACTCGCCAGAGGCGTGGAGAATTGAAAGTTTTCTTGTAATATCGCAAACAGCGTCTATTATTATAAAAAATATTTTAATGTGAAGGAAAAAACTGTAAATGAGAGGTTTATTGAAAGAAATTAGTATAAATGCATAAAAAACGTAATATCTAAAAATATCTCTATTTTTATTACAATAAAGGTCAACAATTAACAAGATAGTTTTGATTTTATTTAAAACTAAAAAATTTATATACAAAAGAGAGACTTTTTATCGTATCAAAAAAATTTTATTTAAAAAAAAACGAGAGAAAAATTTACAAAATTGTTGACTCCCCTTGTCACATCTTGTCAAAGTACGAACGTATTTTATGAACGGCCAATTAAAATGAAAATGTTAAACTTAAAATATATATTTGTTGAACCTTCAACAAAAATTGAAATAATCAATTAAATTGTATATTCGATTTGATTAACTATTCTTCCTGAAAATGTTGTTTAAAAATAAGCTCTTGTTGTCTGGATAGTATATCCATCCCAATAAAAAAACATGAAAATAATGTATTTCAGTTTTTCATAATTTATTGTGAAATGCCTCCTCCTACGCCACTGACAGTAGACACAGACGACTGAAAATTTTAATCTGTTTGTCTATGACGTAATTACTATTGCTCATATATGTACCTATTGTAGGAAACTCATGCAGACATTGTCTACGTGCATATCACGTAATTGTAATTTAGGTAAATTATTTTTTATGATAGAGGTTTTATTGAAACAAATGATTCAGCATAGAGACATACTGATTTCATAACTAATTTAAAAAAACATCAAGGTTGCAGTGTTCTATCAATCGCTGCAATGTAAGAGAATAATAGTTGTTTAGAATAAAGGAAAGAGGGGCGATTGGTAAAAAAGTGGGAAACTGCAATAATAGTGTCAAATTAAAAAAAGGAAAAAAATTTTATAGAGGGTTAATGGATACAAAAGTGTTGAAAATGCGCTAAAGGAATATGGAGAACATTTTTTTGGAAACTACCAAGGTGGTTTCAGAGAGGAAATATCAGTAATAGACCAAATATACGCAATACGAATACCATCTGCCTTCAAAAACAAACTCAATGTATAAAAAAACTGAAAAATATCACTAAAGTGACTCTCGAAAACACAAAATCAAAGATTAAATTAAACCAAAAGATATCAAACAGTTTTGAGACAAATCCTGGACTAAAACAAGAAGATGATCAATATAGTACTAGAATGGAAAGTTTGAAGATGCAGAATAGCTAGGAGACACTGAAAACAAAAACGGCACGAATGCTGGTCTACGCCGACTGTGTAGTAATGTTATCAACATCAGAAAAAGTGAGAAAAGCATGAAGGAAAAAGTTTTTGAAAATGACAACTCCGCAAAATAAAAGGAACTAAAATAGTATATTGTGCAACAAGTGGGGAAAGTTCAACCCTGCCGCAAACACAGGAGTGATAAAAGTACTTTCCCCACATGTTACACACTATACTTTTTCTACAACTGCACAAATTTAAAGAATACAAGTAAAGTAACTTAATATTTATTTTTATGGTTAGTTACATAATCTCTTTATTGTCCCAAAATTTTGTTTACAAATTATACATTTACAAATAAGAAGAATTTATTACACAAATAATAATAACAAATACCGCGAGTATTACTCGCTCACACCGATCTTCTGGCTCCGTTTTCTTGTATGTGTATTTTCTCGAAAGCCCTCTATCACGGCACCTTGCCAAGCAGCATTATCCGTATATTATCGATATTTATGATCTATAATAGATCCGTCCGCACCTAACAATTTACATTCACAGGAATTTATGTTGTATTTTCCCTAAAAAGTCAACAAAAAACATATCAAAGGCTCTGACCTAATCCTAAATTAAAATAGCTTGTGGTGTTTAAAATCTATGTACACTCATTCGTTCTTCTCCAATCCCTATTTACACTCGCATACACTCTCTCTCATTCACGTCCAATCCTACATTATTATGTAGTATCAAAATGTACAAATTTTATGTTTTATTTACAGATCTTGTATATTTACAACTAGTTTATCTTGGTAGGAGTTCCAACTGAAGGTCTGCGTGCAAGAGGCTGTAACCGTTGTGGCTTCTTGCGCGGGCATTAGCTATATCATTGTGTAACCCATCAGGTAGACAAAATTTGTAATATCTCTCTGCTAGAGAGGTCACATAGTGCTTAATCGTTGGCAAGTTGGTGGTTCTATGAAGCCAATTGTTATTTGATAGTTTATTGTCTATTAACCCTATCCCGATTGCCATTCTTAAGCATTTGTTCTGCACAACTTGCATAGGTTTAAAGAGATATCTGGTGGTACACCAAGAGAACACAGGATAGCCAAACGTCATTGTCGGCCTCACAACCTGTTTGTAGAGTAGAATTTTATTTCTCCTCGACAAACGGCTGCTGCGACTTAACAATGGGTAGTATCAAAATGTACAAATTTTATGTTTTATTTACAGATCTTGTATATTTACAACTAGTTTATCTTGGTAGGAGTTCCAACTGAAGGTCTGCGTGCAAGAGGCTGTAACCGTTGTGGCTTCTTGCGCGGGCATTAGCTATATCATTGTGTAACCCATCAGGTAGACAAAATTTGTAATATCTCTCTGCTAGAGAGGTCACATAGTGCTTAATCGTTGGCAAGTTGGTGCTTCTATGAAGCCAATTGTTATTTGATAGTTTATTGTCTATTAACCCTATCCCGATTGCCATTCTTAAGCATTTGTTCTGCACAACTTGCATAGGTTTAAAGAGATATCTGGTGGTACACCAAGAGAACACAGGATAGCCAAACGTCATTGTCGGCCTCACAACCTGTTTGTAGAGTAGAATTTTATTTCTCCTCGACAAACGGCTGCTGCGACTTAACAATGGGTATAGGTATAGCTGTACCATTACACCTTTTGCTTTTTGGACTTGTGCTGTTATATGCAAGTTGTGCCTTGTGTTTGGTTGGATCACATAACCTAGATATTTTATACTTGTCACTGGTTGAATAGTGTCATTTTGTAGATTTAGATTTCTGAATAAGTAAGTTTTTGCTCTAAATTGACCTCGGAGGACCATATACTTCGTTTTCAAAGTATTAAGCATCAGCTTATTTTTGATTTAAGTATGGTACGATTTTATTGTTTAGATGAGTTTCTACTTTTTTCAGGGCAAGATCAGCCGAACTCGCTCTTTGAACCAGACAGACATCGTCTGCGTATAATGTTGTCAGTAATGTCTTACTGACAGGAAAATCGGCTGTAAAAAGCGATTACAGTGTCGGAGAAAGAACCGAGCCTTGCGGTACTCCTGCTTCTGTAGTATATGGTCCTGCCTCGGCATTTCCTACGCTCATGAAAAATTTTCTGTCTTTTAAATATGAGTTCAAAAGTAATATTAGGTATCCTGGAATACCTAGTTCTGTTAGTTTAAACATCAAACCCGGGATCCAGACAGAGTCAAAGGCTTTACGGATGACTAGGGAAACCAATATTGCAGGCTGCTTCTTCCGGAAGCCTTCCCTCGCGTAATTGAGTACCCGAATTGGTTGCGAAGGACATCCGTGGTTTGCCCTGAACCCAAACTGTTCCTCCGGTATAATGTTTAAACTAGTCACCGTTCTTTCCAGTCTACTTTACTTTATCTATTACTTTAGATAAATTACTTAGTAGCGAGATTGGGCGGTAGTTTTCAGTGGAACTCCTACCTTGTGGTGTTTTAGGCATTTAGGAATAATATTTGCCGTTTTGTATTTTTCGGGGTAGTAACCCGTTGAAAGAATGAAATTTACGATCTTCACGGCGGAATATTTTTTAGCATAATGTTATATATTATGTCATCTCTACCCGGAGCTGTTTTGACCTTTAAACTACCAATAATGCCGTAGATTTCTTTTGTAGACGTGAGTGATTTGGGTGGCAATGTATGGATTGTTTGCCCAAATCTCTCTACCTCTCTGATTTTATTGGTATGTTGTTCTGTGTTGGGAATTTTGTTTGTAAAGTTTTGTTGAAACTGTTCTCCGAAGGCTTCTGCCATTTCTTTCTGGTCAGTTATATGCTGTCCGTCCTTTATTATTTTCACTACACCTTTCTTTTGTTGTTTAATCTTTTTAAGTGCCGTCCAGATGTTTCTATTGTCTGTTCATACTTTCCAGATAGTTGTTCCATGATGTATTTCTGTGAAGGGTAATGTCATTGTTTATTTCTTTCTGTAGGTTCAACATATGATCTTGATGTTCCTTGTCCCGTGTCTTTTGCCATGTTTTCCTTAATTTGTTTCTGTGTTTTATTTTGTTGACTATCTCGTCCGGAAGTTTGTCGGTTTTATTATGTATGGTTATTTTGGTAGTGGTCTCGTTGCGTGCTTTGATGATGTTTTTATGTAATTCCTCTATTATTGTGTTAAGTTCGTCTTTGTTATTTATATTGTCTATGTTTGTTGTGTTGTTTCTAAACAGCGCCCAATTCGTAGATTTGTAGTCAAAATACGTCTTGTTTACTGTCTTCGTCTTGTGTTGTAGTTCGATTATAATTTGTATGGGGTCATGGTCCGATGTTAGTTCTTTGAGGGTTCTTAGTCTGTTAATGACGTCAATGTTTTTTCCGATTACAATAACCAGTGTACTCGGCTTTTGCCCAGTGAAAGGGTAATAAGTGGGATCCGAGGTACAAAAGACATTGCAATCAGAATTCTAGCAAACGTTTCGGAGAACAGTTCTGTTTGGATTTGGTATGGATATATTTTTATCCCAATCGGGATGTTTACAGTTTAAATCACCAATTATAAGTGCTTTGTTATATTTTTTGTCAATCAAGTTTTTGATATCGTCATCCACGTTTTTGGTGGTTGGAGGGTTGTATGCACCTATAATTAGTAATTTATTATCCAACAGTATTGCAAGATGTTCAATTGTCGAATTGGATTTTTTCAAGATTTTAAAATTTAGACCTTTTTTAATGGCCAGAAGGATACCGCCTCCTTGCGTGTCCCTATCCTCCCTAAAATATAGATAGTTGGTATTTTTAATTTTGATTCTTTTGGTTTTATTTAGTAGTGTTTCCCCAATAAATAAAATGTCCGGTTTATAAATTTTTAAAAAATATGCTACATCGTGAACTTTGGAGGTGATTCCTCTCGGCGGGCGTAATTTCGGCCGGTAATCCCTTGGCCTACCTGCAAAAATCAAGGGGTACCATTTATGACAGGGGTAATTTCGGCCGGCGTTTCCCAACTCGTGCCCGTTATTACCTGGCCCCGAAAATCACTGACCAGCTCGAGCCCGTTCAAAAACCAGGTAGAAAATTAATACACCAACTCGTGCCCGGGTGCATCGGAACTGCGGTTTTTAATTCTTATTTATTATAATTAAATATTCAAGACCTACATATACAGTTGTCATTTATTTGAAATAACGCAACCATTTTCCAATATCACTTGATTTCGTAATTCGGTCCGCTGTCGAATCTAACTGGGGTTGGGGTTAGGTTTTGTTAGGTTGGTTACCTAAGTTATAGAAATAAAATGATGTAATAATTTTATTGAAATAAAGAAATATTTTAATATGAAGCATTCTGTTATTTTATTTGATTTGCGGCCGAAAATACCTATGAGATAAGGAAGCAACTTAAAACCTCCGGCCGAATTTACCTACCGGCTTTTAGTACCTGCCCTTTTTCCGGCCGAAATTACATCCGCCCATTCCTCTAATATTTACATAAATAATATTTATGGAGCCTTTAATATTTGTACCTGTACCCTGCATGACCTTAGAAATTATACCTGTCAATAGTTTGGACGAATTTATTATACATGATAAATTTTTCGTATTTGGTACTTGCCTTTAGTAGCAGATTGTAGAGATCGGTGACCGCCCTTGTCATCACGTCTAGGTCGATAAGTTCGTTTAGTTTCATGAACATGTGTTGAGGTTTAGCATTTTTGAGATGTCATCACGTTGGGGGGGTTGTGAAGTATGTGGAGGGTGGGAAGTTGGGATGGTCGTCGGTTCTGGCCTCTTTTGCGATGTTGTGGGTCTAAGTGTAGGGAATTGGCTTTCGTCGTTAATCTGATGACGGTTGATGTCCGTGTATTCCCCTTTCTTTTCGTTCCAGGGGTTGGTTTTCGGAATTGGAGCGTCTACGAACCTTTTATTGTTCGTTTGTTTGGATTTCTGCCTTCTTTCTTCAAGAAATTGTCTTCTTTTGATGAAAACAGGGCAGTTGTCCGAATTTGCGGGGATCCCCCAGGCAGTTGCTGCATTTTGCCGGAATGGAGAGGCTCTTGGTGCAATCAGAGGTCCTGTGGCTTTCTGCACATTTCAAGCATCTAGGGGATCTACCACAGTTAGAGGTGGCATGTCCCCATTGCTGGCCGTTGTGGCATTGTATTATTTGTTTCTGCTGTTTTCTCAGCTCCCATACCACCCTAGTATTCTCGATTACTCTAACTTTTCTGTTGAGGTAATCAAGAGTGATGGTAGGGGTGGTTATGATTAAGAAAAGCGGTCGTCCTCTCGTGTTCATCTTGTAGACATTTTTGGTGATAATGTCATAGTTCGTTTTCATGTCTTCTGCAATGTCAGCTGGTTCTATATCCCCTGATAGGTCACGCAGGACAAAGGCATGAGTTTTGTCCTCCCCTTTTGTGTAGGAATGGATTGGTATTTGTTCATCCATTAGTTTGGTTTTTAGGGAATTGTGATCTTCTTCGTTCTGAGCTAAGATGACCATGGATTTATTATTATATTTCAATTCGAAGGTCCCTTTCATATCTTTTTTGAGGAGGTTCACCATACTTTTGTGATCTGAGACGCGTCCATCAACCACAATCGGCGGGCACATCCTTTTACTTGTTTCTGCTTTTTTTTGGTTCTTTGTTGTTTGTAGGTTTCGTGGCAGTTTTGTTTGCGTGAGTTTTCTTTTCTTCATCACTAGACACTGCAGCTGCATTTCTACGGCCTCTAGACCTCTTCCTTTTTCGTTTTGAGGTTTTATCCTTACTTTCCTCTTTTTCTTCTTCACTCTCCTGTTCAGAGAGAGATTCGAATAAATTAGTTGTTTTTACCGGGTGGGCTGTTTTCTCGATCTGTTTTAAGAGCTGTTTATAAGAGGTGGATTTTTTAGGAAAGATAAAGTCCTCTGTCTCCAATTTTGAGTGTTCTTGAATTGTGTCCGTCGTAATTGCGTCTAGATTTTCTGTGTCACTAAAGTTGAGCGATCTTCCCGTAATCTTTTTACCTTTCCCACTTCGTAGGTTGTATTGAGAGACGAAATCGTCCTCTTCTTCGATTACTGTTTTGTTGATAAGAGCTGACGGACGAAATCTCTGTGCTGCTTGCATTTCTCTTTCGACTTCGTCGCTCCAGTTTGGTGAGTTGTAGATTGGATGTATTTCGGCTTGTATTATGTGTTTAGCATTTTGCAGCGTTACCGGTCCTTCGGGCATTGACGTGCCAGACGAGTGTTTCTCCTCAATGTTCTTCGTTTTCTCATCTGCATTAAGACGGTTCGCTGTATACTCCGCTAACCGTTGGAGAGACAGCCGAGTGTTTCTCCTCCATATTTCTTAAATGTTCATTTGCCTTTAGTCTATTTGCGATATACTCTGCTGCCGTCGTAACCCTTTCCATCACTGGTTTGAGCACATTTTTCGACTTTTCGCTGTTGAGAAAAGCGATTTGGTAGTGGCTTACCGGTTCCGCAATTTCGTCCCTGAGTTTTATCAGTTGTTCTTTTTTCTCCCTCACCCTTTGGGTTTCCTTCCGTAGGAATTCAAGATCCAAAGGAAAAGTGTATAGAAGGCTTTCTGTACACTTTTTTGGCGGAGTTTTGCTGGAGGCGCTTTCAGTTTGCTTTGAGGATTTACTCAATCCTTGCCATCTGTCATTTCGGAATGTTTCCCTAGTTGAGACACTGCCCGTTCGGGAATTGAGTTTATTGGTTTTTTTAAATGCAAAATTTCTCCTACCTTTAGTTTTCCTGTATTTATGTTGTTTCACTTCACTAACCTTTTCCTTAACGGTGTATAGGTGTTCTAGGTTTTCGGTATCGAAGTGGATTGGGGCCACGTTTATAATGTTTTGGATTTTCCTCCGTATTTCGAGGGTATAAGCAGTGGGTTCCCCTACACCATCGTTATTTCCAGTATCACCTGGTATTTTAAACTTAACTCCACTGATTATTTTGTTTTTGTTTATTTGAAATTTTTTCAACAGCTTTTTTTAGTTGATAAGCACTACTATTCAAAACACGTCCGTTCGAAACGGATGCTAGCACGGAACTCATTGACACTAATTGACAGATGACGCTCGCCGTCACAAGTTATACCTGAGTTTTTCTACTGCTACTTCTTAGGTTATGGGCCCAGGACTCAGGTAATCAATCTCATTTAAGTTGTATTGAGTGTGAGTTGGGTAGAATAAAAGTTGGAAAGTACGAATCCGCTGGAAGCTGTATGTTTAAATACAAAGTGGCGACTTCGCAAATTTTAATTAAACCATTTGATGGCCAAAGTTACTCTAACTGGCAATTTAGAGGTGAAGCGTTGCTTGATCAATATGGGGTATTAGATGTTCTTAGTAAAAGTCCACCAACAGACGCAGCTGAACTAGCGACTTTTACAAAAAATGATGCAAAAGCTAAGAATTTAATAATCATAAGTCTTGCCGACAACGTGCTGGAAATGGTAAAAAGCAAGAAGCATGCCAAAGAAATGATTGAAACTCTCCAGAAAACATATTTACAATCAGGCATTGCCAAACAAGTACAACTTCAGAGGAAAATGAGAAATCTCAAATGTCATGGCAAAAGTTCTCTAAATGAATTTATAATTGATTTCGAGAGAACAGTATCTGAATTGAGAAGTTGTGGTGGTACAATTCAAGACACAGAAGTGATTTCACAATTACTGTGTGCAATGCCAGACACATATCAAGGTGTAACTACTGCCTTGATGTATTGTTCTGTCAAGATGATGTCTGTTACACTTGAATTAATTTGTAAAAAGTAAATTGCTGGCAGAAGAAGTTAGAAAAATAAAAAACCAAGATGATGGTACATCCCAAGCTTTTTCAGCTGATTATAAAGGTACATTTTGGAAAAAAGCAAGAGATTCAAACAGAGTATTAAATTTAAGTTTAAATGCTACAGTTGTGGTTTAAAAGGACACAAAAAGTCTGAACGTCCTAAAAGGAAAGAGACAAACTGCAATGTCACTGTGGAAGATGAAGTAACCTTTGTATCATCAAAAACAGATGTATTAAACAATGAAATTGATAACAAAATACCCGTCATAATAGATAGTGGTGCATCAAACCATCAGGGCTACGTTCATAAACTTACTCAGAGTAAGGATAGTTTACTCCGAAGCGTTCATAAATTTACTCTACCAGTATAGAGTATGCTTTTATAAACGTTCAGAAACCTACCCGGAGTAAACTCTGCATACTCCGCTTTTTAATGGAGTATTATATACTCTGACAGTTATGACAGTTTGGCTTATACAGTAGTTCAGTTCAGATTACTGCCAGGTTATTTTTATTGATAAATTGATATTATTTGATTATCAATATTCAACTCATCCATGGTTAATTAATTTCTATTTTCGAAATGAACAATATAACCCCAAATTCATACACAACACAATGACATTTGATTTGCCTTCGGCCGGTGAAGCCTCTGAACGGTTACTCCGAGTAACCATCAAACATACTTTTCTAATCACGTGATCATACTCTTCTCTACTCACTGGAGTAAGTTTATGAACGCAGCCCTAGTAAACAGAAATGTAGGTGATTTCTTGATTGACACTGAGGATGTGAACTGTCGAATTAATGTAGCCAAGAAAGATGAATGTTTAATAAGCACAAAAAGAGGAAATCTGCAGCTGGAAGCTGAAGGAAGAAAAATTAACATAAGTAATGTATTGGAATATGAACCTCACACATAACCTTTTGTCAGTCAGAAAACTAGACTAGAGAAGTGCTGTTCGAAAACAACACTGTGAAAATATGTAAAGGCAATCAAAAATTGATTACTGGTCGATTGGAAGGCAACCTTTATGTAAACAAATTCACATTGCAGAATCATGAAGCCAATATGACAGAAAACCCTGAAAACGCTATACTCTGGCATCGGAGAATGGGTCATTCATCACAATATCCTGTCAATGGTATCTGCAAACTTGTATGCAAGGCAAACAAACGAAGTTACCGTTCAAACCGCTAAGTGATGAAAGAAAGCCCACCAGAATATTAGAAGTTGTCTCATCAGATGTTTGCGGACCAATTACACCAACTGCTCATGATGGAAGCAAGTACTTCGTAACTTTCATAGGTCATTATTCACATTTCACAGTCTGCTATTGTTTGAAACAAAAGAGTGAAGTCTTTTAAAAATTTAAATCCTATCTGTCCATGGTAGAAACTAAATTTAAATGTAAGCTAGAACGCTTAAGAACAGACAATGGTGGTGAGTATCTAAAGAATTCAAACAATTTTGCATGCAAAAAGGAATCCAAATTCAGTTCACAATTCCACATAATCCACAACAGAATGGTACTGCTGAGAGGTATAACAGAACAGTCATGGAAAGAGCTAGGTGTATGATTTTTGATGCTGGATTGGATAAACATTTTTGGAATCAAGCGGTTATAGCTGCTGTCTATTTAATCAATAGAACTTTAACCTCGGCCCTAAAAGGAAAACAAACTCCAGCAGAAATGTGGTACAAGGAAAAGCCAAATTTGAATAAAATTCGAGTATTTGGCTGTAATGCACTTGTACATAACCAAAAAGAAGAAAGGACTGGAAAACTTGATGTCCGTAGCAAAAAGATGATTTTTATGGGTTACGCAAATAATAGATATAGAGTATGGGATCCTGAAAAGTGTACAATTATAACTGCAAGAGATATAATTTTTGATGAGAACCACAAAGATTCAAATATTAGAATTGATATTGAAAATGAGATAAGTACAGACACCAAATATAAAGAAAATCAAAATGATCACAGAATCGACACAGAAAAAGCAGAAGTGGAAAACGAACTTGAATGTAAAGAAAGAATTATTCATACAAGAAGTGGTAGAGAAATAAGAATACCAAACAAGTATGAAGATTATGAATTCAATTATGATGAAGACATGTTGATGGCGCTATTGGCCGGAAGCTTAGATGATGATATACCACAGACTTATGAGGAAGCAATTGCACATGGAAATGAATGGAAGCAGGCTATTGAAAGAGTACTGTGCGTTTTAAAGTTAAGTGCTGCGTGGGAATTAGTGGCTAATCCTAAAAATGAAAATGTAATCAATTCAAAATGGGTGTTTCGGGAAAAAGAAATCAATAGTGAAAAAGTGAAAAAAGCGAGATTAGTGGCAAGCAACATGATGAAGTGTATGAAGTGTATGCCCCGGTTGCACGTATGTTAACTATTAGCATTTTGTTTTCTTTAACTGTAGAGTATGATATGTATATGACTCAGTTGGATGTCAAATGTACTTTTCTTAATGGAGATTTGCAAAAACCTGTTTACATGGAAATACCACAAGGGCTAAATGTTAATAAATCTGATAACTTGGTTTGTAAATTGAAAAAAACTATATGGGTTACGACAAGCACCAAAATGCTGGCATGAGAAGTTACATGAACGTCTAACTGAATTAGAATTTACAAGATCAAAAGCTGATCCATGTTTGTATTTAAATACTGACCTATATCTGGTAGTTCATGTAGATGATCTGATTTTGTTCTCTAAATCACTTTATAGATTAAATACTGTAAAACAGAAGTTGATGACTAAATTTAAAATGAGAGATTTAACTCCAAATATCTCAAGTAATCTAACTTTTAAATTTTTGGGATTAACTGTAAGTAAAACTAAAGATTTTCTATTCATTAGTCAGGAGGACTTAATTAATAAAATTTTGTGTAAATTAAAAATGTTGGACTGTAAAACTTCAAATATTCCTATGCAGCCCAAATTTAATTTAACTTTTGATACAGAAAGGAAATGTAACAGTATTCTCCCATATAGAGAATTAATAGGCTGCTTGATGCATATTATGTTAGGTAGTAGACCAGATTTAAGTTTTGCTATTACTTATTACAGTCAATTTCAAAATAATTATAGTTCAGATCATTGGAACTATCTTAGGCAAACTTTAAAGTATTTAAAGTCCACCAGAAACTTTGGTATAAAATTTGTTAAATCAAGTAACAATGGTAATGTTATATCCGCATAAGCAGGTGCTGATTTTGCTAATAGTGTTTCTGATAGGAAAATTATTTCTGGTTTTGCAATAAAAGTATTTGATAATTTTGTATTTTGGAAAACTAGAAAGCAGACAACAGTCTCATTATCAAGTGCCGAAGCAGAATATATTTCACTAACAAGCTGTTCAGTAGAATGTATTTTCATTGCCCAATTAATGAATGAAATGTTGAACCGAAATATTTTCCCTATACAAATTTATGAAGATAATCAATCCTCTATTAAGATGGCTAACACTCTGGAAACTAAACGAACCAAACACATAGATGTTCGCTATCATTTTATTAGAAAGCATATTGACAAAAATGAAATCTATTTAGATTCCAAGCTCTGAACAAATAGCTGATGTATTAACCAAAGCAATACCAGCATCAAAGTTTCAAGCTATTAGAAATAAACCTAATGTTTGTGAAATTTAAGTTTATTATGAAATTTAAGTTTATTATGAAATTTAAGTTTATTATGAATGTAGAAGGTGGAAGTTACAGTATTGTTTAGAATTTATGTTTTATTTACTTCTCACAAATGTAGCATTGAAGCGAGGTGTTGATGTGCAATACTTCATTTCTATAAATGGAACATTTTCCTATTTTTACCTGTATGTGTCAATACTGACCTCGACAATTGACAGATGACGCTCGCCGTCACTAAGTTGAATAGTATAGTGCTCAAAGATTGAAAAGTCGTCTAGAAACTAATTCCGTGTGCAACTCTTTTTTTAAATGTTTTGACATATTTATGTGATAGCGTATCCCTTCCTAAGTCGAATGTACCCGGCAGTATAATAATCGTGAAGGGTGGGGGGAGCATTTTTGTTAAAAAAAATTTAAAAAACAATTTATTCCCCAAGACGAGTTCTATCAACTGGTTGAAAGCGGATCCTCTAGTATCAACGGAAACTAACAAAGTTTCTTTTTAAAAATTACATTAGTTTAAATAGACAATGAATTTTATTTCTGTGATTTGTGGATAAGCGGTAACAGAAGCGTTTGAAAGAGACTTTTCAATTATTATTCATCGCCATTGCAGCGAAACAAAAACTCCAATCAAAAAATACCCCAAAACAAAGAAAATAGCCCTTTCTTTTCTGCTTCTAATAGTTTTTTGTTTGCTAAAATCGGCTGGATAATAACCGAGAAACTTAATTTTAATTAAAAGGATGTCACTAAAAATGTGACGCACTCAATGCAATCGGTACCCTCAAACGCACCCCGCGCTGCCCGCTATTTCCCAAATGTATGCAACTAATTAATACTCTTTTTAGATATTCTAATCGTGATTTCGGAAATGGTGGACACCTTCTTTAATCAAATGCAAAAATTTGTTCTAAAACTCTATATAGGCAGTGATGACGTTGACTGCATAGATACTCTAAGAGGTATTTTAGCTTCTTTTAGAAATATCAGTAAATTACCTCCAACTAGAGATAGCTTACTATTGCATTGTTAGAGGGTAAACTACCAGGCACACATTTGGTTACGTAGTTTGGAATCTAAACCTGCCACTTTGGACCCTTTACAAAATGGTTGGGAGATGTACAACGACTAAATACAACCAATACTTACAACATTATCGGAGTTTCCTTTACACACGGATTTACTAGCTTCATGTAATTGTTTCAAAGGTATATACATGTAATGAATTTTATTTTTGTTTAAATACGACGTAATTGCCCTTTAGGTTGCAAATTTAGAAACAGTTCGTGCATAACGTTAGAGGTACCTACCATGCATTGGATCATGCAAGTGTCTTGGACAAAGTTGTAATAATACGATTCAACAAAATGTGGTATAACTATTAACATTTTATGGTAAATTAAAAGAGTTCCTTTATGACTAATGAACTAAAAATCACGATTAGAATATCTAAAAAGAGTATTGTTGCATACATTTCGGAAATAGCGGGCAGCGCGGTGTGCGTTTGAGGGTACCGATTGCATTGAGTGCGCCGTATTTTTAGTGACATCCTCCTAATAAAAATTAAGTTTCTCGCTTATTATCCAGCCGATTTTAGCAAACAAAAAACCATTGAAAGCAGAAACGAAATGGCTATTTTCTTTGTTTCAGGGTATTTTTTGGTTGGAGTTTTTGTTTAGCCGCAATGGCGATGAATAACAATTGAAAAGTGTCTTTCAAACGCTACTGTTACCGTTTAGCCACAAATCACAGAAATAAAATTCATTAATCGTTTAAACTAATGTAACTTTTAAAGAGAAACTTTTTTTTGCTAGTTTCCGCTTTTCCGCTTTTAACCAGTTGATAGAACTCGCATTGGAGAATAAATTGTTTTTTTACACTTTTTTTAACAAAAATGCTCCCCCCACACATCCCCCCGTCACGATTTTTATACTGCCGGGTACTTTCGACTTAGGAAGGGATACACTATCATATAAATATGTCAAATCATTTTAAAAAAGAGTTGCACACCGGTTGAACGATAGAGACCAAATACTAGAATACGTTAACAGTAAGAACATCACTTTCCTTTTTATATCTTGTTTTACTTAATAAATCACAAGTTATACCTGAGTTTTTCTACTGCTATTTCTCACGTTAGTCATATTTTCAGCAGAATTTTCAATTTGAAATCTTCCAAGAGCTGGAACGCACAACATGATAATTAATTTTTTTAGTTGGTGAATTTATAGATGTGGCAAATGAAATTACATATAATTGAAGGCGATTAAATAAAAATCGAAAATAAATAAATAATTTTTAAATGTGACTAGATTCATTGAGTTTGTATTTTCCATTTGAAATGCTATTTTACTATAAAGTACGGGAAATCAAATTTCAATAATGTTTTTCCAACTCAAAACGAAACTGTCGAGAATTTTTAATTTATTTAATTATAAATTAAAAAATTCCCCCTGTAAATAAACCATCCAATTTATATTAACATCATGCTCGTTACACCCCGTAGATTGCATGGCATGAATAAAATTGCCTATCAAAGAAGTAGATAGTAATTTCCCAGTTTGTTTTTTAATTTTTTTTTTGCCTAGACCAGACAGCCGAGACAAGACACACCTGATTGCTGTGTACAAAAGCAACAAAACCAGCAAAACTCGGATGCAACAAACTGCAGTGACCGGAGAAGATCTAAAGAGCAATATAGACAACATTGTCGTCGTAACGTCATTTGTCTGGTGCAGTGGTTTCAACAACCGGACCAATTAGAGGATACAGATACGGACTTAGGAGGAGTTGAATTTAACAAAGACCAACAATAAGTCGAAAAAAAATTATTATTATTATTATTATTATTATTATTATTATTATAAAGAAATTTGTGCGGGTGTCAATTCAAATTATTTTATGATAAAAATTTTTGCTTTCAACTAGTTGTATTATATTTACACACAAAACGGTATTGTATTAAAAGTTAAAATATCCTACGGTTAAAGTTAAAGTCCGTAGCTGTTACATTTGGAACTAATCTACTTAATACCTGCTCTTGTATATCATCATTTACTTTGTATTTGCATTTAACCTGCTTGCGATGAATTACAATGAAGTTTGTTGCTAACTAATGAGCTCGTCACTTGTAGTTCATATTCTATTGTCGAATCCTCAAATAACATGATATCAGCTACTTATCTTATTACTGAATATTTCTGACAAAACTAGAATAAGAACCAGTAAAATATGGATATAACAATTCACCGAGGAAAAATTAGGTATTACTTGAATATATACAGGGTGTAACAAAAGGATTGGTTATAAATTATACCTACCACTTAATCTGGGGTCAAAAATAGCTCGATTGAACCTTACAATCCTACAATAGATTACAATAGATAATAAAACCTAGGTAGAAACAATAATTTTTTTTCTCGCTTTATGTAATTTTGAATCTTTTGATCTCCAATTTATTTGTATCATAAAGTGTAATCAAAAATGGAACGCCACCAAAATGCAACAGTCATTTAAAACCTATTATGACTCTAATGACCGATTTCACCAACCATTTCCTAAAGTTAGGTAATACCTAAGTCGGATTTAGGAATTCCTAAATGCAATTTACGTTTCACCACGCGCTAAGTAATACCCAAGAGTGATAATATTAGGTAGAATTATTAGGTATTTTTTTAGCGCGTGGTGAAACGTAGATTGCATTTAGAAATTCCTAAATCCGATTTAGGTATTACCTAACTTTATTAAATGGTTGGTGAAATTGGTCATTAGTATTTATTTGTAAATTGTTTGGTTTTGACCACTTGTTTAAATTATAACTTAATATACTAAATATAAGTTCTACTTTATCGGAATCAAGTTTATTATGAAAATACAACTAATAACGTAACATGCAGTACTTTAATTTAACATATGTACAAAAGTATCTCCTCTTGTACACCGCGTGGTCCTGATCTTTACCCAATAGATTTTTATTTTCGATGATTTATGAAAAACTATAGTTATTTCATGGAAATAACTAGTGTACAAAAATTAGGAAATTGTTGAATTAAAGTACTGTGGATATCGAACAATAAATATATTATTCAAACGCTTTACAACAAAGCTTTGAAAAATATTTTTCAAAAACAGTGACCGTTCAACTAAGAAGCAACAACTACTTCCCGGGCTATATGCCCCGACAGACATTGAATTACACTTCTAAGTCAAACGGGGTCGGTATGATCTACAATATTTAACCAACCATTCTGGTTTGTAATTAGAAGGGACAACATAACTTGCAGACCGGTTACGGCGTATTTGCGTTTGAATAATATATTTATTCTTAGATATCTATTGGTAACACGCTTTACTAAATACGACAATTTTACAGGAAACTGTAATAATACTTGATTGTTTCAAGTTATCGGCTTGTTGTCAAGTTTTCGAATTTTGGTTTGTGGTTGGAGGTGAAGATGTCGCTATCGTCACAACTTTTACATTTCCGTTACTGGAAGACATGTATTGATTGTGATTTTAGTGTCAGATTCAGTCCGGGATTAGCTCTCGGACAAGAACGTATACCTTGTACTGATGAAGCGCAAATACGCCGAAACCGGTCTGCAAGTTATGTTGTCCCTTCTAGTTACAAACCAGAATGGTTGGTTAAATCTTGTAGATCATACCGACTCCGTTTGACTTAGAAGTGTAATTCAATGTCTGTCGGGACATATAGCCCGGGAAGTAGTGGTTGCTTCTTAGTTGAACGGGAACTGTTTTTGAAAAATATTTTGAATAATATATTTATTCTTCGATATCTATAGGTAACACACTTTACTAAATACGACAATTTTACAGGAATCTTTAATAATACTTAAAGGACTGTATTTTGATGTTATGAATTGTAATTTAATAATAAACTTGATTTCCACATTTTTCTGAACGCAGAGTTTATATTTAATATTTGAAGTGGCTATATCGTCTAAACCAAACATTTCAAATAAGTTCTAGGTGACAAAAAAGTGTTAAAATAAGTGTTGCATTACGGTTGAATTTCATTTTTTATTACAGTTTATGCTACAAAAAAGCTGGGGGGTCAAAAGGGTGGCGGCCATCTTCAAAAACCTACAAAGAGCGAGAGGAAATTATTGTTTTTACCCAGGTTTTATTACCTATTGTAATCTAACACGCCATAATAAAATTTCATGATAAAATATTAGCGGTCAAAGAGCAACGTTTAAAAAATTGATTTAAGTTTTTAAATTTACACTTAACTTTGTTTGTGTGCACTTTTGTACATAGGTAATTTTGTACAGATTAAGTAGGTCACTTTATGACCAATATTTTTGTTACACTTTGTAAATAATCCATAACCTTATTACACTCTTAGGTATTAAGATGTAATGTTTAAATATTGTAAATAAAATTAGTCTATTGTTTCTTGTTCTTTGAAACGCTGTTTTCTTTTGTTCAGATTTTATTTCTTCTGGATAGATTCTCTACAATCACGTCATATCATGTTTTTTTTTGGACCGCCTTTCGACTGTTGTTAGACTGATCTTGCTCCCCATTTCCTCTTGACTTGTATTACCTATTGTTGCTCATTTTTGCTAAATGACCAAACCATCTTAGTTAACCACCACTTGATATCGGTTCCATTTATCGTCTCATCATTTTATTTCGTGTTTTTTTCTTTCTCTCTTTTTATGATTTCCTTTAAACTATTGATTCCCAAAGAGGTCCAGGTCCAGGATCCACGGGATAATCGACGGGGGTCTACGTTGGCGTGACAAAAAAATGGGAGTTCACAATTCGTAAACGGGGGTCCACGAAAATTTATCTGGTTTCGCTAGTGAAGAACTAAAATGCTGGCTTGACTTCACCTATCAATATAGGCAGATAATATTTTAAGAAGCTCAGCGACTATTATTCCATATTCTGTACAACGTGTCGAGACTTGCAAAGCGCCGTCGCCGTCCGCAACGCTTGTTCAGAAACATCTAGACAACCGCGCGTCATCGGAGAACAGATAATTTTACCCGCTGTTGGAGAGGTTTTAAAAACTGTTCTGTAAAAATCTCCATTTGACATGCTCAAAAGAATTCCATTGAGTAACAACACTGTACAAAGATGTATTGATGAAATGAGCTCTGAAAGTTTCTTGTGTAATTATCTGCAACCGAAACGAAGCTGAGGTCGACAAACATGTATTGTGATCTGAGGCTTTCTTATTCACTGGCCGAGGTGTGTATGTGTGTGGTATTTGTCTTTGTACAATGTAGCTGATATGATTACACTTCATCGTCAGCAGCAGTTCATGTTGAGTTTATAAAAAAAATGTACAATCACGTGATCGGCGATGAATTTCATTCAAGAAACTGGAGGTCAAATATATATAATGTGATAAGTCGTATGTACAAAACACGAGAATACGTTTCTTTCCAAACTATAAATTAGGTTGACCAAATCTAATATTAAACAAATTTATCTATTGATTATAAAATGTCTGAGTATTTTGTTTGAAAGATATTCTGTGAAAAATAAATACAGAATTTCCATTTTAGATGTTATTGTCTTAAGGCAAAACATCAGTAGAATATTTGGCTAGACAATTTGAAGATTTGATTAATTTTTGTTTGTGTAAGATTATAAATTATAAGTAATATGAGAACATATTTTTTAAATTGTAGATTTGAATGCAAGGATAGTTATTGAAATTTAAAAAACCTAAAAAAAAAGAAATCAAGAAGTTTAAATGTATAAAAAGCAGATAGCAAGAGATCAAACTTCAAAGTAAAAAATGTGTATATAGATGTACTGAAACGGGTAAATGAGAAGCAAACATTTGTTTTAACGGTTTGGCCCCGTATATCGTTTTTGGCACGTTCATTAACAGTTTTTAATGCTTTCTGTTTACTTACCGATAATAATGCATACTTTTTTAAGTGTAACGTCCTTTAGGTTTCGTGCACTTAGCAAATGATATCATCATTGAAAAAAATTAAAAAAATATACGACAATGTTCAACACCTGCACAACAAATATTAAGACAAGCATTCTTTTAGAACCGTTGACCTACGACGACCAAACAAAACAAATCCTATAAGGCTTATAAAATTAATTTAATCGCACAACCATACAATGGAGTTGTTATATTAGACAGATGGGTTCAATGTTTAAAGAATAGCATAATAAGGATAAATAATACAAAAGTTTTCATAAATGGTAATTGCATAAATTTAGGTTTATATCGCAGGGGCTAGCGAAGTTTCAAAAATTTCTATTTCAACGTAGATTTATAAAGAGATGCAACTTTTATTGGGAGGGAAAGGTATTAAAAAATTACTATAGTCTATTCACCAATTTTATAGAGCTAACCAAAAATCGTAAAATAGTGCCGGGGAAGAAATGTCTATCAATAATTTGAAAATTTTAATATTTTAATTAAAAGAAACAACTAAAAGAAGCAAGCTCATCTGCGCCAGTGATAACGTCCTCTTGGTGGTTGTAGTTATACAGATTGGAAAGTCTAACTGGAACAAATTCTGTAACTCGATGTGTAACTGTGACTCCTAACAGGGCACTGCTGTCTGAGGAAACACCTGTGTAACCTAGGTTTAGAGGAAAGTCCCCTATGTAGGGGTTGCGGCATGGCTGACGAAACGTCGGTCCATGTTCTCCTCGTATGTCCACATTGGGCTGTGCTACGCAGGCGAATCTTCGGAGTCTCTGTTATGGCCCCCGGGGACATAAGCAGGCATCCACTGAAGAGGATTGGGACCTTCATCGAGGGACTCGGCTTCATGGATGCATAAGTAGCAGGAATGGCACATTGGGCCCGCCAGTGGCCTCAGTGCCGGAACCTTGGCTTGAGTTTTTCTTGGCCAAGGTTCGCCTGACTAAATTAGTAGTAGTAGTAGTAACTTGATAAATAAAGGTTTATCGCAAAATTCCTGAAATACGTCAATTTTGATTTTCAATAGGGCATATTACAAAGAGATTTGTTTATCTTTTTAATTATCTGGGGGGTTGCAGACACCCCCAACTTTTTTTTTAAATGGAAGGGTAGGTGATTAATTTTTTATTTGAAAGCTTTTTCAATTGCAAATACAATTCCATTTTTTTTTGTTACTTTTTATAAGCAATGTGTCGGAAAAAAATGAAATAAGGTGATATTTACTGAAATTACTTTAATGCAATAAATGTTCAAAGTGCTCTCCACCTTGTTGCTGACAATATCCTAATCGGTTATAGTATTGTTACCAGCACTGCATTATTCCTATATCGTCTGAAACTATTTGGTTCTCCTTATTTTTGACTTGTTTTAGTTCTAATGTTTAATTTTTTTCTCAAGTTTTTCAATACTTTATATTTGGTTTCCATGGTGGTAATCTTCCATTTTTCTACCAAAATCTTCCCAGGTGCGATTTTTTACCTCTTCAACCACATGTTTTACTTTTTCCCTTTGTTTGCTTATTTCTGTTTTGGTTCTTAAGTAACTTTTCCAAAGATTTATTTTAATTTTAACCTGTTCGTGAATATCCTTTATCCACCATTTAGTTTGTTTCCTATTTTTATCTACAATTGTTGATACACATACTTCTTTTGCGGTTGTTAATATCATATTTTTGGTTATATTCCAAAAATTCTTCTACGTTTCTGTTTTCCATGGAGTTTAAAATATCAGTTGCTTTAAGTTCTGTTTGTTCTGTGTAATTTTTAGCTATTTCATTTTCAGATAGTCTATAAGCCTTTATTAGATTTCCTTATCTTACAAATTATTTTAATATCTCTGTTTATTGTCTTAATTTTAATTTTCACCTCCAATAGGTAATGATCACTGTTTATCTCTGGTCCTCTCTTAACTCCAGTATCTAGTATTTCTATTTTGTATTCTCTGTTTACTAGTATATAATCAATTACAGATTTTTCATTTCGTGATTGCACTTCTCTGGTATACATATGGATTTCCATGTGCAAAAAATGAATTCATTATTATTATGTTGTTTTCTTCGCAGAAATGTATTAATATGTTGCCATTGTTATTTCTGACATATTCACCAAGTACCAATGGTTGTAGTTACGTAATCCTAATTTACATTTTCTGATGTTATTGTAACGTTTATTCTAATTTATATTTACAATTAATTTATATTTACAGATTTATATGTAATTCAGTCCTTATTTAATAATTTATGTCATACACTAAACACACTAATTATAATTTATATGAGAGTCACTTAATAAACACTTTATCGATGCGCGATTACTTTCCTTCGGTATCAACACTGACTGATTGACTAATTGCCTGCAGCGAAGCTGGTGGCCTATTTATACTCGCACTCCGTAATTCTCGAAGTATCTCGGCGTTCTCGCAGGCGCATTGGATATTCTCGATGTTTCGTATTCTGGATGCTTCTCGAAAATTGGGCGGAGGAGCCATAGTCGTCTCATACGGGGATTTCACTGGGGGCACTAAGTGAGAATATTATTGCAGTAGCTCGCGTAACATTGCCCCCTCCTTAAGAGACAGTTCCTCCTGGAACTAGCTAGGAAACTGGAACGAGATGACTGTATCGGCAACTGGTCCCCTTGTTGCATTTTCCAGTTGTATGGAAGTAACATGCGACCGTCTTCTCTGTTGGCTGTGTCTCCCGAGCATGGCCGCAAACCAGTACCTGCACTTCGTGTCTCGGAAGATTACTTCTACCATGTTACGGATTATTCGCCAATCTAAATGCCTACATTCAATCTTGGGCATGGCTAGCCTATGCACGTTCAATTCAAGCACATGCTCCCTCAGGCTTCGTAATGCTTCCCAGACATCCTCGTACGTTGGTCTTTCGTCGAAGGTGTTCCTCGTCACTAGGTGGAAATTGTAGCGGGAGCCATTTTGCAGCTTCAAAGCTTTACCTGGTACTGGTAACTGGTTTACCAAAGGTCGTGCACCACTCTTCTTTATAAACAGAGATGCCAGTCCGCGCGCATCGGTTACGCTGGCAGGGATGTTTATTGCCAGTGAGTATTCCTCCGGAACGGTAAGCAGGTCTTGTCGTCTCTCAGTGGTGACGCCGAATCTTGCTTTTCCGGTACCACCATAAGCACCCATGAATTCTACAAAAGCAGGATCGGCTACTTCCTGAAGCTGGTTTACTTCCTCATCGTGGTCACCCTCAAATGGCGCTAATCGGTTACGGTGTACCACCTTTGGCTTTCCATTTGGGATCTTGCTGATACGATAGATGACATCGTTGATTCTTTTCTTTACGAGGTACGGACCGTCCCAAGCTTTCTGCAACTTTGGAGAAAAACCCTTTTGTCTTCTTGGGTTATGCAGCCAGACTTTGTCTCCTTCGTGGAAACCTCCTTCCGTAGCTTGCGTATCGTACCTTTTCTTCATCCTATCGCTAGCGATCTGAAGATTCGATCGAACCAGCTCGTGTACGTCATCCATTCTTTTTCTCAGCTGGGTCACGTAATCTTCACCAGCTATGTCTTCTCCGGGTCGGCATCCAAATTCGAGGTCGCAGGGTAATCTCATTTCGCGTCCGAACAGAACTCTTGCTGGTGTTTGGCCGGTGGACTCATTGATGGCGGATCTGTAGGCCATCGCGAATAGCGAGAGATGTTGGTCCCAATCTCGCTGATGGTTAGATACTACTTTAGACAGGTATTTGCCAAGGGTTCTGTTCATTCGCTCTACCATTCCGTCCGACTGTGGGTGCAAAGCCGTAGTTCTTGTTTTCTTCATGCCGAGCTTTTCACAAACTTCCTGGAACAGCTGGCTTTCGAAGTTTCTGCCCTGGTCGCTGTGTATTTCCAGGGGCACTCCATATCGGCAAATGAACTCTTTCACAAGCACATCGGCAACCGTTGCGGCTTCTTGGTTTGGAATGGCATACGCTTCTACCCATTTTGTGAAGTAGTCCATCACCACCAAAATGTACCTGCTGCCATTTGCTGTCGGTGGAAACGGTCCGGCAATGTCCAGGGCAATGCGTTCAAAAGGGCTTCCGACATTGTACTGCTTCATAGGGGCCTTTCTTCTCCCGTGCGGTCCATTGGTCGTAGCACAGGTAGTGCACTTCTTACACCAGTCCTTCACATCTTCGGAACTGTGCATCCAATAAAACCGTTCTCGCACTTTCTGGAGGGTCTTCTTCACACCTAGATGTCCTCCTGACGGACTGTCGTGTAATTTCCGCAGTACTGCTGCTACCCTTGTTCTTGGAATCACCAACTGTCTTCTACTTTCGGAACCCTCATCGTTCTCGATTACTCGCTGTAGCAAACCGTTTTCCAAAACCAGCGAGTCCCACTGGGCCCAATACGATTTCATCGTTGGCGAGTACCTTGAAATCTCCTGCCAAGTAGGTCGACAGTTCTCCTTTTTCCAATGTCGGATTTTCTTCAAGTCGGGATCGTTCTCTTGTTCCTCTTCCAACTTTTCTGGTGTCCATTCGGCGGTGGTCACCGTGGTTCTTCGAATCGCAGCTTCCTTAGCTTCTGTTTTGCTGCAGTGAGAGCACTCTGCAGGGCATGGTCTTCTAGAGAGGGAGTCTGCATTTCTGTGGCTTATTCCGGCTCTATGCTCAATAGTGAAATTATATTCTTGGAGCCGCTCGATCCATCTAGCGATTTGACCTTCAGGATTCTTGAATTGCATAAGCCACTTAAGTGCTGCATGATCGGTTCTGATCACAAATTTCTTCCCATACAGATACTGATAGAAGTGCTCCACGGACTTCACTACTGCTAGGAGCTCTCTTCTTGTGACGCAGTAGTTTTGTTCTGGTTTGGAAAGGACTTTACTAAAATATCCCAGAACTTTCTCTTGTCCTCCTTGAACCTGTGATAGCACTCCTCCAATTCCAACATTGCTAGCATCAGTATCTAATATGAATTCTCCCTCTGGTAGTGGATAGCCGAGTATAGGTGCAGTAGTCAAGTGCTTCTTCAAGGTTTCGAACGAAGTTTGGCAACGAAACTCCCTTGCTTCCTCTGTAAGTCGTGTCAAGGGCTTAGCGATATCTGCAAACTTCTTTATAAATCGCCTGTAGTATGTACAGAGTCCAAGGAAGCTTCTAACTTGGTGCTTGTCGGTGGGTCTTGGCCACTTTCGTACGGCAGCAGCTTTTTCTTCGTCTACAGCTACACCATCCTTGCTGACTACATGGCCTAGGTAATTGACTTTGTTTTGAAATAGTTGACATTTCTTGGGGTTGAGCATCAGTTGGGCAGCTTGCAACCTTTTGAAGACACCTTCCAAATTCTCTCGATGTTCTTCGAATGTCCTTCCCAAGACTATGATGTCATCAAGGTACACTAAGCATGTCTTCCAGGACAACCCTCGCAATACGTTTTCCATCAGTCTTTCGAACGTTGCGGGCGCATTGCACAGCCCAAAGGGCATAACGGTGAAATGCCATAGACCAGATCCGGTGGTAAACGCTGTCTTTTCTCTATCGGCTGGATCCATTTCTACCTGCCAATATCCAGACTTCAGGTCCAAGGTAGAAAACAATTTGCTACCGGCCAGCGTATCCAGAGTGTCGTCGATTCTCGGCAGAGGATAGCTATCATTCTTTGTAACATTGTTCAACTGCCGGTAGTCCACGCAAAACCTCGTGGTACCATCCTTCTTCTTTACCAGGACTACCGGAGAGACCCAAGGGCTGGTAGAAGGTTCTATTACCTTGTCCTTTTCCATCTCGCGAACAATTCTCTCCGCCTCCTCTCTTTTGGCCTGTGGTAGCCGTCGAGCCGATTGTCTTATCGGTTTAGCGTCGCCGGTGTCAATTTTGTGTTTGACAGCAGATGTTCTTCCTGTCTTTCCTCCTTTTGGTACAAAAAGAGATCGGTATTGTAACAAGAGTTCTCTGATCTCTCTCTTCTCTTGCAGGCTAAGGGATTGTCCAGCCACTGCTATCATTTGTTCAAATTTATTGTTGGCATCATTGGAGGTTGTTGTTTGATGAATTATCGACGCCACTGGTACGCAAGTTCCAATTTTGGTATCCTTCTTCATAGTTATTGGATGGTCATTTACATTTATAATGCGTACAGGTATTTCTTCGGCAGCCATGACTAACCCTTTTCCAACCAGGATTCCTCGACCAACCTCTTCATCGTGATTCCATGGTTCCATCATGACCGGTGTTCCTTCTTTGACGGTTCCTTGTAGCCTTGCCACAGTGAAAAATTCACTCCTTGCGGGTACAACTGTATCCTCCTGTACGGCTACCTGAACAGTCTTATACTCGTGTGGGCGAAGGAATACCTCCTCAGAACCTACTCTAATCACTCGGTTCTTGAAATCTAGCTGGAAGCCATGTAGGTTCATAACGTCCATTCCGAGTATTATGTCCTCTTCGATATCAGCGACAACGACAGTGTGGGTGAACTTCTCTGCGCCAATTCCCAATTGCACCGGTAGTTCTCCATGGACATTGGCGCTTTCACCTGTGGCAGTCCTGAGTCGCAGTCTCGTCGGTAAAAGTCTTTTCCGGGTGTTGACAGTCTCGGGGCGAATAATAGTCCTCGTTGCTCCAGTGTCCACCAATAGTGTATACTTCCTTCCATTAACTTCACCATCCACGTATACACTATCATCGCGGCATTTCAGAGAGGCTATTAGGATGAGAGGGTCTTTGGAAGGTCTTCGGGTCGAAGCTGCCCTCTGAAGGTCGACCCTTCCTAGTTTTCCTGCTGGGCGTCTTCGCTTGTAGCAGTTCTCGGTCGCTTGCACGAACTGCGTACATGTCCCATTTCTCCACAATTCCAGCATCTCACAGCTTTCAGTTTTCCATTTGAGATGCTTTTCATCATGTTGACAATCTGGTCGAGCTTGCTCTCAACTTCTTCGTCTGCTACAGCCCTCACCTTGCCGTATACTCCGGAAGCCTGTGTAGCTGCTTCGTACTCCAAGGCTGCAGAGAGTACGTCGACCAGTGTCTTATGCCGAGCCAAGCGTAGAGTTCTCTGCATCTCATGGTCACGAACTCCGTCGATGAATGTCTGTACCCCTAAACATTCCATGACATTCTCCGGTGCCGATGGATAGGCGAACCGCACCAACCTCGCAATGTCTGCTTCGAATTCTTGCAGAGTTTCGTCGCGTTTTTGTTTGCGGTTTTTCAGCTGCGACTGGTACAGATGCTCCAGGTGTTCCAGGCCATATCTCATATTCAATCGCTTTTTGAGTTGTTCAAAATCTTCGGCCTCTTCCACTGGAATGGTCTGGAGGATATCTATAGCGTCTTCTCTAAGGGCAAGAGTTAAATTTAACGCTTTTTCCTTCTCACTCCAGTTGTTTGCCTTTGATGCCGCCTCGAATTGCTTAAGATAGTTCGGCCATGACGTTTTACCATCGAATGTTGGCAGTTTCACTTGGCTGTTAATATCGTTTTCCATTTTTGGTTTCAATTCTACTTTCTCTGCCAGTTCGTCGTTATTCGGGGCTTGCCTAGTTGTAATATCCGGTTTATTACTATTCTTCCTTTCGATTTCTTTGATTTTTTGTTTCATTTCTTGCTCCATACTTTTAATCTTTTCTTCCACGGCAGAAATATCAGTCTTCATGGATGTCATTTCATTTTTCATGTCCGTCGAAATTTTATTCTCCATGTCCGACATTTTGTTTTCCATGTCCGCCGAAAGTTTACTTTCCATGGATGAAATTTTATTTTCCACGTCCGACAATTTGTTTTCCATGTCCGCCGAAAGTTTACTTTCCATGGATGAAATTTTATTTTCCACGTCCGACAATTTGTTTTCCATGTCCGCCGAGAGTTTACTTTCCATGGCTGAAATTTCGTTTTTTATATCCGTCGAAATTTTATTTTCCATGGAGGAAATTTTATTTTCCACGTCCGACATTTTGTTTCCTATGTCCGACATTTTGTTTTCCATGTCCGCCGAAAGTTTTTTTATGGAAGAGGTTATAGAGGCGGACGCTTCGTCGGTGAATTCAAACGTTTCCGGGTCCAATCCATTGTTAATCATAGCTTCTTTTAGTCGTTCCACTAACACTGACTTGACCCCACTTGTGTCCAATTCGTAATCCTCCAACTCTCTTCGAAGCTCTGAAACTTTTAATTCACAAAGTTTCTTCGCCATCTTCCTGTATATTTATTTATTTTAACCCCACACCTGACACCAATGTAACGTTTATTCTAATTTATATTTACAATTAATTTATATTTACAGATTTATATGTAATTCAGTCCTTATTTAATAATTTATGTCATACACTAAACACACTAATTATAATTTATATGAGAGTCACTTAATAAACACTTTATCGATGCGCGATTACTTTCCTTCGGTATCAACACTGACTGATTGACTAATTGCCTGCAGCGAAGCTGGTGGCCTATTTATACTCGCACTCCGTAATTCTCGAAGTATCTCGGCGTTCTCGCAGGCGCATTGGATATTCTCGATGTTTCGTATTCTGGATGCTTCTCGAAAATTGGGCGGAGGAGCCATAGTCGTCTCATACGGGGATTTCACTGGGGGGCACTAAGTGAGAATATTATTGCAGTAGCTCGCGTAACATTATTGTATTTTGGTTTGTTCTACGGCAACATATGATTCACGTTTAATATACTATGCGGCGATTGTAAACTGGGTCGATTATCAGGTAATGCTCAATAATGAGTATGTAATCTCGGCCGGCCAAAATTTTGTACCTGATTTCAGGTATGTAAACTCGGCCGCCTCAATTCCAGGAAAGTGAAAGTTTTCTTGACACTTTATTTGAGGAAGCTTACTTGCCAGAATTTCACCTGCCCCAAGTGGTATTGATTTGTTAACGTGTAATGTTACTTGCCCTCTCAATTAATTAATAACTTGTTCTTGAAAAGTTTTTTACATTTTTGTCTTGTTGAAATAAAATATATTTTTCATTAATTTTTGGATTTTAAAAAATCTTTGGCAACATTGATATCATGAGTTTTACGATCAGCCGAGATTACATACCGTATTTTGGAGCGTCTTTAAATTGATAAGATTATAAATCCTTAAGCGGCTGAGTTTGCATCTGCCCATACTAGTGTTAATATTGTTAGAAAGTCATACGTAAATATGAATTTTATTATTTTAAATAAGTACATGAAAAAACTATGAAATAACCTAATTTTTAAAATTAAATGTACAATGGATTGGAAGACATTTTTGGAGAATTGGTAAAGTGATGGGTATTTAAATTTTCTTGGTGATACTGACTAGTTTCTTTTGGTAAAGACGAAGACATTTCTTTCTAAAGTCGATGCTATTTGAAATGTCATGGACCAAACACGGAGTATTCAAAAACGCATTATTTGTTCTCTAATAACTTGCTAGCAAACAGATGCGAGTAGAAATCCCGTACAAAATATGGTGGTATATGATTGAATTTACGTCAGCTAAATGAATGTTTTTCGAGGTTGCCAAAATAAGATTTAATAATTAAAATTAGTTATAAAACTTGAATTTTTTATTCGGACTACACATTTATATACTATTTTAGGTAACTTTGATATTTGGGATTTCTGGAGTCTGTAGAATGAAATAATTAAAATGACCCTACAAAATGTAGAAGACCTACAAGCTTTCAATTAAAGTTTATTTGAAATATACAGAGAGAAATAAAACCTAATTTAACATGTAAAACCCTTACCGGTTGCTAAAACTCCATAATTTTAAAACGATTTACATTATAATTAACATCTTCATTCTTTTATTTGCCTACTCAACCCTGTACAACACCGGAATACAATAGGAATCCCATCTTCGGGTCGCTTGTAATTGCAGGCATAACCGTACCTTTAAGTAGGGCTGTCAGTAGGTATGATATTGAATGAAAAACATGATTACGACAAAGACTAGCCATATAATACAATATCAATTATTAATAATGATACATTCATTACAGAGTCAATTATAATAATATTTATAATAATCAATTATTTTTATAATATGATTTACTAGAACTATATAAATTTACAACATGGGGTTATTAATATTACTCGAACACCAGATATTAGTTATCGGAAAATTAAAAATGTGATGAATTTTCATCTGGTCCGAAATTTATAACTATTGGCTCTATGGTTTGTTCCATTAAATTGTCTAATTTCCACATTTGCTGCCCTTCTTTGATTACATGTTCTATGAATTTTCGCCATCTCTCTGCATTAACTTGTTCCAGAACTTCTTCAAAATCTGCATGGACATATTTCATTTTATATGTGGTATTTTTCCTTGTCACCAATCCTTTCACCTGAGCCCATATTAACTCTATAGGGTTTAGCTCGCAATGGTAAGGATGAAGTCGAAGTATTATAATATTCCGGTTTTTTGTCATTTCGTCAATAGTATATCTTAGGAAACGATGTCTATGTATATTTACTATTGCAAGCAGTTCTCTTTTTAACATATCCTCTTTAAATGTAATTCTTTATCTAAAAGCCACTGAATGATTTCCGCTTTTTTCCAAGCGGTGGTAGGCAATTTCTCACATCTCCTTGAAGGGGCGTTGTCCAAGACAATTACAGAGTTGGGCGGAATTCGAGTTATCATTTGTGAAAAATAAGTCTCAAAAACATCAGCATTCATATCTTCATGATAGTCTCTCATGCTAACAAACCATCTTTCAAAAACCCATCTGTACTTTCAATAGTCGCAATTATCAGTCGTTTTCCTTTTTCATTTTCATTGCGAATATCGTTTATTGATTGCAAATAATTCCGTCTCCAAATAAGCCATTATTGAGTCAGAACCATTTTTCGTGAAAAGAACTTCACATGGTTTTAGGATATTGCTTACTTGGTGTGGTCATTTTACAAGGGTTTATTGCTCTCTGACTTTTTTCAAATAGAGTATAGCATACTTGACTCTAAAACTAACAAACCCTTTAATCAAATGTATGTATGTTGCGTTCAGACCAAAAACTGAATAGCGAACGATTATTCTTTTAATATCGGAACGAAAAAAGTTGTTACATATTTAAGTTTACTTAATCCGACAGAATATACTAGTCATTGCTTTCGTTTTTCTTCTGCGACTAGGTTGGTTGATTCTGATGGAAATATTACTAGTTTAAAGAGGCTAGGCAGATGGAAATCATTAAACGTTGTTAAAGGATATATTGAAGGGTCTCTTATTTAGCAAAAAAAATTTCACAGCCGAATATATTTTACAAAATAACCTTGCTAGTTCTAATGTGTCCTCAATGCTTAGTGACTGTGTTAGTTATTAGGTTTGTTCCAACAACAATCAGAAACTGTCAGCAACGATCAGAAAATAACTGGTAATAGCCAACCAGTTGTTTACTTTCGCGTAATTCCAATTTCTGATTGCAATGGTCGACCATTCTCTGACAGTTTCTGATTGTTATTGGATCAAACAACGAATATTATTACTGTAGAAAATATTTTACAATTTAACCATACTTGTTCGCATGTCCCTCCAATGTGTAGCAATTGTACTAATTGTCAAATTACTGTAGATAAGATTGTTAAATTGAATGTTTCTGGACAAATTGATTTAATCATTTTCGTAGTACCTTTTTCCATACAGTCCAAAAATGAATAATACTTAAGTTGTTTTTCGTTATCAGGCAATGACTAAACTTGAATGACTAAACAAGAAAATAATTTCTACGAACGAATTTCGGAAAATATTCCACTTTTCTGGTATGAACCAACCTATAGAAAAACCTTCAATAGCTGCTATCAATCATTTTCAAATAGACTATGGTGTAATGTTTTTCTTATTTATTTAAATAGTTTTTACAGGTGGTATAAAATTATATACACTACTTTGGCTAATTACTATTGATTTATTTATAGAAACACACACTGTATTGAACTTAATTTATATACACACTTTACTTAATATCTACTAATTTAATTACATTCGGTATAATAGTTCCAATTTATTTTTACCACTTGAATATTACACTATTTATCTTAAATGATTCACTATTTCATTCACTGTCCGATTACTTCTGTAAACTAAGTCTGTAACAACTGTTAACTAACTTTTTACTAACTGTCAGCTCACTCAAAAACTCCCGTATATATTATATAGTCTTTATCAATTCTCGAAAATTCTTGAATTTTTTAACGCTCCTCATATGCGTAAACAAAACGGCCTTCCTAGAAAGTTCTATAAAGCGCATTCGCCAAAATTTATAGTTGAGTGACAGGGCCGGCTTTGAGTTGGTCACTTCGTCACAATAGTATCAATATCGAAACTTTTTAAAAAATACAAAAACTAAATAAAAAAAAGAGTTTCTCCTTTGATTAGGCATGTGCAGATCGAAGGAAATAGTCGGCAAGGGAGTCGAACACGTACTTTAGCTTCTGCAATTTATTTTTGATAAACTTCACCTTAATCAGCTTGAAAACAAGTATCTTTTTTGATAAACAAATATTTTTATACAAAGAATGAAATTATCCGAGAAGTTTGAACATGAAGAAATAACATTAAAAATCAAAAATTAAAACTTAAAAAAAATAATAGAATTGTAAATTATAATTTGACAATTAGCATAGATACCTATAAGTTGGCTGAGTATGACTATTACATCTGTCGTTCAAAAAATTTAAACTGAGATAGAGGGTATGGAAAAATAATTATATTTATTCAGTATTTAGGAAAGCTACTTGTATGTATTTTAGATTTTGTTTAAACGGGTATGTACCTAGACCATAATTACTTCTACATTAAACTTACTTTTCATTATACCTCACCGAAAACGCTATCTTAACATGCCTATCAAGAGTACCGAAAATGACCTTTTCCCGTGCGAGCGCACATGCGTTATTGTTCAGTTCCCTTAGCAACACTAAACAACAATTGTATTATGACAGCAGATGTCAGTGTTTTGAATTATAGTATAGTATAGTAAATACTTACTAGTTTTTGTATTAAGAAAGGTATAATAAAAAGTATCGTTCATTACACATCCATAAATGCTCTTCCCGTGCTTGCACTACTTCCCGTCGCGCGCGCGCACTGGAAAAGCCTATTTTCTGGACTCGAAATGAAATATACTATTACGCATTAGTGTGTAAATAAAATTATTATTAAACTTTTGTTTTCGGTAGTAGAAAAAATATTGTATGCGATTCGTGTGTCCTTTTTTGACGAATGTGATTATTGTCAACAACACACTAGTTGCATAAATAACTATTTTGTTAAATACGTAACTGGGATTATTTATACTGAGAAAAATAGTTTTGAGCTCCTCTCTATAGAATCTCAATTGCTCACGTGTTTTAATATTAATATCCTCTATGGTTTATCCTGTCTTCTTTTCAAATGAATCAGCTTATATTATTTGTTTTTTGGGGAAAAGTCATCTTTAAATTTTGCCAAAATATTGTTCAAATTTGGTAAAACTTTAGTTGCAATATACTAATAGAATTCGTTCATGGGGTAAAATTAAAGTGGGTATAAATATGGCGAGACGCACATAATTATACGGGGTTCGCGAGTCTACCACTTGCCACGCGAAGTATGCTCGCGTCGATCCTTTTTGCTGTTTGTATTTTGACATGTTTGAGGTATGCTATCTTAAAATTTATTTTATAGTGAGACTGGCGTCATGATATGTTAAATTTCGTGGAAAAATTCGAGTTATTCAAGGATTTGTGTGATCCCGCAGACGAAGGTTACTTTAAAAAAGAAAAAAGGATGACTCATGGAATAAAGACTTGTCAAGAAATCCGCAGAAGCCTGTAAGAAGAAAATCTCGACATTATAGAAAGGAAAAAAACTTAAGGCATTTCTCTTTTGGGATATCTGGCCCAATTTTGTTTAGTAATTACTCAACATTATAGGAGACATTCTGGTGAAATTTTTGTATTGTCCGCTAATATGCTGGACCTTTAAATTTGCAAGAAGTTCTGATCCTGACCGTTTTTAATATAAAGCAGTTCGCCACCATCGACGTGGTTTCCGTTTTGTATTGTTGCGAGATCACCAACTCAAAGTCGACCCTGTCTCTCGACTAGAAATTTTGGCGAATGCGCTCCTTCGGGAATATTCTAGAAAATTGTTTTGTTTACGCATAGGACTGGCGTGGAAGTTCAAGAATTTTTCAGAATTGATAAAGACTATATGTATATATAGTTCATATAATAGCCTTTTTGGTGTGCGTCATCGTTTGTGACGTATATCCGGGTTTTGGGTATGTCGATATTTTATTTGTTATTTTGACATATAGCTAACCTTTAATTTGGTAAATAAAACCATCAGGATCGTATTCAGCCAAATTCGAAAAGGCTATGAAATTAATAATACTTGGGATATCAAAACACTGCAAAATAAAACAAATTGTATATTTAATTTACGTATTAATAACGTCGATCCGGCGCGCCTTTTTCACAGTATGTTGATAGCTGTTCATTCAATTTTTCCGTAACTGAATTGGAAAATTTGGCTCAACTTTCGTTTAGCTGAAATCGACCCTGCGCGCATTTTCCACAGTGTGTTCCATAAGTGATTTCAGCTAAACGAAAGTTGAGCCAAATTTTCCAATACTGATATCAACTCGGTTCTGCTCATTGCAGGTTTATAGTACTCATCATATCTTCCTTGACATTGACGGTGTACTATCGGTATTCATTTTAAATTTAAAACTGACAAAAGAAACCGTCAAAATTTATGCAACTTCGAATTATCAAATAAATAAATAATTCTTTATCTTTATTGAACTGTGAATCTGACACTGACATTATTAATTTTTGTAACATAGGTAGCAACTCTAAACATTTATATTTCACAGCCGCCTCTAATTATTATTATTTCGCTATGCACGGTGATCCCAACTAATCGAAACAGCAGAATTACTCGGCGTTAGTGTGTTTTAGAAAAAAATGGTAAATACAAAGGTTTTGAAATTTTTTTATTGGCTATTCAACGTCGTTGCCGGTCGAAAAAAGAAAGATATGATTATGAACCTGCTATGAGCAGAACTAAGTTGATATCAATCGCGCGCGAATTGCGAAACGTCGATCCGGTGCGCTCGCTTCGCTCGCGTTAATCAATGTACTTCATTATTTCAAACGGAAATCCAATCTTATCTAGATCTCTGAATTAGAAAATTTGGATTGGTTAGAAAAATATAGGAGAAATAAAAGATGGGACAAAAGGGGAAATGTATCAAGCTGATAAGAAGCGTTTGCGATTTCACTTTGATCTGTGTTAGTTGGTCGGGAAGCGATATTAGTAGAATTTTCAAATTTTCTAAAAAGGGGAAACAGTTTCTGATAACCAAAGTCTTATAATATTAGCAGTATGTTCAAAATTTTATTTGGAATTACACCTGCAGCAACTATTTTCGTTGTCAGCAGTGTTTATAGAGGCCGAACAACTGAAGAGGTAATTTTTTTAAAGAACTAATTGATGTGTGCAATTCAGAGAACAAAAATTGTTCAACATCCTCAATGATCAAATTTAATGGTTCATTATCCTTCAAATAAATCATAAATATCAACCAAACTTATCTCAAAACTAACCATCTTTCTAAAACCATCAAAATGTTTCAACAAACTGTAATACAGCACCAGCTATCGGAAAAATAGGTGTATGTTCATGATGTTCATCTTGTTTATATTTTCTATGTCACGATCATGAAATCGAAAATATTCAGCAACTAATTCAAGTGGCTAAATATCTAATGGCTGAATATGCAATTAGGTACAAGTTGTAGGACTAAGCGAAAACAGACCAAAACTTACATGTCAGTCATATTACATGAAAATGTCAAAAGATATAATAATTGTGGAATTAAAAAAGAATTTACAAGAAATGAATATCAATATCAGTGTTTTTTAGATGATGTGTGTGTGAAAGGAATATCGTAAAAAGCAATTATAGTGTCTTTAACATTGTGTAGAAGTTATAATGGATCATTTTAAAGCAGTTATAATATGACAATAAAACCAGTGCAGTGCTTATCTGAACTCATCTTCAAAAATTCATAACTCGTTTTTGGTAAGAGAGCGCCGATTTCTTTTTTCATTTTCGTGTTCAGCGACCTCGAATTGATTTAAAAAAAAATTTCATCAAAAAAACTAGATTTTTCCCCTTTTAATTAAACTATATCTATAAAATACCAAAATTTTTAATTTACAGAAATTAAATTTATCATATATTTCTTCGGTCTTCAAACTAATTTTTTTAACTACTATTTATTCAAAAAATTGACTTATTATTTATTATCGTAATAAGTATTGGAATATTACTTTCCTGGTTTGGTATAATGTCAATTCTTCAATTTCCTACAATCCTACAATCACCAAATATGCCATTTGTAGTACAATTTCTATTTCCATTTATATATTATTTAGAATGTTTACTGCTTTAAAAATTTTAGTCCAATATTTTTAATTTTCAATCGGTTATTTTATTTTATATTATCTCTCTGCCTGTCAAAAATATTCTATCATCTCCTTTCCAAATCTAATAATCGTTACCCTCACAACCCACATACAATTTTTATTTTTCCCCTGATAACTATTTAAAAAAACGTCTTTCTATGTGACATGAATCATAACCACAAATGACATATTTTTACACATTAAATTTCATAGATCTATACCTACAATACCTATACAATATACGCGAGTTTTTGAGTGCGTAAAGAATTAGTTCGGAAGAATTAGTGAATTAAATAGTGCAGATAAATAGAGTAATATCCAAGTGGTGAAAATAAATTAGAACTAATATACCGAGTGTAAATAAATTAGTAGACATTAAGTATAGTGTGTATATAAATTAAGTTCAATACAGTGTGCGTTTCTTTAAATAAATAGATATTAATTAGCCATGATAGAGTGTAAATTTTATCCCACAAGTAAAAACGATTTAAATAAATAACAAAAACATTACATTGGTGTCAGAAGTGGGATAATATAAATAAATAATTACGTAAAAATGGCTAAGAGACTAAGTGAGCTGAAAGTGACGGAACTTGAAGCAGAATTGGAAAATCGCGAGTTGGAAACGTCCGGAAAGAAAATTGAATTAGTCGAAAGATTGAAAATAGCACTGGAAGATGACGGCCTGGATCCGGAAACATTTTTATTTAACGACGAGGCTTCCACCTTAATCTCGTCAATTTCCCCCAACATCTCTGCTAGTATGGACGAGAAGATTTCCGCTATGGTCGAGAAGATTTCCGCTATGGTCGAGAAGATTTCCACTATGGACGAGAAGATTTCTGCTATTTCTGCCAATATGGACGAGAAGATTTCTACTATGAAGAACGATATTTCTGCCGATATCTTATCAATGAAAAATGACATTGCCGCTGAAGTCGAAAATAAAATTTCGTCCCTAAAATCAGATATTGAGAATAAGATAACAACCATGGACGAGAAAATGGAGAATACGATAACAACAATCGACGAGAAAATTTAGGAGTTAGAGAGAAAAATGGCAGATTTAAGAACACAAGGCACGCCGACAGAAGAAAAAGAGATCAAACAAATAAAACCATGCAAGCTAGAAGCACACCCCAAGACAGAAGATATTGGCAGTTTTGCCCGAGTCAAGGCCCCAACGTTCGACGGAAAGATGTCGTGGACCAATTATGTTAAACAGTTTGAAGCAGCCGCTAGAGCGAATAATTGGTCCGATAAGGAGAAGGCAGTGAACTTAACCATCGCGCTTCGGGGAGATGCCTTAGATGTGCTTCAGACGATACCCCTTGAAGAAACGGATGACTTCAAGCAGCTGAAGAAGAGGTTGGACATGCGATATGATCACAAACATCTAGAATGCTTGTACCAATCCCAGCTGAAGAACCGAAGACAAAAACGTGACGAAACTCTTCAAGAGTACTAAGTGGTTATCGCCCGACTAGTTCGATTTGCTTATCCATCAGCACCGGAGAACATGATGGAATGTCTAGGCATCCAAGCCTTTATTGATGGCTTGCGTGACCCTGATATGCAGAGGACGCTTCGTTAGGCGCATCCCAAAACATTGGTCGCTGCATTGACTGCAGCTCTTGAATATGAAGCAGCCACAAAGGCTTCGGAATATGACAAAGTTAGGACCATTCAAGGAGAAGGTGGCGAAGGTAGACTTGACCAGATCGTCAACTGGATAAAAAGGATGGTAGACAAGAAGCCGAAGAAGATTAGATGCTGGAATTGTGGCAAGCTAGGGCATGTACGCAGTTCGTGTAGGCGCCCTAGAAGTCCAGCAACCCAAGTACCACCGACCAAGGATCGTCCCAAAGACCCTCTCATCGAACATCGGGCTGGCGTGAGTCACCGAAATGCCGACTCCCTGTGTAGACGGCCGCGCCCTGCAGACTGTTCCCACTGCAACAAGGCGGAATGTAAAGAAGATACTGTTTCAAGAACTACAGTAGTCAATGAAGAATGGTCACCCACCAGGATCTGAGAAGATCAGGAGAATGATCCTCACCTGAAGATGATCCTGCTATGGAAGCAAGAAAATCGGCGACCTACCTGGCAAGAAGTGTCAAGATTTTCACCGACACTCAAGACATATTGGGCTCAGTGGGACTCCCTTGTATTGGAAGAAGGCCTGTTGAAACGAATTCTTGAAAATGATGATGGTTCTGAGAATAGAAGACACTTAGTCATCCCGAGAACGAGAGTAGCTGAGGTACTGAGGAAGTTACACGACAGTCCATCAGGAGGTCATCTGGGAGTGAAGAAAACCCTTCAGCGAGTCAGTGAAAGGTTTTATTGGATGAGCAGCTCCGACGATGTGAAGGACTGGTGTAAGAAGTGTACGACTTGTGCTACGAGTAATGGACCACATCGCAAGAGAAAGGCACCCATGAAGCAGTATAATGTTGGAAGCTCATTCGAAAGGATTGCTTTAGACATCGCTCGACCATTTCCGACGACAGAAAATGGCGGTAAATACATCCTGGTTGTGATGGATTATTTCACAAAGTGGGTAGAAGTTTACGCGATCCCGAATCAAGAAGCCACAACTGTCGCGGATGTATTGGTGAAGGAATTCATCTGCCGATATGGAGTGCCCTTGGAAGTTCACAGCGATCAAGGAAGGAATTTCGAAAGCTGTGTATTCCAGGAAATTTGTGACAAGCTGGGATTGAAGAAGACGGCGTTGCATCCGCAGTCAGACGGAATGGTCGAGAGAATGAACAGGACTATTGGAAAATACCTGTCCAAAGTAGTCTCCAGCCACCAGAGAGATTGGGACCAATATCTTTCCCTGTTTGCATTGGCTTATCGATCCGCCATCATTGAGTCCACAGGTCAAACACCTGCGAAAATCCTATTTGGACGCGAAATGAGGCTTCCTTGTGACCTAGAATTTGGTTGTCGACCTGGAGAGGATCTAGTTGGAGGAGATTACGTAATCCAGTTGAGAAGAAGGATGGACGATGTACACGAATTGGTCCGAACGAATCTTCAAGTTGCCAGCGACAGAATGAAAAAACGGTACGACACGCAGGCCACAGAAGGCAGTTTCCAAGAAGGGGACAGAGTATGGTTACACAACCCAACGAGGAGAAAAGGCTTTTATCCAAAATTACAAAAATCTTGGGAGGGTCCGTACTTGATCAAGAGGATCAACGATGTCATCTATAGCATAAGCAAGATCCCCAATGGAAAACCGAAAGTAGTTCAAAAAAATCGACTAGCGCCATTCGAAGGAGACCATGACAGAGAGGAAGGGTGAACCATATCCGGGAAGATTCTGACCCTGCCTTCGAAGAATTTATGGGCGCGTATGGAGGTACCGGTAAAGCTAGATTTGGAGTCACTACAGAGCAACGACCAGATTTTTTCACACTCCTGGAAGATTATTCACTGGCACACAACATACCCGCCTGTATCAAAAACGCGCGAGGCTTGGCAACCGTCTTTCGAAAGAGGTTGGTGCAAATAAAAAAAGATTAAAGAACAGATTCCAACCCCTGGCAAGACAATGAGACTCAAACACAATTCACGGTACGTCTTCTACCTGGTAACAAAAAACGAATTTCAATATCGATCCACCTACCGGAATGTGTGGTAAGCGCTACGTAGCCTTCTAGACCATGTGCAGGAATCCAACGTGAAGAAACTAGCATTGCCTAAGATAGAGAGCAACCAGTTGGATTGGAGAGTCATCAGGAATATGATGGAAGTGATCTTCAAAGATTCCGGTGTCCACATATTAATCTGCAGCTATACCCCCCGTTATCAGCGTCCAATGAAGACAGTGCCCTGTTATTTCCATACGACCGGAAAGTGTAGAAATAGGTCCAGTTGCCGATTTAAACATCCAGTCCCGGCTACACAGAAGTTCCAGATGGAACTTTTTATTAAGGAGGGGGCAATGTTGTGAGGTCACCAACTCAAAGCCGGCCCCGTCTCTCGACTATAAATTCGAGAACATTCTAGAAAATCGTTTTGTTTGCGCATAGGACGGGCGTGGAAGTTCAAGAATTTTCCAGAATTGATAAAGACTATATATACGAGGGTTTTTGAGTGAGTTGACAATTAGTGAAACGGACAGTAAAGAGTTAGTTCACAGATAGTTTACAGAAGTTCTTAGTAATAGGACAGTGAATGAAATAGTGAAGATAAATAGTGTAATATTCAAGTGGTAAAAATAAATTAGAAATATTATACCGAGTGTAAATAAATTAGTAGAGTAGAGTGTGTAGATAAATAAGTTTAATACACTGTGTGTTTATTTAAATAAATAACAAAAACATTACAGTATTTAATAAATTTGATGGCAGTAATAAAGCACCTCTGCACAAAACCAACAGAGCTGTCGTTTGTTCTTTATCGTCAAACATGGCAGGTCTGCTTCTTCGCTGACCATGTATTAGACAAATTCACAGTAGGCACCTATATATAGTATACATGAAATCATTTGTGCCCGATCATTTTCCATGAATTACACAAATTTTGATGTTTTACCTTTCATTTCACAAAACTACATGTGTTTGCGATTATGGCATTGATAATTGGAATAATATCGACAACAATGTATTATTGGAGAAATTTAACTCCTACTGTTAGGATAAATTAAATATAATATGCAAATGGCTTCCTTTGCATTTTACTGCTAAGGATCTTTGACATTTCTTAATTTTTTTTCAGGCGGGTTATAAATTATTCGTAATTCAGATAGTGACTATGTATCTATGTAAATCACAAAAAATTGTAAAAATAATGCTAAACCTTATCAAATAATAATGACTCAGTACGTCTGGCTTGCTTTAATCAATCTACAACGATAAATACTTACATATAAAAATAAACGCCTTAGTCCTTTAATACGAAACGAAGCATAAAAATATTTACAAAAAACCGGACTGTCTAGACAGTCACGGTTTAGAAAAACAGATAGTGGAATAGTGTATTAAGTACCTAAGTACTTATATTGCGTTTACATTTTTACTTCTTATCAATATTTTTTTAATTCCGGGTACGTCAAAGCACAAGTTTAATATTTATTTCTCAAATATTTGAAAGTATTGATCATTTATGGCAAGGCTGTAAATTAATTAAAATATTTTATAATTCATGTACGGATAGCACAAAATGAAAATAAAATGAGAATTTTAACAGAATTAAAGTTTTGTCCATCTTAACATAAAGATAGCTTTATAGGTTTTTAATAAATCTTATTTTATCTGAAAAGTATGCGGTCCTTTCCAAGAATAAGGATAATTACAAAATTACACTAGTCAACAAAAACCAAAAACTTTTTTTTTTCTTTATTCGCAACTGTCGCCAAATGAACTGTTTTCATGTTATCGTGTCTTGAAAATTTAACTATTTTTTCAAATTTTATTTTTCAAGTTTAGATTTTTGTAACCACCACAAATATCAGTATTTAAATAAATAAAATACACAAACGACTCATTTGGCGACAATTTTCAAGGGGAGCTTTTTTGTAGGGAATATAATTTCCTTTGAGAATATGTATAGGAAAATGTTTTCCAATTGATGATTTACGAGTTCTAGATAAAAATCGCGACTATTGTAAAAAAAACCTTCAGTTGCTGTGATAGATATCTTAATATTAATATTAAGGACTCTAACTTTCACCACCAACTTTTTTTTTGTCATCATGAATGATAATTTCAGAGTACCATTTAAAAAAATACGATCTTTGGGGCCCAGTAGGTATAATATAGATTTAAACATATTTCTTTAAATATCAATTGTTTAAAATTTAAAATAATTTTCCCTAGACCTATATTGATGACTGATAATTTATTATTTTACTAATATTGTTAGAATAACCGGAAAAGAGCATATTTGGTGATTTTAGAGAAAAAAAAAAGGATTAAAATCGAACCTAATTTTATATAATTTCTATAATTTACTATTGACGATACAAATGTTATTTGTGAAACCGGTAGAGTAATATATGTTATATTTCTGTTGTGCAGTTTATTGATTTTATTTGTTAATTTTGGAAAGATTCGATGTAGTAAGGGTTCAAACAATTAATTTGCTACTTTTATTCATCAAAGAAAAACGGCAAATGCGACTTTATGGATTCCAAATACGTATTAAAATGCTATTCGCATTCTATAATTTTATAAAAGTTTCTTCCAATTCACACTTTATTATGATTTCGAAAAATAAAGAAAAACACTTAAAAGGAAAACAAAAAAAACCAAAATCAGTCTAGAAGTGCATCGTGGGTCGTAAAGGGTTATTAATTGCGCCCGACAAAGGGCGTGAGGAGGCGAGGGTGTATAAGGATGGAAAATACTACAACTGTGACTGTAGACATATTCAGTCTCGCTTACACCTGCCGCGCCACTAGCCAAGGGGCGAGACAGACAGAGAAAGCCAGAGACCACGTTAGAATGAGACGGATAGTGGCCAGACCGCTGCCAGACATACAGCCAAGGCCGGATCATACAGTATTTCTCTGTCTTTACCTCGCGGCATTGTCAGACTACGTAAAAATATTAGATATGCCGGTAAAATGTGAATTACTAATTACTTCATCCCCATTTTCCAATTTTAACTACATCACCGACGATACAGATATTCTCAATCCTATTTTGAGAGTTTAAAGTATAAAGTTCCAGGAGTGATGCATGCAATAATAGTAATAATAAATGGTTTTATTTGGCTGTAAATTGAAAAAAAGTACTTTACTCACTGTATCAAAATAAAGTTGAATCAAGTTTGAGTAAAAAACGCTGTGTATGTTTCCGCATTTTTTTACCTGAAAAAAAAATATTAAAATTAGTTACATAATTTCTAAAAAACGTTAAAGAGTATTATTTTCATATTTCCAAAAAAATTATTAGATTCGTCATGCCTTTCACTCGTTTTTTTCACTTTTAAAAATTACACATATACATCAAAGAGTCTGTTTAAAACTATTCATTTCATACTTCCAGTAATTGTAGATGCGTTACAGAATCTATCCATTATTCACATTCGTTTGCCGACCCACTCATCATCCGGGGAAATACATTAATTTTTGTCCCAAAAAACTCTAGATGTACTGAAATCCAAGCAATCTGGTAACACCGCGCTCGTGTCTACGTCTAGTATTTTCTATCTCTGTCTGGCTCGCCGTCTGTCGAGTGGGGCCAGCCTTCAACCCCTTTCAATGTGACCCCTAACCGAGCAAGCAACCATCCACCACCACCGTTCGGCCTCATCAGCCCCAGCCACTAGACTGCTTGTCTGGAGAGATGGGCTCGGACAGTTATTTTTATACCGGTTATTTCACTACTCGTAGACGGTGTTGAAACACAAGGGAGACGCAGGAGGGTACTTAGCGTGGGATGCATAATTCCTGATTTTTTTATATAGCACAATATTTGGAATGTTTTCATTATTTTTAGTCGATTTGAAAAAAAAATCATTAATTATGTAGTTCAACATTAAAACAGGTTATGTTTTTGTTGTTTTTCGGTAGACAATCCTAATTAAATTTTTATAAAAAAATATAAGGCTGGAAATTTCTAATGTCAAAGATTGGAATTATATTCTCGACGCTATAAAAAATGTATTTAAAATCAACGTAGCAAAACAAGACTTGTAATTTTTTTGTTTTAAGTCTCACAAATAGTTTTTTTAATCATGTGATTAAAATTCGACAACTAGACAATCAATGTAAATATTTCAAGTTCAAAAAAATTGTTATCAAATTCACATATATTTGATAAAAATGATGAAAAAGTAAAGTAAAATCTTGTGCAATAATATTCTTTTAGTACCAGGTGTCTCATTATATTTTCAGGCATTTCAGGAACTATCGCTCCTCATGATTAACATTATTTGTTGAGTATTTATTTTGCAGGCTTATGCTTAATCCTTAATAGATTAGTTAATTCTGCATTGATTTAAAACCTTATAACGAGAGATAGCTGAAAGAAGAAGCTTTCCTTCAATCAGAATTCGTCAGAAAATATATATGTTGTTACATTCAAAAAAATAAACAAACAACATTACTACGTAGTCTTTCCAAAATTATTAAATAAAATCAATAGATAACAAATTCTACAACAGAAATATAACATATATATTACTCGATCGGTTTCACAAATAACAATTTCATCGTCAGGAGCATATATTTCTGTTGTGGAATTTGTTATTTTTTGATTTTATTTAATAAATAATTACTATATATATTTTACATATGAATATTGGTATTAATTCTAAATAGACGTCAGATATTCAAATTTTCCACTATTCATCAAATATCTCATTTTTCTTATCGATATGTTACCGGCATAGTCCGTTATGCAGTCATAGCTAGGTTTGCGAAGGCAAAGTCCGCATTGCCGGAAAACTAATGGTATATATATATAACAAATTATTTGTTATTTTTTCGAAAAGGAGAAGGGAATATACTATTAGTTTTCCGGCAATGCATAACGGACTTTGTCGGTAATAGATAGAATGTTAAAAATTGTCCTCGGATAAAACGAGTTAGCGTTGCCGCTGGTGTTGAAGTAGTTAGTGGGTGACAATGAGAGGTAGTTTAATTCGAATCGGCTAGACGCAAGACAACAGGCGGTTTATAAATATTCATTTTTTCCATACGTTACCTATGAACATGGCATCAGGATTAATTTTAACTGTTAAATTTAGTATACAGCAAGAAAGAGAAGGGTCTAGAGCAAAAGTCTTCATGTTTTACTCTGATCGATGATAATTATTATTATCATCAAATAGGACCTTCATCAACATACCTATTGTTAACATTATTAGCGATGCTTTATTTTGTAGTTAATACAAAATTGCTCTTATTCTAATAAAGTATTGGTCTCATTTATACAACTTATTTTTAAATCTAAAATTTTCTGGAAAAGAGATTTTATTGCAAAATTGAACTTATTTACATAATTAATGGAAGTTAATATACTTTGTTTAAATAATCAAGAGTGACTGCCGTTTTTTTAATCAAGTATTAATCGAGTGCAAACCAATCGTTGAAAATGTGACGATTAATTTGTCTATTATAGTGAATTGTTTTATTTTGTTTATTATTATTATAGAATAGAGATGGAGGGTACGTGTGAGAGTCGTAAAAAATGGACGGTACACTTTAATGCACGGTGTACCATTTTATATATACTAATAGTACAATCAACCATTAGTTCATTGGTTTTAGTGCTGGTTCGCCGATTGGGTGTCGGTGTGCTGGTAAAGTTATTATAATAATTACAGTGAAACAATATTTAAAGGTATTATTATTTTATAGATTCTACTACTACACCAATAAATAACCAGTAAGAGTAAGTATGTATTGTACGTATCGTACTTGTATGTACTACGGGTCATTCTTTCTCGTTCTACTACTAACTACTCTGCCGCGGCCGCTAATGTTGACGTAAGTCGCGCTCGGTCTCATCGTATAATTACAATTGTACGGCACGCACTGTACGGAACAATTTGGTGAACTGTACGAAGTGTGCTAGTAGCTAGTACAACCAATTGTACTGGTTTCACCATCACTATTATAGACTGATAAAAATGATTCACTGTTCCAACAAACTCTGGAACTTTAACAAATTGTAGTCTGTGAGTACTTTTATTAGGAGCACTGAACAAAACGTAATAATGCCGAAACTACCCCGAAAATTCTAAATTCAAATCAAAAGGGATAACCGCGTTGAACTTTCTGTCAGCTTCACAGGTTTCGGCAGTAGCAATTGATTTTATTTAATAATATTTTGGTGTCAAGACATTTAGCTATATCAATATAAATAATAGTTTTAAAAACTAAAATACACGCTTTTTTAGCAGATCGAACTAAAAAGTGAAAAATAATTGTTAATGGATTACAAAGAGCGTGGCGTGCTTTCTTATACAGTAAGCCTGTGAAATATGGAATGAATTAAATATTTCCTAAACCAAAAACCGAATAAAAAACCACGTCAATTTTTATTTTTTAGATTATGCAATGTACACCAAAATTCCATTATTATTATATATATTATATTATTATTATTGGTATATTCATTATTTTGTTTGTTATTTTCTGAGAAATAAACCCCAATCTTTTTTCGATTTTTATTTCAACGTTACGGTAGTTAGTGTTTCAGCTACCGTTATGAAAATATTTTTTATAGGGCCAAATTCAAAAAATTATAGACGTCAAAGTTTATAGTTTAATACTATTATAACGCTTTACAAAAATTGAAAAATATTTTTCAAAGAACAGACCGTCACTAAGAAGCAACAACTACTCGGGCTATATGCCCCGACAGACATTGAATTACACTTCTAAGTTAAACGGGGTTGGTATATCTTAAAGATAGAACCAACCATTCTGGTTTGTGATTAGAAGGAACAACATCACTTGCAAATACGCCGAAGCCGGTCTACAAGTGATGTTGTTCCTTCTAATCACAAACCAGAATGGTTGGTTCTATCTTGCAGATATGTATTCAATGTCTGTCGGGGCATATAGCCCGAGAAATAGTTGTTGCTTCTTAGTGAACGGTCTGTTCTTTGAAAAATATTGTTGCGAGGTCACCAACTCAAAGCCGGCCCTGTCTCTCGACTGTAAATTTTGGTGGCTACGCCGAGATTCTCCTTGCGCCAGCATGTTTTCGAGAACATTCGAGTACAACGGTTTTGTTCGTGCACAGCACGAGCGCCGAAGGCAATAGAGTTTTACAGAACCGATAAGGACTATATATACGCGGGTTTTTGAGTGCGTAAACAGTTAGTTCGAGAGAATTAGTGAAACGGACAGTAAAGAGTTAGTTCACAGAAGTTCTTAGTAATCGGACAGTGCATAAAATAGTGAAGATAAATAGTGTAATATCCAAGTGGTGAAAATAAATTAGAACTAATATACCGAGTGTAAATAAATTATAGACATTGATCACGCTTTACTAAAATATGACAATTTTTACAGGTAACTGTAATTAGGTAAATCAAAAAAGTATAATTACACTTGATAACGATAGCTGGAATGCTATCGAAACGTTGAAATGAAAATAGAAAAAAATGTTGTGGTTTAATTTCCCAAAAAATATTAGGAATATTATATTTGAAGATTCCTTTATAAACATAAATACAAGTGAAGCTAATAAAAACGCGACGATAATGAATAATATCTGTTCTAAAAGTTTCTTATAACTATCTGGTTTTTGATGTACGTACAATTCAAACTCATCGAGACACACTCTGTATTTTTGTATCCAAGAACAAAATATTATTTTAAAACGGGGTTTCTTGCGTAGGTACTTATACATTAATGTGAGTTTTTGGTTAATTACGGTTAATGCGATTTCTATTTTTATATCGGTGTATTGTGTTGGTAGTCAAAATATCTCGAGTTAATACAACCAGACAATAACCAATGTTTATTTAAAACGGCTAGACAGTTTAATTGTATTTTATGTTTAAAATTTTAATTAACTTAACTTTTTGGCAAGCACCTGAGTTCTATAAAATTTTGAAAATATCTCTTAAGGTGAGATGTACGAGAACTATATTTATTTCCCAGATTTTTTGTTGTCCAATAAAAAATTAAGCCGTAAGGAAGGAAACGAGTACTTAATGGACATACTGTATACATCAAATTATTAAATTTAATATACAAAAATTGTCATTGAACATATATATATACCAGACCAACACTTTTATTTTGACAAAATACGGTGACTTTCAAAAAAGACAGACCAACCAAAACTATCTATATTTTTAAACATAAAGTTCTAACAAATCACTATAATTATAGATATTTCTCGATGGTTCAACGATTGAAATTTTCAATCAGAATTCAAATAGTGCATATATGGAGGAGTAAGAATCAGTAGATGTTTTTCCGACATTTTTGTATCGCCCTGTAGTGCAACTGCATCTATATTTTCTTCCACGGTTCAGAGAATCTCTGTCAATAAAAGAGTGTTTTATATGAGACCAAAAGTATTCATTTCAATTGACGTGGGATTGAGCTAATAAGATTTGTAGCAGTTTCAAGAGAAATTGCATGAATTCTTGCCTAAGTGCAAATCGAGTCCTCGTCGACGAATGCGTGTATAAATTCGCTTGATTGGATTTACATCAGGGTTGCAAACTGGCTAATCAACATAAAATATTCTACTTATGCAGACGCACAATTAATTGGGAAAATGAGAAAAGGTAATAACAGGATTTTGGAAAATATAAATATGTGCATTCAAGGTTTCATTATCAGCAAAAATTAAGTCATTGGCGCTTTTGGAAATTCTCACCTGCACCGATTTAAAACACTATATTTGAATAGATGAATTATAATGGAGATTTAAGCATATATGCACCTTTAAATAATTTGTTTTTGTTCTGTATTTTTTTCTATAATTAGCAAAAAAATTTCTATTCGAATAACCCTCGAACATTTATAAATGCTCAAATATTTCTCAAGCTTGTTCCTCCGCCTGAGGCGTCGGTCTCTTTCCAAGCAACAAGCTTTCGAAATCTGTTATAAAATTTTTTCGAACAATTATCAATGTCCTTGGGTTATTACTACTGATAACAAAAGAATAAATTTTTTTTCGCTAGTTCCGGCCTGGTTAAAAACTAGCTCGACACTAAATAATAATTGGTAGTAGACAGAGGCAGACAGAATAATCTTCATGAATTCAGGCCTTAATTCACAATTACCTCTTCCTACGATTATCTCAATACGGAAATATATCGAATTGCATTTCATTAGAATGATTATCGGTATCAGTCACGTTTAGTTCAGTTTAACGAGGACATTATCGTCAGGCGGAAGAAATAATTTAGATTTTTTTTCTTCTACGATTAAAAAGTTATAAAATATGGGAAACACAATTTATAAGATAGATCGAGGAGGTGTCATTATAGAGTTGTTTTTAATGCTCCGACAGCCAAGCGGCTATAAAAGCAATCAATTCCATGCAGATAAATTCCAAACTAGTTTGGGACTGCTTGGAGACGCTACAAGACGCTACAAGAGCTGGGCAGTCATAATAGATTGTGCTTAGCCTGGATACCAGGCCACTCAGATCACAAGGGCAATGAAGCGGCAGACTCACTAGCCCAAGAAGGGCCACTGTGTGCTCCCATTGGCACAGAATCTTTCTGTGGTATAGCGAAAGCGCTGCAAAAAACAAATGGCAGTACTTGGATAAAAAAGCAGTCTCGAGAATGGTGGAACAAGGCGCCAAGAATGAGGCAGGCCAAAGAGTTCATCAAAGAACCCTCGCCAAAATTCACTCCTGAGCCAGAATAGGAGAACAATCAGGATCCTGGTTCGGCTCCTGACAGGGCATTGTAGACTTAACAAACACATGAACAACATCGGATTGGACATCTGAACGGCAGATAAAAAGGTCCAAGTATTGTAATCAGTAATTTATTGTTTAATAAAAACTCAGTCAGATATCTATTGAGAAAAAATTGGTAATTGTATACAACAGCTACTTCTGGTATTTTGAGTAAATTTTTGCAGAAAACTGTTTAAAATGACTGTAGAATGTATTTTCTGCAAGTTTCAGTCAGCGCACCTAAACTCGACTTGTTATTTGGTATGAAATTATAATAATTTTCAATAAAACCTCAAAATACGAAGTGAGAAAAGAATTAGAAATAAGATTATCCTGACAATCTGACAACATCGCAATTATAATATGACGTTTTAAAACAGATCATTGGTTAATTTATCGAGAAGGGCAAGGAAAATGATTGAAGAAGGTATACAGTGTTGAAAAAATGGCCGCGTAAATTGAAAAACTGCAACTTTAAATGCCAATAGCAAAGTAACAAGAAGTGTGCGCCAAAAACGGAGTTGTGTTTAGGGATCCTGAGGGTGTACAGAACAAGTCAGTACAATTTTTTTTTGTGAAATCCAGAAGTAGCTGTTGTATACAATGACCAAAAAATTAAATAAAATGTATCTGCAAAGGTAAATTTGGTTTGCCCGTGAGTAAACTCACCTAATTTGTAAAACATCAAGCACAACCACAAAAGTCACAATTATTACAAATCACTTAAGTAACCAATTTAACCCAATGGTCACATGGCTCAGCTGTCTGGTGGACCAAAAGTCTGCAAAAGGCAGCTAGAGCAAAGCTGCAAGGCTTGCAGCGAACAGCATGCCTGGCCATTACCGGAGCAATGTCATCCACACCAACGGCAGCTATGGAAGCCCTCCTGCAACTAACTACTCTCCACATTTATTTGGAGAAGGAAGCCAGGAGAGCAGCTCATAGAATGATATCAGTGGAGAGGAAAATAAATGGAGAGACTCTGAGGGATCACTCGGGAATGCTGAGGGAAATACAAAATCACCACATTCTGGGGATGCCCTCGGATCTCTCTGTCACAAAACTTCACGTGGATAAGCCCTTTAAGGTCTTCATTTCCACGAGAGACCAATGGGCCAGCGAAGAAATCTCCTTCCTAGAAACGGACTACGTGATTTACACTGACGGATCCAAAACCGGAAAAGGGGCTGGAGCGTCGGTCTTCAGCAGGAAACCCAGAGTTGAAATCACAGCCAACCTGGGTAGGTACACTACCGTCTTTCAGGCTGAGTATACGCCATTGAACTGGCTGCAAAAGAGCTGATGAATCAACCTGTTGTTAAAAAGAACATACACATCCTGTCAGATAGCCAGGCTGCTCTTAAAGCACTGAGCTCGAACAGGATAAAATCTAGGCTAGTATATAACTGTCTACAATCCCTTGATTTACTAGGCACGGAAAACAGAGTCACTTTGACCTGGGTGCCGGGGCATCGAGGAGTGGAGGGCAACGAGAAGGACGACACTCTGGCAAAGAAGAGATCAGAGTCTCTATTTATCGGACCTGAACCATTTTTTGGCATTACGGAAAGCACTGCTAGATCAGCAATAGCTACCTGGGCGGAGAGGAAAACCTTCACGTACTGGGCAGAAATACCGAGGCTCTCTCACTCGAAGGCGTTCATATACAACCCTCCGAGTACAAAAAATAAGCAGATCCTGGAATGGAGTCGAACAGACCTACGCATTCTGTCGGGACTGCTTACAGGACATTGTCGACTAAATTACCACCTTAAGAAGATGAGTTTGGTTCAGACCTCGGATTGTCGGTTCTGTAATTTGGAAGACGAAACTGCTGAGCACATACTATGCTCATGCCCAGCTTTGGGCAGGGTAAGGTATAACATATTCGCTTCTAGTACCTTAGAGCCGAGCGACTTCAAAAAAGTATCACCAAATACAAACATGGACTTCGTCAGAAGCACAGGCTTGTGGGGTGAATTATAATCCCTAGGGTTGAGCCACAATAGACCCAACGGGGGTCGCAGTGGAGGTCGCGAGAAGGCCCCACTCACATAGAACCTAACCTAACCTAAGTAACCAATTTTTAATAAAACAAAATCAAGTTTACTCGAAAAAGCACTAGATTAAGATGAAGACGAAATATTCTTTCTAACGTTGATGCGATCGATACAGATATTGTGTTAACATAAACAAATACTAAGAGCCTGTCCCTTTTTATTTGTTTTGTCTATCGTGTGATTTATATTTCTCTTCAGAATCGGGTATATTATATTTAATTTTTTTGAAAGAAGGTTTGTTCTTAAAAAAATGAATTCTTAATTCTTTCAATTGTTTGAAACGTGCGCGGATAAATGACAAAATGGCCAATAAGATAAACTAATTTGAAATTAGGCGAAAAATTTACAAACCAAATATAAAAATGATAATTTTTAATTTTCAGAAGCAGTCTATTAAAGTATTTAATATAATTCATTATTAATAGCTATTTATATTATATTTGCTACTAGTGCCACTAAGCGCGCATCGAGTCGCGCATCTGAAAGTATAGATTACGAAAATACGAAATATGCACAATTCTTATTTTAACGATAAAATACAATTAAAATAAGTTGTGACGATACTGGCGACGCATAGAAGGACGCAGCGAAGTTACTGGTAATCGGACCGATTTTGCTCCATCACCCTCGAATATTCTGGAAGCCACGAGCACGTGTTTAAGAAGGTTAAGACAAGAGGACGGTCAGATTTAGTTAATTGTTTTTTTAGTGTGCGGTTTGTACCGATTCTAAAGCCTTTTCAAGTGAAATACTCGGTGAAATATGTCTTTGCAGAAAATAAAAACAACGAACGAACATCGAGTTTATAATAACAATTACTAGTTGGTGTCTTTTAGAATATGACTATTAACGATTGACTGTGGAACAAACACGAAAAGGAGATAACAGTGGCGGAAATTCAATACATAATATAGTAACAAGAAGGCATGGGATTCCAACACCTTTACCAGACTTGGAAAGAATGATATTCAATAGTATATAGATAGCTCCAAAGCAATAAAAGTAACTGGGATATGAGTGTGCGGAGCAGGTTCCAAATAATCGGAAAGCTTTGGAAGAATCCAGGACACACTGGAATAGAAGGAAATCAAGAAGCAGATGAACTAGTAAAGAGAGGGACTGAAACACCCGTTTGCAACCCTTTTGCGATATCAGCATCAATGTAAAATTGGAAGAAAGAGGTAATGCTGAAAATAGAGAGAATCTGACAATGGGAAAGATCTGGTAGTGATAGGACAATCAACTATACTTCTGGGAAACTACAATCAGGTGAGAACAAATGATTGCCTAAGCCAGTTATAAGACTGCACTAAGAGTTTTGACAGATATCCTGCCGCTTGAATGGGCACCTCAAAAAGCTCAAACTAGTGGAGCAAGAATAATGTAGATTTAGTGGAATGAAGAAAAAGTCTCCATTCACATACTTGCGGAATGCATAGCAATACACAATTCTAGGACTCAACATCTAGGAGACTACAGCAAAGAAAATTATACATTTAAGGTATGGGTTATTATACACAAGGAGACATTAAAATGTAACGTACACTCCGAAAAGTTGATAGTATACAGAAAGTTTCATTTAAACTATTCACTTCTGTTATAACAAAATATTTTCCATGAATTCGACTTATCTTGTAATCCATGTATACCATATTTTCATAAAAATCATGTGAGTAGTTACCAATGTATACAGGCAGTACCTATAAGCTCCTCGTGAAACAGCTTTATATCAAATTACATTCGAATAGAAAAATAAAGCTAGTTAATTGAGCTTTAAGCCGATTTTCATCAATTTGTAACAAGAAACTTGTTGATTCCAAAATTCCTACCACAAGGGATGTTAGATTAGGGTAGTATATTTTGAAACGGTTTTACAAAAAATACAGAATAAAGTTAAATTCATTTAAAATGTGAAAACTATAACTTGCGCTATTGGATCAAAGATGGCGCAAGTAACAAGCACATAATACAGTGACTATATACAAGACAGTGGCGACAATAGGGTAACCCGTTTTTGATTGGCTGGCGCTGGCAGTTTGGCAGCCATATTGAGGCTAAAATCTCTTTGTTTTCGTTTGGTGTATACGAAGTTTCTTATAGTGCTTGTTATATTTGTGATTAGAATTATTGGTTTTGTGCTTTTTTGGTGAATATTTAGTGAAAAAGAGAATCAAGTTTTGTATTTTTTCTTAGACAATGACATTGGAAATGCCGGGCTGTGCTGCAATAGATTGCAGTAATTCTGCTAAAAAAGGGTTTCTCATGAAACGTTTTCCTAGAGATCCATCTAGAAGAAAAGAATGGCTTATTAAAATTAGAAGAGATAACAGACTATTCGTGTTGCTTTTCGACTTCTAATTGTTATATATCTGATTTAAAATTATTGGTAGTCATTATTGAGATAAAATTTAATGTAAGATTTTGTTTAAGATTCATTTTGCTCCTGAAATGTGGGAGAAACCTCGTGTAGATGGCAAGAAAATTTTAAAGTTAAATGCTGTTCCTACAATATTTTCCTTTGTGAAACTAAAATCTAAAAGGAAATCCCCAGTTCCAAGGAAATTTTATTCTTCAAAAAAACCTAAACGTTTGTCAGGTAAGTAGATATCTGTTGGTAATTACAACATATCCCCACATAATAATGAAAAAACTCTTAGTTTTTGCCCTATTAAATATTTTTTGTTGCCATTATAGTTTAATAATTTGTTCTAGGTGAAAATTTAGCTCTAGATAAGACTGTGCCAGAGGAATTACCAGAACCATCTACTTCAAATTTAGCTTTGGATGTAGAATCAGGTCAACAATTGTCGATATCTAAAAGCAGTTTGAGTGAAGACAGTTTATGTACAGCTTCCTCACCGTTAATATCAGAAATTGATCCAATGAGTGAAATAGCTCAGTTACAGCTTAAATTAAATAGGTACAAGAAGTTGTATGGAAGAGAAAAACGTAGAGCTTATCGATACAAAAAAACTCCCAATTCTTCGGACTGTGAACTACTAAAGCAAATATTCAACGAAGATCAAATAGAAGCTTTAAGAAAGAAAAAAAATGGAAAAACAACAAAACTAATGAAGTGGACCAACAACACCGTTACAAGTTCTTTAAAATTAAAATTTAGTTGTGGTAGTAGTGGATATACTGAACTAATAAAACAAGGATACCCTCTCCCATCAACCAGAACTTTGCAGAGAAAACTCCAGAACTTGAAGTTTGATTCAGGTATTCTAAATGAGGTGTTTTCATTTTTAGAATTGAAAGTGGAGCAATTTTCAACTCATGAAAAGGATTGTATCTTGGTTTTGGATGAAATGGCTATCACTCCAGGAAAAACATATGATACCTCCCTGAATAAATATTTTGGTGATGTTACACTCCCTGAACATTCAGGCTTGGCGACACACATCTTAGTGTTTATGCTGGGAGGTATTACATGACGTTGGAAACAGGTTGTGGCCTAATTACTTCACCAGTGATTCAGTCAACGGAGCTGTCATGAAGAATATAATAGGTAATAAATATATTTTAAAAAGCTGAACAGCTCAATTTGAATATTTTAAGTATTACATCAGACATGGGTTCTTGTAATCAAGCTTTGTGGAAAGCTTGTGATATTAAAGCTGGAAAGTACAGTCCTATAAAATGCAAGATTCTGCACCCATTAAATAATGATAAAAATGTATATGTCTTTGCAGATGTTCCTCGCCTATTTAAAAATATTAAATCTATGTTAGTGACAAATAAAATCATCCAGTTACCAAATAATATTGTTCTTCTAAAGTATGGACTACCCTCTAACATGGTCATGTCCAGTCATGTCTCAGACATATTAAATCATCAGAAAGATCATTTTTTTTAAACTTGCACCGAAACTCTCAGAAGAAGATCTCCTTCCGACACATTTTTCTCAAATGTGTTAAGGTGGATTCATGCAACATCAACTAAACTAAAACTAATTTAAGATTAAGATTAAATTTAAACTAAGAATAGTCAGCTGTTCATGCAGCATAAATTAATGAATCAACTGGACATGCGCAGTTTCTTCAATGATTTGTCAAAACTTCCAATAGTAATCGAGCTGTCAGATAGCTGAAGATAAAATTAAACGTAAACCAACTTTTTTACAAATAACATTGTTGTAAACTGTAAAAATATTTCCACACATGTAATATAACCTCATGTAAACAATAAATTCACACAAATCACCAGTAGGTAATCTGTGGCCAGGGCTTGACGCATGCGTTGTGTCGAATTCATGGAAGAAATTAATTTCTTAGTTGAAAGTTGGACATCTTTCTTAGTTTTAATTTAAATCTTAATTTCTTAGTTTCTTGCATGAACATCTACATTACATTACATGGTTTTATCTTCTTAGTTTTAGTTTTAGTTTTAATTTTTTCTTGCATGAATCCACCTTTAGTCACTCAGTTAGTAGCGATCTCAAATTTTTGGCTGAACAACTCAATAAACCAGAATATTTAACAACGGCATGGTTTATTGACCAAGTAGAAAAATGGTTTTATTTAATGACTTCGAGACATCCTTCTTGTGCTCTAAGCAAATTTAATATTGACATTTATAAAGAAACAATATCATTTTTTAAGGATTTATAAGTTTATTTTATATTGGTTGGCTATAAAAAAATTTGGAAACCTTCACAAACGGGTGTTCTAATATCAACACAATCAATGTTAGAACTACAGTCAGAATTATTGGAACAAAAAAATTATCAATTTATTTTAACTAGCCGATTTTCTCAAGACTGCATTGAAAATTTATTTAGCCTGTTGCGAAGCAAACAAATAGTACCGAATGCGGTACGAGTTAAAAATAACTTGAAATTCATATCTGTATCACAATCACAGTATTTAAAAAGCGGAAATACCAGTAGTTACGAAGAAGATGAACGGGAATTTCTTGGGGGATTTTTGGATTCTCTTAAGGCCTTAAATACAGTGTATGATGAAGTAAAGCTTCCAAGTGAATTAAAGACTCCCCTCATACAATTTAAATTTCAGAGAACTAAATTCGTTATATATATTTTAAAAAGTATTGTGAAAACTTGTGTTGCTTGTGTAGGTGCAGCAGGTTCAAAAAAACCAATATATAAGCAGTTTTCAAAACTCTCCTTAATCAAAAGGTTTAAAGATCAATCGCTTTTTTTTGTTACTGAAGAGGTTTTTTTATAATTTTTTAGAAATGGAATGTGTTATCTTAAAATATTTAGATCTTGTTTCACCCCAGAATATAGACATAAAAGAATTTTTTATAAAGGAAATGTCGAAAATACATTTCCATTTCCAAGTTGGTGACAATTTAAAAGCAAAATAGCAACTTAAAAGCAAAATAATGAAAAGATTCACTGTTTTCAGGTTGAAAATTAGTTATAAAAAATTTAAATCCGCCTCAAAAAAATATAGTAGTAAGTCATTAGCAGGTAACTTGTTATGAAATAAAAAAAGGTTTCCATAATTATCAAATAAAATCAATCAAAAACAAATTACACATCAGAAATTATATTTATATCAATTTTTATAGTTTATAATCCTGACGATGCAAATGTAATTTGGGGAACCAATCGAGTAATATATGTTATATTTCTGTTATTGAATTTGTTATTTATAGATTTTATTTGATAATTAACTGAATCTATGGTTATATTTGATTAGATAATAACAGTTGTACCTATAGCAATATTTGTCCCCCATCATACTTTACAAGAAATTTATATTTATTATTTTTTTGTATCGTTATTTCTCCTTATTATACTAAATATTATTAATTAATTAGGTTAAAAAATGAAAGTTGTGTGTTTTTATACGTTTATATAAAATACCCATTTCCTATCAAAATCCAAGAGATATAATGTATATTTTTATGTATTTCAATGTATTTATGTTCCAGATTGTTAGTTTTATCATAGATTTCCATTTAAATTATATGCATTTGATAATCAAATTTGCCTCAATTTGGCGGAAGGGGCGGGGTTTAGTTGCATTGTCGCCACTGTCTTGTATATAGTCACTGTAGCACATAAGAAGAATATTAATTATAGTTACAAAAATAATTGAAAACGCACATAATTCTTTTCAAACAGTTAAATAGATTTTGATTTTTGTGTATAAACGTAGGTATATGCAAATTAATACTAGAATTGTCTGACATCGATTCAATATCAAATAAAATTAAAGTACAAGGATATCCTGTCATCAATTTGTAAGAATCTATTCCATTCTTAAATCAGAAGTATTACTACTTTTACTTGACCTCATTTTTAAATAAAGAAAGCTAAATATCCTCGCCTAATTTTGATGTTGTTAGAGAGAGATTATTGAAATCAGTAAATTCCGAGTGGGAGCTCAGTTTTCATTCATTTTCATGAAAATCGTAATGAAAATGAAAATAAGAAAAGATACAAGATCCAATAACTATAAAACGGCAACATTTGGAATATACACTGGGTGTCAGAGAAAATATACATAAACTGGGAGCCAAATAATTTGTTCTATTTTATAATTTGATCAGAACATTGTAGTAAATTTCGGTAAAAATCATCCATTTTCTCTCAAATTATGAAAATATTTGTAAGGTTATGAATTTGTATGTTATTTGTATCAGAAATATTTTAAGTAATTTGAGAAGGGGAAAAGGATTTCAGTTTATTGTTCACTTGCTTTCTGCTTTTTGTCTGGAACGGTTGATTTGCCGTTATTCGGATTTTGTATTTAAATTATGAAAATAAACATTCAATTGAAAAGTCTGGACTATTCTTACATCAGAAGTGGGATAGTACCAGGGCCGTGAGAAAAGTGTGAGAAAATGTTTTTTGTGTAATTTGAAAGTGAGAAACAATTTTAAGATGAAAAAGTTCACTGAGGTCTTAACTGAAACGACAAAATCGTTGGGACAATGCGGTTAAACCATCGACGGCCGTGAGTGTACCAGTGTTTGATCCAATTAAATATGACGAAGGTGTTACAGCGTGGTGCCGTGAAATGAGGAAAATTGGTGAGACATTCACTTAGTCCAGCTACGAGATGTTGGTTAGGGAAGCTTAGGGCGTGATTGGAGAGCGAACGAATGGTTTACCGGATGGAAGCCTGTCCCAAAAGACTTGGGGCGAACTTCGAGTTGAAACGTTAAGTCTGTAACCAGCGAAGCGCAATCTGAGCGAAAAACTCCGCAAGGTTACCTTGTATACTAGCAAGGAGGCTGCGTTATTTTTTGAGTAGGTATGCCAGAAAAAAAATATTTTTTTTAATAATGCATCGAATTTCAATTTAACTACGAACCAAATTTTGGAAATTTGTTAATTGTACCACAGAATACTCCAGCACATTACACCGTACTCTACCAGTCAATTAGCTACTGTCAAATTTCGCATGTATTGTTGCAAATATTCAACTAAAATAAATTTTAGTTTGATTCCTTTACGCTTCACCTTCTTGTAGCCGTATAATAGACACAAGTTCGAAATGTTTTTGTGGTTATCAGAGGGTTGTCTCTGTGGTTACCCAATAAACAATTTTCGTTACTTATAGTAACTGATATAGAACATGCGATGCCTTTCGGACCTTTTTTGGAACCCAATTGTCTGTTTATGCAAAATATTCATCGACCTCACATGGCTGGGGAGCTACACGCATGACCTTAATCAAGTTGGTTGGTAGTTATACAGCCCTGATTTGAATCTGATCGAGCATTTATGAGATCACCTCAACAAAAATGTTAAATGTCAAATAACTGCAACTAGAAACTGAGGGAACTTGCAAATGCAGTTATCACAGCATATTAACAGCATGATTTCTTCCAAATTCTATGCCTAGCTAGATGTATAGATTATGTGATACGAAGAAAATGAGGCAACACACACTACAAAGTGCTCCTCTTACATAATTAATTTCGCCACAACTTTTTTTTCAACATTACAATGGAGTGTTAAACTGATATTCGGCTTTTGGCATTTTATTAAAGTGCAATAATACTAATTTGCGAAAAATAATATAGAAAAGTTTCAATCCTAATATTTTAAAAGTAATCTGAGAATTATGAATTCCTAAATGTTTGCTACTTTCACTACAAATCGTCAAAGATGAAGTTAGCAGCTCTCGGATTATATGTTTTATAAGCTATTAGACAGTTACAAAGTGGCATTACAACTAATACTTCCTGAAAAAACTAGAGAAATACAAAATTACAAAACCATCATAGTATTTCAAAAATAATATCTTCAACAAATACAACAATTTCTTTTAAAACAGAAAGCAGAGTAAGTAAAAAATTGTTAAATGTAAAAACAAAAATATCCCCATTAAAAAAGTCTGGGATATATAAACTTAAATGTCCAGAATGTAATGCTGCCTATAATGGTCAAACAATTCGAAATTTTGAAATTTGACAAAATGAACAATTACGAGCATACAAATTAAAACAGCCAGATAAATCACATTACGCAAAACATCTACTTGACACCAAACATTCATTGACATCTAACACAGAACTGGAAGTACTGCATATTTGTGATAAGAAACAAGAACTAGATTTCCTTGAAGAATTGGAAATTAGAAGACACTTAAGAGACTCACAATATGAAGTTGTCAATGAACAGATAAATCTAGGGAGCTCTCCACTATTAAATTGCCTTCTTAAGTACCTAACAATTGTAAAGATTAGCAGATATAGTTTCCTATATCATTGCACAGTTATACTGATCTTAAATGGGAAAAAGATATCCAGGATATACGCATAGGGCTAATAATACCTAAGCTTTAATATTTGTAATATATCTTCTTCTTTTTTTTATTCATATAATAAATTAAGTCAATCACAAGATAGGTCACTCACTAATTGGTCTACCCAAATATTAAACATCAAGTAGGCATCATATAAAATGTAACTTCTGTCATTCTGACAGTTGTAAAATTCTTATAGAAATTTTGCAGTATTCACAGGTAGGTATATCTACATTACTTAATGGTTGTAGATCATAAGTTTACCTTTTCAACTGTCAAAAAATTTCCACTTAAATATCGTGGCTCCTCGAAAAAATTTCCGGAAATTTTTTTAGTTGCCATGGTAACTAGTCAAAATTATCTTATTGGTTAAAAAGTAGAGGTATGAAATTTTCGTATTAAAATTAAGCAGAATAATTTTTTAGGTTATTTACGTTGTTTCAAAATATGCACTTACCCTTATATACATAATATCATCTTAATTCCATGGTAGAATAGTTTCATTCCTATCATGTTTTATATAATTGATAAAATTTATTGTACATGTGTTACACATGCTTTTAGTTTCGTAAATTAACATTTTTCTATTGTTATTAAATTAATTTGAATCAACCAAGCAATTTCTCTTTCTCATAGCTACGTTTAACCTCAAACACAGACAATAAGCTGACCTGTTAAAAAAGTCGTTGAAAGTGACACGAACACGCATGCTCCCTGAGTGTAGATAAATATAAAATAGACCAATACTTGAACCAACAAGGGAAGTCTCATGAGTTAATTGGAAAGAAAATAGAAAAAATTGAAATCTTTATAACTGGCGCTCAACTTTTAAAATAAATAGAATTAATAAAAAAGGAAAATAAAATATTCAAGAATTCATACTACAATACAATATTAATAATATCACTTACCACCACTTATTCAGGACATTACAATATATTATACTCTATATCACAAAGTATTTGGCTGCACTGATACCTTCAAACGCAATAAAACCACAAAAAAGAACTATTTTCTTTGAAGAAACGTAATATTTAGTTCTCTTAGTTTAACACCTCATTTTGTTATTGCGTTTTAATAATTATTTTAATTCCAATCTTGTAGAGAAATATTGAAGCAAAATCATTTTCAAAGAATCCGAATACGTTATTACCACCGTACACAACTAACGAGTTAGTGTACGGTGTTATTACTAACGTTTATAATAATTCTCTAATTCAAAGTATAAGGTAAGAATATATTGGAAACGTGAATAAAAAATAGGCGTACTTGTTATTAGTGAAAGAATGTACTTCACTGCCTTTTAATAAACCCTGACTTCTAGTCAAAATATTTCCGTTGAAATGAATTCAATTTTGGAATGTTTATTTGGATTTAAAAACTCAGACTAAACCAATACATAATCCATGCATACCCAGTCGAGAGCGTTGGCGTTTCTAACTAAATACTAAGCCATGAAAAACACTCTTATTACTTTGGGATTTTTCAATTTTATCCTTATCATAATATGCAAAGGAAAATATAAATTATTATTTGTTGTATTTGGTCCTAACTTATTAGGGTCCTATCTATTATTATTAGATCCGTTTCTAGAGTATGCAAACTCGACAGGCGTTGAATTACACATTTTTGGGAGAAATCGTTGCTGATTGGAATATTTTTTGGGGGTTCTTAAATTGGTGTAGTATTCATTGGAGATGCAAAATAAAGTGGTGGAAAATCTGGCGATTTAGGTGGCTACTCAATAGGCACATTTATATCAATTACTTTTTGGAGTAATTTTTGTTGATTGAACACAATTTTTGGTCGCGTAGTGGCGTAGTTGAGGACTTTATAAATATTGAGAATTTAATCGATAAAAAAATGTAAACAAATTTATGAGGTAAGTGGTTACTTAATATTCTTAGTTTTTATTATCAACAATGCAAATGGTAATTAGTCATCTAGGTTAGACGTTGCAATTAACCATTCGTAATAGTTGCAATTTAGCAATTCTAAGTAATTATGTAGGTCACAAGTTGTAAACATTAAAAATCGCTTTCAACGTCTTTATATCCCAAAGAGGGCAAATAAAAGTCGTATTTATTCTAGACAGTTTTCCTATCAACTGTCATTAAAAAAATATACTTTCAATTTATTTTTTTATTTTTTAATTGCTCGTGATCCCTCTAGTGGCGAATATATGCACCACATATACCGCGTGACCCACATAAGATCGCCATCTTCTCACATTTAATTGACTTTTAGGACACTTCAAATTTTGATGGTATTAAGAGTTAAACTTTATTAAAAGTTATTTAAAATTATTAAGAATTGAAATATCAGTCGTTTATAGGCGGCTTCAAAGATTCGAGAGTTTTTCAAACATTTTTAGGAACTTTTATATTTAATTCTCAGTTACGGCGTTGGAAAGGAACTGGCAATAATTGTAATGGGGAAACACCCTACTGTTACATCGGTGCTAATGCAACAATCTCTAAACGGTGGAGAAATGGTATGGGAAGGAATACCTAACGGTGAATTTTGCGAAAACTGCGCTCATTCCCTTTACTATAAAAAGGAAGCTTCTTCAACATACAGATGTGTCTAGGCCAGTGGAGACTAAATCCACGGATCGTGCACTGCCGCACTGGCTATAGTGCATAACGGGTGCGATGAGTAGCAGCCCGAACGCGGTAATGGAATCCGTACTCAATCTTCCGTCTCTTGCTCTGGATGTTGAGATGGAAGCGAGAATGGATGCATATAGGCTGGAATTCGTTGGGAGCGGGCACGAAGTGAATACATGTTGGCAATAAATAATTAATGACAACCCACCATATAATATCCAGCTAAGCTGGAATGGGTTATAGAAATGCAGTCTAGTTGGAACGTTGGTGCTACACTGACGGATCTAAAACTGTTATAGGAGCCGGAGCTGGACTCTACGGTGCTACACCCAGGTGCAATGTTTGGAAGTTTATATTCGTATCATGTTTGTAGATGAACATCGGAAGGGTGTATACCTTTATATTGTCCAATAATCAAGCAACACTGAAATCCTCAGATCAGAACCAAACTACCTGGGACTGTCTTTGAAAACCCTGACAAACCCAATGACGTATTAAAGATAGACCAGCCTTCACACATTATTACCTATACAATGTTTTGGTCGCAACATAAATCAAGGCGAGTACACTGCACGATAGCGTATCATTTCGGGAGGGTTCATTTAAACTATTTTATTAAAAACGTTTTTATAGACTAAATGATATACGTTATTAATTTTTCGTTTGAATAAGGGTAAATTATATCAAAAATCGTAACTCTTAGATAGGTGAATTTTTAAAACATACCTAGGAAGGGTTTTAAAGTTAAAACAGGTTTTGCTATAAAGATTATAAACATGTTAATATAAAATTGTAAGGTTTATTTTGTTTTTACAAAAATAAGGAATAAATGAAAGTTCATTAAATTGTTAAACAATAAAATAGAAGAATTAAAACAATAATCATAATAAATATTAAATATTTATTGTTCTCGACAATTATTCACAACTATATAACAAGGATTACAACATAAAGTAACTAACACCCAAAATCGAACTGTTTGACAGCTTAATAAATCAATTTATCAGCAGTTTTTAATTTATTGAATTCGTATTTCGTAGTGAAGTCGAATGTTTATATATTTCTCCAAAATATCGAACCCCTCTTTTTAAACCTATATTACGCTTATGTTAATATAACCTTACTTGTGAAATGACCGATTATCTCTCTTATTCCATGTATTTTCACAAACTACACATTTTTTCACCATCCTAAATGTCTTCTAAGCACTTAAATAAACAAATTACGATAAAAAAACAAATAAAAGCACAATTATAATTAAAACCATATTGACAGATCTCAAAAAGTAGTTCGAGGTTGCCAAGCTGAAAATTTATAAGATATTTTACTATTTGATATTGAATAAAAAATGATAAATCTTAAACGAAAAAAATAACGAGCTGGACTGTAGGCTGGTCATACCTATTTTCATTTTTTTTCTTACCTTTAAAAATGTAAAATACTGCAAAGATCTTAAATATAATCATAATTTCGATTATTGTTATACGAGATTTGGCATCGTGTAAGAAGAGTCTCGTCTTAAATATGTTGGGGACAACCAAAATGTAAACAAGGATTGTCTATCTTATCTGTAATACGTCATTGGACAAACACAACGAGGGTTGTCTTAAGTGTTTCATATAACAACATAGCGCCTGTCAAAATGTCAAAATTAAATGTCATGTTTAGTTAACTTAACGCCAAAGTTTCAGAGTACTACTACCTAAACTGAATTTTGAAAGTTGATGAGTCGGTCGAAAAATGGAATTATGCCGAGAAAATAATATTTTTTTACAATTTTCTCAACAAGAATGCCTTGCCGAGTTAGTTTTTGTTTTCGGCGATGAAGCATTACATCAGTCGACAATTTCTCGTTGGTATGGAGAATTTAAACGTGGACGGATTAATCTTAGTCACGATCCAAGAATAGGTCTACCAATTATAGCAGTCACCCAGGAAAACGTCGATGGTGTACGTGAGATGATTCAAGAAGATCGACATGTCACATATCGTGAAATTGGAGCATCATTGGGCATTTCAAAGATCACAATTCAAAAAATTTTACATGAAAAATTATCTGTAAAAAATTAGTTTCTCGTTGGATACAGCATCTGTTGACGGAAGAACAGAAAGCAATTCAAGTCAATTGGTGTCAAAAAGCTCTAAACCGGTTTAACGCAGGAAACTCAAAAAATATATACAGTATTGTCAGTGGTGATGAATCCTGGATTTACTCGTATGAACCAGAAAATAAACGTCAGTCGGCTGTTTGGGTGTTCCAAGATGAACCAAAACCGACGAAAGTTATCTGTTCTCGAAGTGTTTCCAAAATTATGGTGGCGACATGTCTCAAAATCGAGTCATATAGGAACAATTCCTCTGCAAGATCAAAGAACTGTTACTGCTGTTATTCGTAAATATCGATTTGTTTGCCGGAAGTAATTGCCGAGTTTCGAAAAACCAACCAACCAACCAACGACGAATGATCCTCCACCAAGTCAATGCAAGTCCGTCACAGCTCGAAAAACAATGGGTTTTTAAAGCAAGAAAACATCGAATTGTTGGACCATCCTCCATGCAGTTCCTACTTAAGTCCTAACGACTTTTTTACTTTTCCAAAAATTAAGAATGAACTGCGTAGTCAAAGGTTCCAGTCCCCAGAAGATGCAGTCAACTCCTTCAAAAACTCTTTTTTGAATGTACCAACAAGCGAGTGGAATAACTGCTTTAAGAATTGGTTCCAAAGGATGCAAAAATGCATTTCTCTTCGTGGAGAGTACTTTGGAAGACAATAGTGTTTAAACATTAACTACTGTTTTTTTCTAGCTCTATAGACAACCCTCGTAATAAGGTGATACTTAAGTAGGTTCCAAAGCAGAGCAACGGCATTCGCTGGTCCTGAAGAAGCATTTGGGGTATCAAAAACTGCAGCACGTAGGGTGTACATCTCAATGGATTCAAAAAAAAACATCAGACGTTCAAACTCCTGGTAAAAAAAACCCTCGGATCCGCTGTACTCTAAGGAAACATATACATGCAATTGGTATATACAGGGATGAGCCTATCTGTCGGTTGAGCATTGAAAACATTATATTCGAATGAGAAGCACTGACTCATTGGAGATATGATCTCCTAGGACTAGAGCGCCCAAGTGGGGATATATCGAAGAATAATCTAGTGAAAAAACGGTCGAGCTTCATACGAACAACTAGTCTCTTCACATAAACAGTACAACCAATAGCACAAAAAGCCTAATGGCTAAAGTGCCAAGGACTGGATGTACCGTATATAAATCAATCAATCAAATCAATGAGTCAATTAAATGTAAGAAGTGGGTGTTGCGATCTTATGTGAGTCACGCTGTATATAAAAATTAATGAATTTAAGTTATTTTTCTCCCTTCTAGTTCCACTAGAAAATGTGTTGTTTTTTATTTAAAATTTTATTCTGGTGACCAGCATGGGTTATTAAAAAAGAAGCTGGTAAAAAAATTAATGTTTAAATCCAATTTATGCCAATCGGACTAAATTACAAATTGTGATTTTATCAATTTTTCATTAAAAGATCATTTAATTCGATAGATGCAAATTTAATATAATGATGCTATATATTCAATGCGGTTATTTTTAAATGACCGCAGCGTTAATAACAATGAGGTCAGACAGTCATATTGATATTGTCCATTTTATTTGTATTTATACGATAAAACGTTTTACACGGTGGCTTCTTAAAGCCCTCATTGAACTTTTAACAAAATACGTCTATTTTTTGGGCCTTGCCTCAATAAAAAACGTGTTTTATAGAATCCGTTAACCATTTTGCCTAGAATCACTTGGAAAACAGTTGTCAGTAAGTTTTTTGCATATTCAATTATAAAATTCCATTCAAAAACACCCTCTTCTCATTTAGTACCCTATACGAAAATCCTGAATGAAAGTAGTTCGAGATAACGAATTATTTTATAGATTCGAACGAAGAATCAGTCTGGTTTAGTCTATGAGGGTCGGCGAGATTTTATTACAACGAAGACGAAAAAAAAGTCCTATAGGGCAGAGGGGAATGAGGTGACCTTTGTTACTAGCAATGCACTGGAAAATACTTAGGTATAATAAGTTATACAGGGTATATATTTCTATAGGGATGTGCTTGGAAAGTTCTGTGTAGAATCTCAAGTTGGTAAAAATGTGACGAATTATATTTCAACGTGGGTTTGTTTCATATTCAATTATTTTTTTTTTATAAAAAAAATCTACCTTTGCTTATTATCTAATAGTAGATCGCTTGTTGGTAAAAGGACGAAAAATGTTTCAATTATTCAAGATATAAACACTTCCGACGTATTATTCCAAAATAATGAATTACGCCAATTTTTTAACTGATAATTTTATTTAAATTTTGTCAGCAACCTGTATAATGAAAATAATAATTTTACATTATAAACGATATAGCACAATTACACCAGTCGTTTAAAAGACCTATGGTGCTCGAGAAACATCGGAACTTTCGGACGTTTTGCTGATTTTGAATGATAACATCGAAAAGTTGTTTTCCACGGAAAAAAGGTGTCCTCTATATTTTTAAAGTATATGAAAGTTGCTACAACTTGAGCGCAACTGCAGCCAATAGAATCCGAGATACAGTACTTCAAACGTGGCCACTTTTCCTAATAATTTCGAAATTATATTTTTAGCCGCCTTTCGAACAGAATATCTCATTTTACGATGGAAGTCATGGCTGTTATTTAGCTTTAATTTAAACACAATAGGAACTCTGTAGATGTAATATTTTCGGTGTTCTCAAGAAAAACGAAAAAATGAAGGAAAGCGAATTGCAGGACTGTAAAGAATAAAAAATAAATTACTCAGTGGAAAATAGTTTATATTATGCAAAATAATAGAGACAATATATAAAAAAGGGGACAAGATGCAATGTGATAATTATAGAGCCATATGCAAAGTACAAGCGGGCTATAAGTTATACACCAGAATGCTGGAAAAGAGACTAAGAGAATATGTAGAATATAAATTGGAAGAAGAACATGCAGCATTCAGACAAATAAACGAATGATAATATATTTATAATAAGAAACCTAAAGAAAGAAAACTAGAAGAAAGAGAAGAAATGTTTCCAACATTTATTGACCTTAGAGCAGCCTTCGACACAGTAGAACGAACAGAAATCTGGAGATGCTTGATGAGATGGAAATACCTAGGGGACAACGGGCTATCAGAAGCACATACGAGAACCTAAGGGCTAAAGTACAAATAGCAGGAATGAAATCAGAAGAGATTTTAATGAAGAAAGGAATAAAACAGGAGGATAGCTTAATTCCGCTTTTATTTATATTAATTATGGATCAAATAACGAAGCGAATAAAAACAAAACTGAGCAGTTGAACACGATAATTGGCTACAAAAATCTGAAACCAGTGAAAATGAATTCACTACTATATGCAGATGATGTGGTGGTATTGATAGCAAATACTAGAAATAAGATGCAGAAGCTAGTAAATATAAATGGACCGAAGAAATAGAAAACATTAAAATGGAAGTGAATACTAATAAAACTGAAGTGATGATCATAAATTGTAAACAACAAACTAATGAAAAAAAATGCAAAGACGAGACACCACTGGAAAGAGTAACGACGAATGGATATCTGGGAACTATATTGACAGAAGGTGGGAAGATAGAAGCAGAAAAAACAAATAGGGAGAATAAATCAACTACACACTAAATAAGACAATACTGGGACATAGAGATATTGATATGGAAGTGAAAATGAAGATCAACAATACAATAACGATACCAATAATAACAAACGCAAGTGAAAATTGGACATTGAGAAAGAAGGATGAAGCCAAGATGAACACAATTGAGATGAAACATCTAAGAAGAATAGCAGGGAAAACAAAGTGGGACAAATTTAGAAATGACGAGATAGGACAAATAACAAAACAAGAAACAATAATAAGAAAAATAAAGAGAAAACAATTAAATTGATATGGACAGTCAAAATTACAAGAAATATGATGGAAGCGGGAAGTACTATCCACATAAGAAGGGGTAGACCGAGAAGAAAGTGGATAGACTAAATAAAGGAGATAGGGGATAAGAAAGGAAAAACTCTAGATAAAATGAAAAGATTAGCAAGAGACAGGAAAGAGTGGAAGTATTGGGTACAAGAGGAACTGGAATCCTCGTCCGTCACCTGAAAAGGTAGCAGGAGAAGAATATATTATAATACTTTTTAAATGAAACTAAGTGTTTCTAATTAATTCCACTATTTAATGAAAAAATTATTAAACATCTAGAATTTTTCCATTCGTGAAAAAAAGCACCACTTTATGCACTTGTTGCATAAATAACTATTAGCAAGACATATAATGGATTAAACATATTCCCAGCAACCAAATTCATCATTTGAAACGTCAACTGAATGCCATAATCTTTTAGCTAGAAAAATACCAAGACTTTTTGTACATTTCAAACCGTAAGTATTCAATTATTATTGTTCACGTATTTCAGTCAGATCGATACCACTTAACTTCTTTATAAAATGACCAATGTACCACGACGAAATTTCAAACAATAGTAGTGGGTAATTGTTGACATTTTATCACGAACTAAATTATCCGCACTTTAATAAAAACTTTCAATAAAAAAGTTTCTCAACTAGTCTAGACTTGGATGCATTTTGTAATTTGTAAATTTCCATGTTGACGAGCAAGTATATACCAATCTGCTATCACAATTCGCATAAGAAGTTCAATAAATCTAGTTTAAAACTAATACAAACTACGAAGGATAAATTAATTTTTGCAATGCAAGAAGTGCATAATTATACAATTTCTAGTTGAAACCGCTGACTAGGTATTATCTACTTGCTTGGCCTACATTACTTTGGAGCTTTTTAGGTGCTATTTATTAAAACATCCATAAAATTGGCCACAACAAGGTCTGAAATACCTTAGATGATGGCAAAGCCAACTCTTTTTTAAACGTTAGCCTCGCGATAAGATAAAAAAAATGTAAAAACACGCTAAAAATTTGTTGCTAATTTTAGTAGCTCGAACAAAAATGATATAATGAAATCAAATTATATGAACAATATATTTCTACTTGTCATAATATAGTTATTTTCGAAATCAGCTGAAACTGTAACATTTAAATCTAAGCAATTAAATTATGATGTACAAGAAGGGTATTAAAGATTGTGAAAAATTTTAAGATAAAATGCATCAATTTTGTGTTATCTGGAAAAAAAATTTGAAAAAACAATAGACTAATTTTTGAGACATTCTAAGCTTTTAAGGACAGTCGGGGACAGCCAAAATAACATACTTAGGTATACATTTTTGAAAATGGAACTGGAACTCTATTAGAATATTATGGAAGAAACTAATTTTTGATGCGATATATTTCATCAATCCAAAGAGTGATAGCCACATACCTATAAAACGTAACACGAAGAGAATTTGGATACTAAAAATAATAAAAACTATTTTCTCCCTTCTTATATTTAGATAACGGGATTGGCAACGCTGTGCCGCCCTTTCGATCTCCTAGCTAGACCAAGAAGCTTATAGCTTTCAGAAATACTATGAATAGCGTTGTCAACAAGATTTGGCAATAATCATGTTTGTGCTTTGTTATACAAAAGGGAGCGAGGGAAACATAGAGGTCATAGAAATATTTAAATTAGTTTGGTTTGTTAATAAGGTTTGTCGACAGGTAAAAGAAAATTATGCCTACGAACTTACAGTGTTTAACTTGTATTCTGGACATACCTATTACATGATTCTTCAGGAGACAAAAAACGTGTACACGCATTTTATTCATAAAGTACAAGACTAAGGAATTATATCGGAGCTGTATGGCGAATGTTCTGGGTAGGTTTAGAGAAAAATGGCAAACTTTACGATATAATTTAGGTACCAACACCATTTCCCGTTATATACCTAAGTATCAGCCTATCGTATTTATGTATATGTTACAGTCAATTTGTGAAAAGACGCCGTATATATAACGCGCAGACCGTTTATATACAGACTGCCCTATCAGACCGTTTATATAAAAAATATTTATTTCATAAATCGACTAGTCATTATATAAACAGCGTCGGCCGTATTATACTGCGTACTTATTTTTAGGCAGTTTGTGAAACAATTCAATATTTACATCTACAAACAGGGACCGTAATAGAATTTTGAACTGTACCCAAATATTATTAATCTATGGCAAATAAAATAATTATTTCGATGTCCCCCACTATTTAGAATTTCTGTCTTGGTTAAAACAGATCATTGATTAATTTATCGAGAAGTGCAGGAAAATCAAAAAGCCATTTTTTCAACACTGTATAGCTTTTTCAATGATTTTCCTTGCCCTTCTCGATAAAAACTACAACTATAAAATTTCCTGGCGGTTAAACACAATGAACAATATAAACTGACCAACTTTTTACGCGCGTTTTATACAGGGTGATTCATTATTAATTGGAAATAATTTAACAGTAGAATCCTGACTACAAATTATGAAGATTTAATCCAAAACACCTAAATAAAATGTAGCTGCTTACTTAGTTACAGGGTGTTTTGTTTAAAAATTTAAAAACTATTTGTGCTCAGTACTTTAAAACTGTTTTACGTATTCATTTCATATTTGGCAGAAAGTGTAGACACTGTACACCCTACTAAATTATGTTAAACAAACGTTTCTGGCTAGTACCAGAGGCGTACGACAGGGGCAAGTGACAGGTTAATCGTTCCCAAATTCTACGCCACTGACGGAATAGAAATTTTAGCACAATTTTTCGATTCTCCAATACTTTTTACGTAAATAAAGTACTCTTTTCTCATAACGATAAAGTCAATATTTCTCGAGATATTTCAAGGTAAACATGAAGCTGCACAATTTTGATGTGTGAATTGCATTTAATTAATACACAAATGAAACTTAAAACCGTAGATAAAGATATTGAAATTTATTGACAAAAAACTTTAAAATAATATTAATGATTTAAAAATATTTTCAAACAAATAAACTGATCTCAATTTTTAATTACAATCAGATAAGTGGCATTTGATGAATAATTTTTCAATATCAGTTGGTTCAGGTCCGAATTAATTGTTTCGATCTAGTGGGGTGCTGTCATTGCTGTCATAGCTATTAGTTGTTGCTAATGTAACTTGAAATTGCCATTGTTGTAAAATTTAAAGTCGGTTAAGTAAAAATTCCCCGACACAACAATTTTACTAATCTTGAAATGCGAGACATACTTTGTGTTTATGTACAAGGAAATTATTCCTGTGTTGCTAGTGCTCGCAGATATCAACAAATGTATCCAAACAAAGTTCAACCCAATCGGCAAACTTTCAGCAATATTTTTCGTCGATTAGGAGAAACTGGTCAATTTAGGCGTAATAGTGGTATGGGACGACCGAAAATAATAACTGTGGATCAGGAGGATGATATTTTAGTGCGTGATGCTAATAATCCGGAACTAAGTACTCGGCGTTAAGCAGCAATGGCTGGAGTAAGTCAATCTTCAGTTTTGCTAATTTTAAAAAAGGAAAATTTACCTTACCATTTTACACCGGTACAAAACTTATTGCCTAGAGATTATCCTTAAAGAATGAAATTTGCTCAGTGGATGGTAAATAAAAAAAATGAAGATCGAAATTTTGTTAACAAAATTCTTTTTACTGACGAGGCCACATTCACTCGTAGAGGAGTTTTTAACTGGAGAAACAGTCACAATTGGGATATTGCAAATCCCCATATATTCCGAGAATCACATTTTCAGCACAAATTTTAGATAAACGTATGGTGCGGTATCTTTGGAGGTAGTTTGTTTAGTTTGTTGGGTCCATATGAATTACCAGCAAATTTGAATGGTAACTCATATTTACAATTTTTACAAATAACTCTTTTTGATCATCTCGAGGAATTGCCACTTAATCAAAGAAGATACATGTGGCTCATGCAGGATGGAGCACCACCTCATTATCAGATAATAGTGAGGAATTATCTCGATAACCAATTTCCTCATCGTTGGATTGGCAGAGGTAGTGAATTTCCGTGGCCGCCTAGAACTCCCGAAGGTAACCCCCTAGATTTTCAATTTTGGGGCCATATGAAATCATTAGTATATTCACAAGAAATAAACACTCGTCAGGAACTAGGGCAGCAAATTGTAAATTCGGCTAATTTTATTGCCAATCAACCCAACATATTTTTCAAGGTAAGAAGGTCATTTAGCCAAAGAATGAATAAGCTTATTGAAGTAAACGGGGGTCACATAGAACATTTGTTATAAAAGGTTTTTAGGTACTGTTCATTTCTGATATTTCCGATATGTTATTAAAATTGTAGGTACTTTTATTTAGTTTACATTTTCAGAACCACAATTTGTTTTCAATTCATCCGTTCATTTAATAGTTGTGTTCTTTATTGTTGACACGGATTAAAGTTTCATTTGCGTATTAAATGCAATTCACTGATTCACTTGATTTAATTCATATGAACAATATTGCTGACGTAACAGTCACGTGATGGAAAAGCTTCACCGTTTCTACTGTATAATGCCCAATTTCATATATTGACTGTAACATATACATAATGTATTTAGTATTACATGCATGCTCTTTCGATGTAAGCTACATGTAACTGTCATACTTAACGTAATCTAATAAACCAGACAGAAAACTTCATGGGTATTTAAATCTTATAATGTATAATATACAGTCAGAATAATTAAATGAAAAGTTTCATAAAATCATCAAGATCGAATGTCATTCATAAAAATAAGCGTGCATGCAAAAAAATAAATTCATGCTATTTCATTAAACTATTCAATCTTTTAGCCAACTGTTGACATGCAGACTCCAGAGAATTTAGAAAAGGGATAGTTTTTTAATTTAGCCTATTTCAATTAAATTGTAAATAATTTCAATATGAGAGAACAAATTACTGGGTTGTAAGGAAACGAAAATAATTTAAAAAAGGTTTTTAAAAACACTCGTTTACCAAAATAAGCTGAAACAATTAATAACCATTATTATTATTAGACTGGATAATATTAATAGATTTGGTAATGAAAACACAGGTGGATATTTACTGTCAGCGAAAGTAGACTTGAAGGTATTTTTACGTCATTATTTCAGCTATTAGTTTTATTCATACATCTTGTATACTACAAGATAAATATCAATGAAAACACAATCCTTTCATTATATCTCGGAGAAAATGAATACGAATAGGTAGTTTTCTTCTGTAACAAAACAATGAGGAAGGCCCTCAACTCGCATATGCGCAGAACGTTTTAGTATACCTATATACTTCTATATTATCTTTACATGAGAATACTCTTTAAAGGAATTATTTTGCTGATTATGTTGTTTATGTCGAGGTTTATGTTGAGAGCCTTGCTTTAAAAACTATGCCTTCTTTTGTATGTAATAGATTAACATCTAGGAAAGTGGACAAGAAAGAAAGCTTTTAAAGGAAATGTATTCTGACAAGCAAGTTGTTTTATGAAGATTATCAGTATTTTTGGAGGATTTGTTTGGATTTAAAGCAAATATCCAAGTACTATAAAGATGTTTTAATAGCTGGAAATAGTAGAGTACTGGAGGGAAAATTGCAAATGCAATTTTACACCAGCAAAATGTATTGATTTGTACAGAGTAGTTTTTTTAGTATTATGTGGAAGTTTAGATAGTTTAAAGATATTATAGTCACACTAAAACTTACATTGAATTAAAAATAGAAGTCTACCTTGAAAACTTAAAAAGTAAACAGCACATTACATAAAAATTTAGTTATCACAGTTCACAGCCTTATCTCATTTTGTGGTACATTATCTGATGAAAAATACTCGCAGTACCTTCTTATTTATAGTCAATTTTTGTCTCATGACAGTTAGACACTTTTTTAACTTTCGTTTTACGATATTATCACTATTCCATACGCGAAATACGGGAACCAACATCGGACATACTAGTATAAGACACAGAACGACAGTAAGTGTCAACGGGATAGACACGGAACGTAGATTTCAGAGCGTGGCGAGCCGACTAACTTGGCTATGTCAAGTGTACTGTAGTAGTCGCCTCGTCGTGATCGCGAACGTCTAGACAGTTGGATATCACACCCCCCCTACCCCCGCACTCTTTGATAACACAGGCGACCCTGACTGATGCACATACACACGCAGTGTTCGCCAACGTTGTCACGTTTTGTCATTCTTAACAAGATTTACGTAAATTACATTTATTTCATTTTTTTGCCTCGTTCTTTGGTTTCTACTTTTTTTTCTTTTATATAGTTTCACAAACATATATTTTTAGGAGGTTTAGAAAAAGGTAAAACAATACGAATAGAAATTTTACAGCGCAAAATCTACAGGGTACTGGAGAAGAATAACGTACCTAAGACCTATAAGAACTTTTATAGAATTATCAGCTTGGTTTCAGGAAGGATAAAATAACAAATACTTAATCTTATTTTTTATGACAGAAAAATTGGTTCCATATTATAAGGAAAAGAAGTACCCAAATATGAATGCTTCAATGATTATGGTCAATAGGAATAACCATAGTCGTGAACGATGAGAAGTAGTCAAGTGAAAAACGGGAATAATGACTAATAGAAAATACCTTCAATAAGCAGTAGGTACCTAACTACCTAATAGGAAGGAAAAGGAAAACGGTTCTGCAGGTGACTACTGACACTGACATTCGTTATTGACCTCTGCCATTGAGTTAATATACCTTATAAGGGGAGAAGCCGTTGACGTACCCGAATACCCACACAGCCAAAACACGTTTCACAGATGTATCGAAGATATCTATAGCGAGATATTGTATATCGCATAGACATCTACAAATATATATGAGACATGAATGAGATATCTCTAAGATATCTTTATGTCCGCCTTGTATACGTCTCAAAGATATTATGCTGAGATATCTCGGAGATTTCTTTAGATATATTAATTGCCAACGTCGTTTCGACCGCGGTTATCAGAACTTAAAATGTAAAACAGGTAACATCAACCCATCTTGTAAAATTCAGTACATTCACTTTAAAGATTTGGTTAAAGTTTTAAAAACATACAAAGCAGATTAAAATGCAATATTGTATTTTATTTTTCGTTTTGTCTGTTTCTAAAACTATTTTAACCAAGTGTTTAAACATCAAAACACTTATTACATTGTACAAGACCGGTGGACATCACTTGTTTGATGAAGACTGTAACATGGTCGAAACGTTGGCAATTAATAATTTCAATAAGTCGAAAATGTGCTTTTTAATGAATATGCACTAATACATTTCTCTTTATATATTCAAAAAAACTAACTCTGCCACAATAAACAAATAACATGTCATATACAGCTTAACAATTAATTTATTGCACACAAAAATTCGAGGCTTCTATTTAAACATATCTGATAACATAAACTCTAAACTCTCTTCAAAACTATTATTAGGAATGTAAGTACATATATTAATTGGTTCAAGTGATTTTAAATAAAACATTAAATCCTGAAATTAAAAAAAACAAAACACAAAAGAAATTGAAGCTAATCAGTCCTATTATCTTTTTTTTCTCTATCTCTTCTTAATGTTCCTAATCTTAACCAATTTTTAATAACTTCTGATATTTCAGAGTCGGTTGCCATTTCTTGATCCTTTTTACTGCGAACAGCAACTACAAACGAATAAATATTAATTATTATCGAAGATTCTAGAAATTAACTATGATGATTAAAGGGTTGTAACAAAAAATGTATTCTTTTAAAGTGGATGTGCATGCCATAATTATTTGATTTGACATTTTCATCAAAACATCTTTACACTTCTTATGGAAAACAAAGCGCACAAACTGATTTATTTTTTACTTTATTCACATTTCCACCTACAATGATAGAATCTAAAATAACTTTAATACCAATTTGTAAAAAATTACTAATTGTTCATGGTGGGTAATACAACATTAGTGTATACTGTGTAGTCAGAACCCTTACCTTGTATTACTTTAACTATCTCTAGTTCAAAGAATGCTCTCTTTTTCTTTGCTCCGACCCAGCTGTATTGAGCAGCAACTGTATTAGTTATCAAACTTATTAAAATATTTACAATGGAAGTCTTGAGATTTTTCCCCAACATAAGCCGACTTCTCCGAATCTAAAACAAATAATCAAATTTAGCACAAGTTTAGCAACCATTTAATTTTTATGAAGGAGATGGAACAAAGTGATTTATTACCACACATTTTCGGAAATTATCATTCGTTTTGAACAAGGTGTTAACATTGTCCATATCTTCACAGTTGTTGATGGGAAATTTAGCATCATACAATTCATTATTAAGAGGGTCTTCATTTTCCACCTCTATCTGCTTAATATTAATCCCCTGTTCAATATTATTAATTCTATCCAGTAATTCTTGCTGAAGAAGTGATAATGCCACGACTTTTCGTTGAATATATTTCAGGATGTCCAAGCTTTGCTGCTGAAAATCTAAAAAATAAACTTTTTATTTCTATGACTTATAAATTAAATTTTACCTATATACAGATTACAAAACATTTACTAACTTAGTGATTCTGCTGTATCTTGCTCATCCCGTAGCACAAATTTATTTGATTTATTTGATACACATTTTGAGGATTTAATAACTTCTTCAATTATTTCATGGCTATTTTTTTTGGTACTTCCATGTTTTATAAATTTTTCTGTAGTTGCACTAGACAAACCACTACCTGAAACAGTCATAAAAATCAATTTAGGTCAAATTCACAATGTATGTCCTCAAAAAAATATTGAATTCACCTTAAAAACCATCCCAAACAATGACTTACATGTGTTTTTTGGAAATTTCGGATATTTAATTTCTTCGGCCAACAATGTTTGGTCTAATAATTCATCATCTGATGAGCTGATTACTCTTGAAGCTCTAACCCTTCTTTGTTTTCTTTCTTCCTCTTCATCTGTTGTACCAACTTCAGTTTCTTCCTCAGCTTCTTTAGCTTTTTTTAACCCATATTCATAGTCATCTAGAAGAACAGAGTATTGTATCAGACATGTTTCTTTTGTGGTTAATCTCTATCAACAATAAAGTATCACTGACACAGTATTTCAATGTGGTCTCACCTGTACTATATAAAACCCTCAAAATTTTACATTTTTCCCAATCTGGATTCGGTGGTAATTTATTTTTGACGGAGGAATAATATTTACTCATAGTTTTAAAATTTGGCCAAAAGGCTTCATTACCCTGAATCCAAACATTAGGGATCAGCTGCACTCCATCATCAAATTCTACTACAGTGTATTGTTTGTTCATTTTGAAATCTACAACACAAAAATCAATGTAAAGCTGTACATTTTTTATTTCCATTTTTTAAATATTAGTTGCAAATTATAAAAAATACATACCTCACTATGAAGTAAAGGGATAACAACAAAATTGTTATTATTGTATGGCAATTTCATACACTTCTGCTTAACAGTATTTAAAGGCCAAGTTTTAAGTACCGATAAGTGTGAAACTACAAAAATATTAAGAATAGAAGAAGCACATGGTTTTTCATACAAGTTTTCTTTCTTTATAAATTCCCTCCCTATTAACAAAATGCAGTGATTTTCATTGGAGTAGGCAATATTTTCTAGGAGAACGACACTTCCATTTTTACATAAAAAACAATTATCTGCTGTTGAGGAACATTTTAAAATAAACAGATCATTTTGTATTACATCATACTGAGGATCTGAACATCCATTTATAAGAGGCCCATGAGTATGTAAAGTTTTATGTAATACTGAAAAATCAGAATTTTCCTGACTAGGTACAATTTTATTTTGAATTCCTACTGCTTCTAATTCAGTAGTACGAAAAAATAACTGTTGAAGGGGACGTTCTGATTTTCGAATTAATTTTTTTATTGAAAACATAAAATTTTCAAACTTAAAAGCACTGAAAAAATCTAAATTACCATAATGTTTTACATCCTCAGCAAGGTGCAATACATTATGAACATTATGTGAAACATTGTATTTTTTATAAATTTTTTCATATGTAGACACAAAAATACGCAATAATTCATTTGCATATTCAACTGTTTCAATAGCTGCATTTTGAATGCAAAGTATTCTAATTGCCACATGTAGCACAACAAAATTTTCAAAAATTTGATTTCTCAAAATGCCTGAAAAACAAACAGGACCTATATAAAGCAACAACATACGAAATTCTGTTGCTTTATATAATTTGATATATTCTAAGGAACGGGGCTTTCTAACAAATTCCTTCGGTATATGATGCTTTAACAATTCAATTTTCTGTGATATAGCTTTAACATGAGAACTTCTTAATCGGAATGATAAATCACCTCCCAACCACAACAACAAAAGTCTTTTAGTAACTCCAAGGCACAAAAGGTGCATATAATCTAATGGAACACCTTTTACTATATCAAAATTGGGAATATTTTTTATAATGGTTTCATTAATATGATATTCCTCATCACTATTAGCCCTAAACCCTGTATCTGTTCTTTTATGAAAGTTATTCCCAGGAAAGCAAACTCGATTATTTAAGAAAATACCATTTATTAAACATTTTGTACAGCTTGAGTATCCACTATGTCCTTTTATGCCTAATACAAATGACTTAGCAGGAACATCACAAATTATACCCTTGAGAGAAAAAGGAATGTTCTTGTTATTTATATATAAGCCATTATTTACTAATTCAATACATTCATTAACAAAATCAGATAAAAAAACGTTAGAATCTTGTGGTTTTTGAGGACCAACATATGCCCCTATAATAAAAACATTTGATAATCCATATATATTTCCTAAAATTGGCCATAAAGCATTAGTAGATGATCTACTTAGAGGTAAACCATCAATGTTTATGAATAATTCAATCTGTTCAAAATTTATATTCACAATCTTTTCCAAATTTTTCTTTAAACCAAAATGACAATATTGCCCTGGATACACTGTTTTAAGTGGACATTTTCTCGCTGTATGTAATAATGTTCTACTATCTCGTGGTAGGTCAGAAAAGCACTCATGGTTTTGTAAAATGTTCAACAAACTATTTAGGGCCATATGAGATATATTGTTTGTGACTGCCCAGTTAACTAAACCTAACGTTACATTGGCAGCTTCTGTGTTATTTTGGGTAGTATCAGTAGCCACATTTAAAATATGTGTACAATCATTTATTGCCTCTGAGTTAATAAGTAATGGGGTCTCTTCACTTTCATGATTTTGAGTTAAATTACATTCATCATTACTCGATTCATCCATATTAATATCCGATTCAAATGTATCCAGATTATTATTAGGAGCAAGAGGCATTTTTATTACTTGTTTTTCAGGTTGTATTACATTAATTTTTCTTTGAACTAGACGACGCAAATGTCTTTTACTTACAGTACTAACCGTTTTATATTTAGGCATGATTGAATTTTAAAAGAAAGAAAACTAATAGATATAAAAACAAACCTCCCGAATATCACACTATAGGTAGGTACTTTATCACTTAGCACTTTAACTGTAATTTAGCTTAATTTGTTTGATTCACAGATAATATATATTAAAAAAAGGTTTGATTGTCGTTTGCACCTATTCACACATGTTACAAGTCACAAAAAGAGAGGTTATGTTTCAATTCCCGCGGCAACTATGTCCTTACCGTTACCAGAGACACGTTTCTATGCACGTTACACGCAGACGCAAGTTACGAAAGTAATGTCCACATTTGTCTGGTAATTTCTGTCTGTGATACGTCTCTGAGATATGGAATGTATGGATGAATAAAAATCAAGTGCAGCAACATTGCAATCAGACAGAAGAGTGACAGAATTGTTTTAGAAATATGTCGGAAATATCTCGAAAACTACAATAATCTTTAAACATTTTTTGATAAAATACTTGAATGACTCGGAGATATCACGGAAATGTCTCGAATATATGAAGAAGCTTTTAGACCATTTCTTAATATCTCCGAAATATCTCAGAAATATCGCAAAATATCTGAGATATTGTGATTTAAATGAGATCTTTTTGAAATATCTCCGAGATATTTGGTGCTGTGTGGGTATGCATTAATAACGGGATCACTAGGCGGAGTTTATTCCAGCACCAATATGGCCTTGTTATCAGGGCGGGATTCAGTAAAAATGTATGATATTCATTAACTTAAAATAACTCAATAACATTTGAAATTCCGAATCTATAGGTAGTTTAGGTACCTATTTCAATTTGTGTTTATGTATCATAAAAATAATTTCTTAATATTGGGATAACCTAGGGCTACAGATACCTAGGTACTATATTAAAACTACCAGTCTTGAATTATGTTTATATTAACTTTTAAAATGATATTTTCTATTATTTCTTGTTTTCCGCGCCAAACCTACTACATCAATTTCTGTGCATGAATAATTTATTTTAGTTTTTCATACTTAACACAAAAAAGTAAAAAAACACCAAAATAAGTAAAAATATGCGACGAAATCAAACATACTTTGATCGATGCAATAATCTATACAATGGCAACAATAATGACGCAAAACTAGCAAACGGAGTCGATACCGCTTGAGGTCACGTGATGACGCTTCCTTTATGTACTAACTTGACTCTTGCCTATATGGCTATACCTACGTTGAACATCTAAACTTTATATTTCTATTTTATTTCTTTTCGATAACCTTAACGTCCTGGTTCCCTCAACGCTTAATAAATAATTCCGCCAACATATTCCAATAGCATTGAAAATTGCGTTAATATATTTCGAAGTTCAGTCAAAGTCTAGTCCATTTCTTTAGTTTTTTCAAGATCACTTTTTTTTTGTGAAAACATCTGCTGTGTGCAAACTTTCTCATAAGAATGGTACTTGAAATTACCATTACCAAATTTTCATAAATTCAGAAAATTCCAATCTGTAAACATTCAGACGATAATAGTGTGATAAAAAATACATTAGGATTTATTATACTAATTATATTTGAAATTTCCACTAATTATTCCAGTCTGGTGTGATATCACAGTTCACGCTCTAGGACTGGCAAAATACGACAGAGTATTGAAGAAAAAACGTACCTACATTCAAAAATAATTAACAGTGATACATATTTATATGAAAGATAATATTATTTCGAAATCAAATACATATTTAGTGAAGAAGAAGATCTTTAAAAATAAGAATTCAGAGATATAAAACCAAATGCAAGTAAAAATGAATCTTAAACCACTGTGCTTTAATGTATTTATCCATACAACAGCTTATTTTGGAGAAGCACTATCCCATCGAAATGATATTTCCAGATTTCCAAATTAATTAAGAATTTAGAATGTCTGAAATAGATGGCTTAATTTAATTTTCCAGCATGTCTAAATACAGTTAAATTTCGATTTGTACAAAACTCTGCGGTTAGATACCTACTTTCGATAATGGCAACAACGATGAATGTAAGTGTTCGTCGTATCATTCCATATGGCCCACTTTACAACTATACAGTACATTGTATGTACAGACGCGGCGGGTGCATTGTCAGGGAAAAGAAGTACTACAGTCACAGCCTGTTTTATACGACGACACAAGGCTGGAAGAATAAATAATAATGTATATATATATATATGTAAACGGTTCAAGATATGGGATATGGTGAAGAACCTTATTATCGTACTTACATACAACAAAACAACTCTCTCTCTGTTGTTTCAGACAAGCAGTGGCGGATAAACGGTATGACGGTGTATAACTCCAACCTTGGACATTTGCACCAGTCAGAAAAAAAATAAACTTGTTTTTTTAACCATAAAACTAGCAGCGAATAGGGAGGTTATATTATTATCTCGATCTGATTTTTTTTATAATTCACTATAAACAAAACTCCTACCATATTAAGTAAGGCTCAACATTATTTTTGTGCAGTCTTTTATTAAACAAAAAATATAAAAACAGAGATTTTTCAAGATACGAGGACCACTTATAAAGCTTGCATCTTCTTCCGCCCTCCCTAACTATCAGTAAAATTTCATGAAACAAAAACAGAAGCAGATTTTAAATGTTCAGCCTCCCTTCTTTTCGATCATGGAGTCCACGTACTGCAGGGACTTATTCCCTGGTGATGATTATCTTTTGATGTCACGCTTTACTTACCAAAAAATGAACCTTAGTTGGGAATTTTTGGAATCGTTGGCGATACTCGACACTGAACATAGTTTACACTCACTACACCAACACGACTTTACGGTTCACCTTCAGTATCTTAAAAAGATAACTTGGTTATTGAAACGCTCGTAAGATAGTGTAGTGAGTGTAAAGTGTGTTCAGTGTCAAATGTACCTAGGTTTTTTCCCCCTTTTGGGAGTCGTTCTTATGCCGGGAGCACTGCAGCCTGTTAGCTTATTGTACTCTACTCTCACATTTAGTCCACCCATCCAGTTATCCCCGTACCTTCGAGTAGACGATATAGGTCCACTGGATGTGTGCCATATGTTTCTGGTGGCACATTGGCTTCTCCGAAAATTGTTTGTCTCCTCGAGTCCAGTGCCTCACAGTTAGATAAGATATTGCTTACGGTCTCGGTCTCTATACCACAAAGTCTGCAGCTGAGATCTCCGTTACATAGCCCTATTTTATGCAGGTGATATTTTACCGGGGCATGGCCCGTTAGATAACCTGTAATGATTCTTAGCTGATTCCTACTGATATTCATTAGTTCTTCGGCCCGTTTAATACTTGTGTCCTGATCTTACTGTTTTGTTGCTCAGGTTATTTTGCAGCATAAATAACCCCATACTTGTTTCTCCCATTATCACTAGGTGTAATGTAGGAATGCCAAATAAGGCTTCTAGTTCTGCCGTTGGCATGCTTCTCTTGCACCCTGCAATACTGAGACAAGCAAGTCTTTGCTCATTGCCTTGCCTCATCATTGTATTCCTTTGTGTTGTCTTTTTCCACCAGACCAAAGACGCATATGTTATTATGGGTTTAACCACTTCACTGCATATCCAGTGTATCATGCGCGGACTTAACCCACATGTTTGCCTTGACATCATTAATGGTACCTAGGTACTTACTTCTTCCATCCAAACATCTTCAGTATTAAAGTAGGTACCTATTGTTATCATCTTTTATACACTTCATTTATTTAGTCTTACGCTGATAAATTGTAAGCTTGTAGTTTTTCCAATGTACTTTTTTCATTCCATGCAATATTTCTTCCAACGTCTTCTACCGTTTCAGTTGAACCATAGGTATTTTCCGCAAATATAAGAAACGTAATTCCTTCTATTCGAACATTTTTTTACATATTCCTATAGATCTGTGGCGGTTTAGATTTTAAAACCGTTGAACGTTCAGAATTGATATATTTTGACAATAATTAGATTTAAGATAAAATATAATAATATAATATATAATACTTATATAAATAGGAAATATTCATTACAACGGTAAGTCTATTTTCTATATTATTGGTGACCCCGACAGGAGAACACAACGTGAAAAGTGAATTCAACAAGTGAATTTGCTGAAAAAGTTGAGTTTACCTCGAAATATTAAACATGAAACTGTTCATCATATTCGCACAACTCCTGGATCTCCGGTTACATTAAAGTTCGCCGATTAAGTCCCGAAAAATTGAAAATTGCACGGAAAGAATTCGATGACATGATGCAAGCTGGTACTACTCACCCATCCGAAAGCTCCTGGTCCTCTCCTTTACACTTAACACCGAAAAATGACTCCACTTGGCGTCCCAGTGGAGATTTTCGCGCGTAGAAGGGTCGAACAATTCCGGATCGTTATCCTGCTCGTCACATTTACGATGCCACCTGATGGATTGATGGATGTATGATGTTTTCAAAAATTGACTCAGTTAAGGCATATCAATACATTCCAGTTGCTGAAGAAAATATTGGAAAACTGTCATCATTACACCATTTGGACTCTTCGAATTTCGATTCATGACGTTTGGGCTTTTTTGACCAATTTTGCATCATTTCATTACAAATCGAAAATATACGTTCTGTTGCTCTACATCTACACTGTGTCCGTAAAGTATGGAACAAATTCATTTTTAGCTAAACAGACCATTTTAAGAAATAATCCTGAAACACGTCGATTTTTGATTTTAATTTACCGTATTTTAAAATAATGATCTAATATTCAGGGTGAATTACTTTCGAGTAATGACGTCACCGTCATTTTTTTTAAATGGAACACCCCCATTTTGTTTCAATTTTCGGATTACTCTAGCTGAGCTGATTCCAAAAATATATCACATGTTGATTCCAATTGGCACAGGGTGAACAAAAATACAATAGTTTTGTGTGTGCTCATAAAGTAACGCGTAACATTCTTTATTAGTTAAATTAACAATATTATCAAAAATACTTATGAAATACATGACTTTATAAATGTTCGAACTGCAGCCCTTGCTGTATTTGACAGTAACCCAAACGGTGTACAAATTCTTGTTGAACCTTGTTTATTGTGTCTTGAGAAATATTGTTTATTGCTGTCCGAATTCTCTCTTTTAATTCTTGAATATTTGCTGGTTTCGTTTGATACACAACATTCTTCAGATGGCCCCACATAAAATAATCCAAAGGATTGAAATCTGGTGACCTCGCTGGCCATTCAATAGGTCCACGTCTACCAATCCACCTGTTCGGAAAAATTTCATCTAGGTACCTTCTAACATCTACAGCATAATGTGGAGGTGCACCATCCTGTTGAAACCATAAACTTTCATCAAAACCTCCAGGATTACGTCTGCTGGGAAACAAATTACGTAAAGTAGGTACGAATACCCCCTTAAAAACTCAAGGTACGTTGCCCCGTTTAAATTACCTTCGATAAAGTAGGGTCCGATGATTCGATTTCTTTCAATTCCAGCCCATACATTTACCTTTTGTGGGTATTGTCTATGATGCTCACGCATCCATTGGAGGTTTTCTTTTGCCCAGTATCTACAATTCTGACGGTTAACCTCGCCATTTAACGTGAAAGTGGCCTCATCAGAAAAAATAATGTTTTGTATCAAAAGAGGGTCTCGGTGACATTTATCCATCATTTTTTCTCAAAATTGGATTCTTCTATCGGGATCATCTTCGTTTAATACCTGCACAAGTTTGATTTTATAAGGATGCCATTTTTCAAGCTTTAATAGTTTGTGTACCGTTGTTTTGCTAACACCGATATCGCGACTAACTTTACGCACAGAAGTGCACGCATCTTCTTCAAAACTAAGTAAAACTTCTAATGCTGTATCAGCATTTGCAGAGGGACGACCTGATTTGCGTACATTTTCAACCGTACCAGTTTCTCGAAATTTCTTTCCAATCTTACTGACTGTTGAACGCGTTATAGGTCTTTCTGGATATTTACCATTAAACAAATTGCACACTTCCATCTGAGTTCGCGATCTGTCTCCATACCCAATCATCATAAGTATTTCAATTTTTTGTTTTACACTTAACTCCATTTCTACTTCTAATTAAATCTAAGCAATAATTGAAACATTCACGAATACCAAAAATATTGTAGTACTTAACTGTCACTGAACATCAATAAATTACTAAACAAATAATGATATTTCACAAAAAATTAGACGACTATGTTTTTTTTAAATTGATAAGAAATAATTTCTTTCATATTCTGTCTGCTAGACCACAAGTACCAAACATGTTTGGAAACAGCTCATTTTTATTAATCTAAAAATGTAACAAACTACAGGGTGTTACATTTAAACCAATTGCCGCTAGACAAGTATTTTTGATAATATTGTTAATTTAACTAATAAAGAATGTTACGCGTTACTTTATGAGCACACACAAAACTATTGTATTTTTGTCCACCCTGTACCAATTGGAATCAACATGTGATACATTTTTGGAATCAGCTCAGCTAGAGTAATCCGAAAATTGAGACAAAATGGGGGTGTTCCATTTAAAAAAAATAACGGTGGCGTCATTACTCGAAAGTAATTCACCCTGTATATAAGATTATTATTTTAAAATACGGTAAATTAAAATCAAAAATCGACGTGTTTCAGGATTATTTCTTAAAATGGTCTGTTTAGCTAAAAATGAATTTGTTCCATACTTTACGGACACAGTGTATACTATTCAATACCGTTTTAAAATTTAAAATCGGACTATCTATAACTCATCCAGCCTGCTGCAAAATATTGCATTAAAAAATTGCAATTCCAATTGCAACAACAGTAATTGCACTATGGAACCTGCTCTTCTCACACATAGAGAGCATACAAAGGACTTGTTTTCTACGAAGTTTCAACGCTATAACTTGAAAAACGACGAAGATATGAATTTTTGAAAAAATGACGAATTTTCCAGTTTTTCCGAATTTTCTTCATACCACCGTACCTACATAAACAAGAATAGTAGGTTCACTCTAAGCTCCTCCCAGCGCAATGTCAATCTTACCATCGTACATCAACTAACGACAAGTAGATTCACTTGCGTCGGAACGTTTGAAATTTTTGGCACATCGTCTCTCTGGCGCCATACTCGCCCGTTATCATAATACAACAATTACGAGGGACATACGTGTGGTTAAATACGTGTATGTACTGATTTGCAGTGACCATTATAATACAGGAATATTAAAATAAAATTTAAAAACTTTTAAATCAAACTACGGTGTAATCGAACAAGCTTCTAATGAATATTATTGATTAAATTGTTATGTTTAGCATAGTAATTATTACAAATGTTTAAGTATACTTAGTTTGGGGTGTTGTTTCTGTAATTTTTCTGTTTTAATGTTACGATTAGCAAATTTTAATGTATAATAAATACGTAATCTTGTATACAATGAATAAAAATAATCAACTGGGAAATTTGTACAAGGATGCCACATTTTAACATTCTTAAAGCTATTTTTAAGCTTCATACCGACACCATATTCAGAGGCTATTTTATTAAATTTATTTATAAATATGTTTTCCAATTCTATAACGAGTTCCACAAAATTTTTGGGAGGCACAACCAAATTACAAATGTTGGATGAAACACTATAATCTTTATATTTCATAAAAACGGTAGCGTCTCCTTCTAGATTATCTATCTTAATAAATTCTAAGCAAGTGTTACACGAATGCTGCAATAAACACTTTTTAAGTAGGTATCCAGTAACGTATACCAGTGCATTTCCATCGACACTTTTTATATTTCTATAATCAGTCGTAAACACTTTTAGAGGAGTATAGATATTATTTGTAGTCGTAGAACTAACTGTACTTTTAAGCAATTCAGATTTTGTATTAAGCAAAATTTCATTTAAATCTTGCATGCAGTTTGCTCCTTCGGAGTAATCTAAATATTTAAGAGAAGTAATTTTTTTAAACGCTCTGCAGAATTGGATTGGCGTAGGGTTTCTTGCATTACCACAACAATTTCTGATTTGCCCAAAAAAATGTTCCAGACAATCCTGGTTAAGGTTTCTCGTTAATAAGAAAGTGTAATTTTTTGTTTGGTGTAACATTTCCCACAAAATAAAAATAGCTTTAATTGTCAACTTCCACCCAAATATAAATTTAAGTTGTTTAGTAACATTTTTTCCGTTAGAACTGGAAACTTGAAGGTTGCTAAACATTGTGAGCATATCTCTAAGAAAAGTGTTTTGCTTTTCAGTGCCCATAAAGGCATTGAAATTATTTAAATGACACGAGTTTAGAATGTCAAAGAGATCGTTCATATTTTGTATGAAAGTAACTGTAGTTCTGGCTGATGCTGGTAGAATTTTAAAGTCAATATAAGTACTCAATGCCACGGCTACAGAGTGACTAAAAACTTGGGAAGCAAGTTTTACCTTCATCTTTTTAAAACTGCTGGGGTAGATATGTTCATTAGTAAGTCTGGGTGCCAATCTGAATTCTTTTTGTTTCTCGTAATTATACATCGTATCTAAATAGGCTTTGTTGGTTTCACCATTTTTAACTATGAAATTGTATTTAAAGAAATTGTTCCTTGTCGATTTCAAAAGATGGGGTACGTCAAATAAATAAACAATTTTTATACTATCCACAAAAAATACCGGATTGTCCTCAGTTAACTTTAACGAACTTTTCACCAGTTTTTGAAAATTAGATCCTTGATCAGATATTACTCCCAAAACATTTAATCCTGCATTGGATATTTTTCTGACACTTTCAAATAATATGTCTCTTAGATCATCGGCGGATGCCGAATTTTTATGAAAAAAAATAAGCAACAGGCTGTTTCCAGCTAGTTGCTATACCTAGCCATCACTACCAGTACACTAGATGCGATGTCCATACTATTTTGGTTAGTTTCTTTAAACCCAACAATTTTGTAAATAGAAATATTATAAAATAAATTGGATTTGATTGACATTTCATCTAGACACAAAACACAATCTCTTTCCTTTTCACCTAACAGCTCGGATCTTGATTTCATTAAATTAAAAATTGAATCATTAAATCCCGGTTTTAAAATCCAGCGTCTAAGAAAACGATGAAGTGTTGATATTGAAGGCATTGTACAAACTGTTGACATTTTTCTGTAAGCTTTCGGACCTAAGAAGTAAACACTCAAAGCAAATTGCTTAAATTCGTCAGTATATCTTGCTCCTTTTGGAGCTTTATTCAGTAGCTTAAACTGACATTCTAGAAAGTTGTATGATTTTTTGGAATAGTTTTTTTTAAGAACTGCAAAACGTCTTCAAAATTAATGTTCGTTTCTAGAGACTTTTTGGAATTAGATAATCTGGCAGAGGTTCTCTTGAGATTCCTAATTTTTTTTCTATATATCTTTTTCCTTGGTGTAGAAGCTGAAAGCTTTGGGCACGTCTGAACTCCAATATCTATAAAGTAAGTTTATTCATTTTGTTAAGGTCTTTTAAAAATATATTTAACCATACCTATTTGAGCACTAGTTGTTTGAATAGAAACGTCACTGCAGACTTTAATAGGAACGTCACTGCAGGCTTTAATAGGAACATCAATATATTCGTCGTTATCTAAAACAAAAGTTTCACTTTCATCGTTTATGTTCTGATTTTAATAGAACCAATTCAATCAATAATTAATTAGTTCAACTTGTAACTAAAATTAAAGCAATAAACACATAGAGAAAATTTCTCACCTTCAGTTCTTTGTAATAATAAAGAAGGAATTGCGAGACAGTTAATTCGATTCTTCAATTCATTTGTGAAACTATTGTCAGTAAAATGCAAATTACAAATTTTTATCCTATTATAACATTGTTCCACCGTTATATTGGCATATCGGTGGTTTCCTTTAAAACCCAAAACATTTTTCCAAGCTTCACATCTGCAATATAAAATAGAAAATAAAAAAAGTTTACTTGTATACTACTAAATTACCTCTTCTCTTACCTAATTTTGTCTTTTGGGCATCTAAAAAACGATCTCTCTTTCACTTTACTGCGACAACCATCAACAGAACAATACACCACTCCAGGCATTTTGTAATGAAATAAGTCACTATAATATTTATACTAAATACAAAATTATAATAAAAATATGTATAAATATTTTAATATTCACGCAAAAACCATGATCTGCTCACAAAAACGAAAACAAAAAGCTTTAATTATATTTCCGAAGTTCCGATCAGCATCACATTAACACTGCGCGCTACCCCTGTATTCAACACTTTCTCGATTTAAACTCGCCAGAACTCAGCAGACGATAGAAGGGGTAAGGAAATTTTCGGTAACCACTGAATCGACGAAGTGAATTTACTTGTTGTTAGTTGATGTACGATGATCTTACTCGGTCTCCGATGCTACTCTTTTTCGGGATTTTGAAGCTTCCTATCGAGCGATAGACAGATAGGCCGTGAATCTTTTGTAGTTTGAAGGTACGAGCGGATTTAGTAGTATACAGGCTGGACTCTATACAGTGAAGTATTTAATTATTATGACGGGATATTTATTAAAAATAAAATGCCACGAATGTGTTGTGTGGACGGTTGTAGGAGTAGAGTTGGAGCACAAATATCTTTCTTCATATTTCCCAAGGATGAAACTAGGTAAAGTTTACAATATTGTTTAGCAAAGGATATTAGTAATTTTGTTATAAAAAGCAGTGTAGTTTATTAAATAAATCACCTAAAGGTTGTAGGAACACAGACGATTTTAAGAAGATTGCTTTAAGCGTTTACTTTTTAGGACCTAAAGCATATAAAAACTTTTCTACTTTGTACCGGTTACCTTCCAAAAGCACGCTTAACCGTTTCATCCGTCGTTGGGCAGTAAACCCAGGCTTTAACGAAGTTATTTTTCGTCTTATTGATCTTAGGTCTCGACTATTAAGTGATAAAGAAAAATATTGCATTATTTGCCTCGATGAATTCTCATTGAAACATCACAGCCTTAATGAGTATAGAGACTATAATCAAGGGCTGTTCACAAGACTACATGTTTAATAGTTAGTTCATTTCATGAACTAACGGCACCCAGAATAAAATTTTGGGTAATTATTAGGTAATGAAAAATGAAAAACTGATTTAGAAAAACGTTAAAGGTTGACGGCCACTATCTCGGAGCAACGCGCATGCTCTGCAAAGTGCTTGGACACTACCATAGAGTAATGGACACTACTTATAGATAGGCATCTGACCCGTGGCGCTTCATGTAGCGAATTAATTGTACGGGTGGCGCAAGAGCAGTAAGCTCAAACACCTTTGACTCACCTTTGTGTATATTATAATATTATCTCTGACTCAACATTTGCTTGATATTACAATAATAAGCAAATGGTTGAGTTAAAGGTACACAATAAATAAAACGTTTTTTTACATCTTTTAATGACAAGCAGGAAGAACAATAAGTGTTATGAATTTAACAACAATGCAATAAACTGAGTAAATAATGTTACGCGAGCTACTGCATTAATATGCTCACTTAGTGCCCCCAGTGAAATCCCCATATGAGACGACTATGGCTCCTCCGCCCAATTTTCAAGAAACATCGAGAATACCCACCGCATCCAGTGCATCCGCCAGAACGTCGAGCGAATTCTAGAAATACGACGCGCGAGTATAAATAGGCCACGAGCATCGCTGCAGGCAACTAGTCAATCAGTCAGTGTTGATACCGAAGGAAAGTAATCGCGCCTCGATAAAGTGTTCATTAAGTGACTCTCATATAAATTATAATTAGTGTGTTTAGTGTATTAGATAAATTATTAAATAAGGACTGTATTACATATAAATCTGTAAATATAAATTAATTGTAAATATAAATTAGGATAAACGTTACATTGGTGTCAGGTGTGGGGTTAAAAAAAAAATAAATAAATATACAGGAAGATGGCGAAGAAACTTTGTGAATTAAAAGTTTCAGAGCTTCGAAGAGAGTTGGAGGACTACGAATTGGACACAAGTGGGGTCAAGTCAGTGTTAGTGGAACGACTAAAAAAAGCTATGATTAACAATGGATTGGACCCGGAAACGTTTGAATTCACCGACGAAGCATCCGCCTCTATAACCTCTTCCATAAAAAAACTTTCGGCGGACATGGAAAACAAAATGTCGGACATGGAAAACAAAATGTCGGACATGGAAAATAAAATTTCGACGGATATAAAAAACGAAATTTCATCCATGGAAAGTAAACTTTCGGCGGACATGGAAAACAAAATGTCGGACATGGAAAACAAAATGTCGGACATGGAAAACAAAATGTCGGACATGGAAAGTAAACTTTCGGCGGACATGGAAAACAAAATGTCGGACATGGAAAACAAAATGTCGGACATGGAAAACAAAATGTCGGACATGGAAAATAAAATTTCGACGGAGCAAGAAATGAAACAAAAAATCAAAGAAATCGAAAGGATGACTAGTAATAAACCGGATATTACAACTACGCAAGCCCCGAATAACGACGAACTGGCAGAGAAAGTAGAGTTGAAACCGAAAATGGAAAACTAGGAAGGGTCGACCTTCAGAGGGCAGCTTCGACCCGAAGACCTTCCAAAGACCCTCTCATCCTAATAGCCTCTCTGAAATGTCGCGATGATAGTGTATACGTGGATGGTGAAGTTAATGGAAGGAAGTATACACTATTGGTGGACACTGGAGCAACGAGGACTATTATTCGCCCCGAGACTGTCAACACCCGGAAAAGAATTTTACCGACGAGACTGCGACTCAGGACTGCCACAGGTGAAAGCGCCAATGTCCATGGAGAACTACCGGTGCAATTGGGAATTGGCGCAGAGAAGTTCACCCACACTGTCGTTGTCGCTGATATCGAAGAGGACATAATACTCGGAATGGACGTTATGAACCTACATGGCTTCCAGCTAGATTTCAAGAACCGAGTGATTAGAGTAGGTTCTGAGGAGGTATTCCTTCACCCATACGAGGATAAGACTGTTCAGGTAGCCGTACAGGAGGATACAGTTGTACCCGCAAGGAGTGAATTTTTCACTGTGGCAAGGCTACAAGAAACCGTCGAAGAAGGAACACCGGTCATGATGGAACCATGGAATCACGATGAAGAGGTTGGTCGAGGAATCCTGGTTGGAAAAGGGTTAGTCATGGCTGCCGAAGAAATACCTGTACGCATTATAAATGTAAATGACCATCCAATAACTATGAAGAAGGATACCAAAATTGGAACTTGCGTACCAGTGGCGTCAATAATTCATCAAACAACAACCTCCAATGATGCCAACAATAAATTTGAACAAATGATAGCAGTGGCTGGACAATCCCTTAGCCTGCAAGAGAAGAAAAAGATCAGAGAACTCTTGCTACAATACCGATCTCTTTTTGTACCAAAAGGAGGAAAGTCAGGAAGAACATCTGCTGTCAAACACAAAATTGACACCGGCGACGCTAAACCGATAAGAAAATCGGCTCGACGGCTACCACAGGCCAAAAGAGAGGAAGCGGAGAGAATTGTTCGCGAGATGGAAAAGGACAAGGTAATAGAACCTTCTACCAGCCCTTGGGTCTCTCCGGTAGTTCTGGTAAAGAAGAAGGATGGAACCACGAGGTTTTGCGTGGACTACCGGCAGTTGAACAATGTTACAAAGAAAGATAGCTATCCCCTGCCGAGAATCGACGACACTCTGGATACGCTGGCCGGTAGCAAATTGTTTTCTACCTTGGACCTGAAGTCTGGATATTGGCAGGTAGAAATGGATCCAGCCGATAAAGAAAAGACAGCGTTTACCACCGGATCTGGACTATGGCATTTCACCGTTATGTCATTTGGGCTTTGCAATGCCCCCGCAACATTCGAAAGACTGATGGAAAACGTATTGCGAGGGTTGTCTTAGAAGACATGCTTAGTGTACCTTGATGACATCATAGTCTTGGGAAGGACATTCGAAGAACATCGAAAGAACTTGGAAGGTGTCTTCAAAAGGTTGCAAGCTGCCCAACTGATGCTCAACCCCAAGAAATGTCAACTATTTCAAAACAAAGTCAATTACCTAGGCCATGTAGTCAGCAAGGATGGTGTAGCTGTAGACGAAGAAAAAGCTGCTGCCGTACGAAAGTGGCCAAGACCCACCGACAAGCACCAAGTTAGAAGCTTCCTTGGACTCTGTACATACTACAGGCGATTTATAAAGAAGTTTGCAGATATCGCTAAGCCCTTGACACGACTTACAGAGGAAGCAAGGGAGTTTCGCTGGGACGAAGATTGCCAAACTTCGTTCGAAATCTTGAAGAAGCACTTGACTACTGTACCTATACTCGGCTACCCACTACCAGAGGGAGAATTCATACTAGATACTGATGCTAGCAATGTTGGAATTGGAGGAGTGCTATCACAGGTTCAAGGAGGACAAGAGAAAGTTCTGGGATATTTTAGTAAAGTCCTTTCCAAACCAGAACAAAACTACTGCGTCACAAGAAGAGAGCTCCTAGCAGTAGTGAAGTCCGTGGAGCACTTCTATCAGTATCTGTATGGGAAGAAATTTGTGATTAGAACCGATCATGCAGCACTTAAGTGGCTTATGCAATTCAAGAACCCTGAAGGTCAAATCGCTAGATGGATCGAGCGGCTCCAAGAATACAATTTCACTATTGAGCATAGAGCCGGAATAAGCCACAGAAATGCAGACTCCCTCTCTAGAAGACCATGCCCTGCAGAGTGCTCTCACTGCAGCAAAACAGAAGCTAAGGAAGCTGCGATTCGAAGAACCACGGTGACCAGCGACGAATGGACACCAGAAAAGTTGGAAGAGGAACAAGAGAACGATCCCGACTTGAAGAAAATCCGACATTGGAAAAAGGAGAACTGTCGACCTACTTGGCAGGAGATTTCAAGATACTCGCCAACGATGAAATCGTATTGGGCCCAGTGGGACTCGCTGGTTTTGGAAAACGGTTTGCTACAGCGAGTAATCAAGAACGATGAGGGTTCCGAAAGTAGAAGACAGTTGGTGATTCCAAGAACAAGGATAGCAGCAGTACAATGTCGGAAGCCCTTTTGAACGCATTGCCCTGGACATTGCCGGACCGTTTCCACTGACAGCAAATGGCAGCAGGTACATTTTGGTGGTGATGGACTACTTCACAAAATGGGTAGAAGCGTATGCCATTCCAAACCAAGAAGCCGCAACGATTGCCGACGTGCTTGTGAATGAGTTCATTTGCCGATATGGAGTGCCCCTGGAAATACACAGCGACCAGGGCAGAAACTTCGAAAGCCAGCTGTTCCAGGAAGTTTGTGAAAAGCTCGGCATGAAGAAAACGAGAACTACGGCTTTGCACCCACAGTCGGACGGGATGGTAGAGCGAATGAACAGAACTCTTGGCAAATACCTGTCTAAAGTAGTATCTAACAATCAGCGAGATTGGGACCAATATCTCTCGCTATTCGCGATGGCCTACAGATCCGCCATCAATGAGTCCACTGGCCAAACACCAGCAAGAGTTCTGTTCGCACGGATGGATGCCGACCCGGAGAAGACATAGCTGGTGAAGATTACGTGACCCAGCTGAGAAAAAGAATGGACGACGTACACGAGCTGGTTCGATCGAATCTCCAGATCGCTAGCGATAGGATTAAGAAAAGGTACGATACGCAAGCTACGGAAGGAGGTTTCCATGAAGGAGACAAAGTCTGGCTGCATAACCCAAGAAGACAAAAGGGTTTTTCTCCAAAGTTGCAGAAAGCTTGGGACGGTCCGTACCTCGTAAAGAAAAGAATCAACGATGTCATCTATCGTATCAGCAAGATCCCAAATGGAAAGCCAAAGGTGGTACACCGTAACCGATTAGCGCCATTCGAGGGTGACCACGATGAGGAAGTAAACCAGCTTCAGGAAGTAGCCGATCCTGCTTTTGTAGAGTTCATGGGTGCTTATGGTGGTACCGGAAAAGCAAGATTCGGCGTCACCACTGAGAGACGACAAGACCTGCTTACCGTTCCGGAGGAATACTCACTGGCAATAAACATCCCTGCCAGCGTAACCGATGCGCGCGGACTGGCATCTCTGTTTATAAAGAAGAGTGGCGCACGACCTTTGGTAAACCAGTTACCAGTACCAGGTAAAGCTTTGAAGCTGCAAAATGGCTCCCGCTACAATTTCCACCTAGTGACGAGGAACACCTTCGACGAAAGACCAACGTACGAGGATGTCTGGGAAGCATTACGAAGCCTGAGGGAGCATGTGCTTGAATTGAATGTGTATAGGCTAGCCATGCCCAAGATTGAATGTAGGCATTTAGATTGGCGAATAATCCGTAACATGGTAGAAGTAATCTTCCGAGATACCAAAGTACAGGTACTGGTTTGCGGCCATGCTCGGGAGACACAGCCAACAGAGAAGACGGTCGCATGTTACTTCCATACAACTGGAAAATGCAACAAGGGGACCAGTTGCCGATACAGTCATCTCGTTCCAGTTTCCTAGCTAGTTCCAGGAGGAACTGTCTCTTAAGGAGGGGGCAATGTTACGCGAGCTACTGCATTAATATGCTCACTTAGTGCCCCCAGTGAAATCCCCATATGAGACGACTATGGCTCCTCCGCCCAATTTTCGAGAAACATCGAGAATACCCACCGCATCCAGTGCATTCGCCAGAACGTCAAGCGAATTCTAGAAATACGACGCGCGAGTATAAATAGGCCACGAGCATCGCTGCAGGCAACTAGACAATCAGTCAGTGTTGATACCGAAGGAAAGTAATCGCGCCTCGATAAAGTGTTCATTAAGTGACTCTCATATAAATTATAATTAGTGTGTTTAGTGTATTAGATGAATTATTAAATAAGGACTGTATTACATATAAATCTGTAAATATAAATTAATTGTAAATATAAATTAGAATAAACGTTACAATAATTTTGTAAAATCTCAGCATGCGATGTAAGGTAAAACGATTTTTTAAAGTAAGAATGCTTAATAAGTTAATAATTATTAACAGTGATCAAGGAAGGACGCATAGTACAACAAATAGTGAAACAGTGACCTTCTAACCCTTATTGAAATACAGAAAAAGACGGATATTCTGGAATGCAAAAATAATTAAATATAATATAATGAAGTTGAAAAGACACAAACATGTAATAAAAATCAATAATCATTAAAATAAATACTAAAATAAAAAGCGAGAAGGAGATGCTGGTATTGTCTCCATCTCATATTTAAGATCCTTACTTAAAAGACCGTTCCTGATCCCCTTTAATAAATGAGGGGGATCATAAAAGTGAACAATCTCTTGAGCAGGATTTCCAACAGTGTAAATTAGGGGCCCAGTGGGACTGGGTCCTACAAATTGATTCACAGCAGCTCGATTAGTGGCCAAAATGATACCGATCGCTTGCAATTCTTCAATAATCGTTTTGATGCAATGCACCAAGACGACTGTCGGTGTGGTGACCTCACAAAAACCAAAAAATATGGGTGGCTTCCAAGGTCTTCGAATACAATTTGCCATGAACACTAGGGAGTAGTCAGCAAACTGCAAACTTCACTTCCCATCACCTGTCCACAAACCGATCGACAGAATGTGTTTTCAGATTATATTTTAAATGAGCATGGAGATAAAGTTCATCAAACATTAAAACACAATACCTGTCCTCCTTCCCCAGCTTACTGACCTGGATCTTTAAATGAGTAAAATTTTTTTTATCAAGTCCTTGTAAAAATGATACATTATTAATGATGAAATAAAACAATTTAATATGTTTATGTGCATTATTAATCATTTTGCTTAAAGATTTCCGGGAGAGTACGCTGAAAAACTTGGACAGGATGCGATATGCTCGTGCGCTTTTCTTGTACAATGATAGTGCAAACAATTTGTCTTCTTGACAGAACCTACGCCCCTTGGGCTTCATCAGAAATTTTTTTAAATTTGATGCAAAAAAATTGAGGGCCAAGATGTTCACTAACTCTTCCCTCTCGGTTATTAATTCTATAAAATATTTGATGTCTTTTTGGTTTAAGAGTTCTTAGGAGGGTCACTGTCTTATGAAAATTTTTCTTTGTTGCTGCACCGGCTTCTGCAAATAAAGATAGTAATATAAGTAAACTCACAACTGTAATTCAAAAATATTTATATAACATTTTTTCATATAAATCAAAAAGTTGTTTTATCTATCAGCAACCGTTTCTGTGGGCAGATGTATATTAAAAAAACATGAAAAACATGTATTTCTATAGTTTGCTAATAACACAGCTAACTAAAATGTGCACACTATTTAAAAAAAATAAGATTATGACTATTATTACTAATATACAGGGTGAGTCATGAGGAACTTTACATACTTCTACCATATGTAGAGTCCCTCAGGGTGGATATCTTGTGGCTACTAAAAAGTGTCAACTCCTCTTCTTTATTAATTTACACGGTGATTTGTGAAATTGACCATAAATTTTAATTGGCTATAGTGTTTACACGGCTCATTTGATTTTTCTAATTTTTTCATGATACATTACACTACTAGGAAGCATTCGACTGGTATTAGCTAAACTTAGAAATTCCAGGACCGGCTTTGGAAAAATTAATTAGGGATTCATATTAAATATTGCATTCTGTATATAATTTTTTTAAATGCAATAAGTGATTTTCAAACTACATAAATAGCCAATGAAAACGACATAGGCGACAATGTTGACGCACTTTTATTCAATTTTTAGCGAACGATCAAACTACATCTTTACTGACACTTTGTATTATCTCTAAGGGCAGAATCAATTGTTTTTCAACTTTGAATTTTTAGACAAAAATCATATATATACATATATATGACGGGAATTAATTTTTTATTGTTACTTTCGTTCCCTTTTTATTTTATTTTTGTAGGGCGCCAATTCAAAATTATATGAATTCTCTAATTTATTAAAAAAAATATTATCCTGACATACTTTTTTGTTCTACCCAGGTACGAAAACAAGCATGTGGTCTCTTCTCAAGGGCTACGTTCATAAACCTACTTAGAGTAAGGATAGTTTACTCCGAAGCGTTCATACATTTACTCAACCAGTATAGAGTATATGCTTTTATAAACGTTCAGAAACCTACCCGGAGTAAACTCTGCATACTCCGCTTTTTAATGGAGTATTATATACTCTGACAGTTATGACAGTTTGGCTTATACAGTAGTTCAGTTCAGATTACTGCCAGGTTATTTTTATTGATAAATTGATATTATTTGATTATCAATATTCAACTCATCCATGGTTAATTAATTTCTATTTTCGAAATGCACAATATAACCCCAAATTCATACACAACACAATGACATTTGATTTGCCTTCGGCCGGTGAAGCCTCTGAACGGTTACTCCGAGTAACCATCAAACATACTTTTCTAATCACGTGATCATACTCTTCTCTACTCACTGGAGTAAGTTTTTGAACGCAGCCAAGACGTACGGGCTATGGAGATTAATCAAGCCTCGACTGTATAGGTACTAATCTATTCAATTTTTTAATTATTATTTACCTGCTCACTCACTCAACCAAACTGTTTATTAAAAACATCAAATGAGAACGAATAAATTTATTAGATATTGTAAATAGAGACAATGGACGTATTCAAATAGTAATAACAATTTAACTAATGGGAATTATATTAAATCAAATGTGTAACCAGTGAGTTACGCCAAACACCTTGTAAACTCGAATCTAATGTTGCCAATTGGCGTATATACGATTTTAGTATCTTTGGACTAAAGTGCGTATAATTTTCTAACCCTAATAAAAATCCGTTTATATTCGTATATTTTTGCATTATTCATCTATCTTTCACATATACCATAAATGGTACCTCCATTTTTTTCATATTATGAGGAAATAAAAAAAAAACGATTCGATTTCGAATAATAGTCGCGATATTCGATAGGTGAATGAGACTGAATCGATGAATCGAACACACGCATATACGCATAAGGGGTACACAACAGACGATCTTGAACTTAAAACTATATATCAAATTGGGTTCAGAATCGCCTGCATCTATTATTACGCTTATTGACATATGTATTGCTTTGGGTTTACTTTCAGTGTATTTTTATAATAAATTTGTATGATAAAAAGTGTAATATTATTTTCCCATGGAAATCGGGATTTGTAAATTCATGGCTAGTTATAATTTTATAAAAATAATCTGAAACCAGCTCTGGGTGACTGTTCAGCTGTGACCTTCAAATATTTTCAATGAATCGATTCTTTCAGTATCGTATAATTTCGTATCTTTTTGTTTCCCCAATCTTATAATTTCACATTTTGGTGTTGACAACACTGCTCGAATCTTTCATTTATCAATAAGGAACAGATGGATACTAACCTTAAATTTTGTTTGTTTGAAATAATCCAAATGAAGGTAAGTAAATTATAATCAAAACCTACCAAATTAAATATTAATTTAATCATTTAGTTAAATTTCTTTCTTTTTTCTAGAATACTTGTTATTTTACTGGCTTCAACAGTTCATGATGCGAACTTACCGGCTAAGAATTTTCTCCTCTATAACAGGTAACTTAGGACTTTATAAACTGGAACTATACTCCCTTACAGGCTTCAATAAATAATATTATTTACATAATGTTGAAATTGGATATTGACTTTATCTTGGAAAAATTCAATATAAATCTTTCTTAATTTTAATTGGTTTTATTCGTAGACTGTTGAAGTCGTTGAAAATTTGATAAAAAACTCACTCTACTTTATAAGATTCAATTTCAAAATCCTTTTCATGCCACTTCCTTTTTTTCTTTGACAGATCAAATACCATTGTTGATTTTGGGTCACCTATGAAACTATGTCATGAAAAAAATGACGGTGGAGCCCAAGAGAAACGAGGTTCCTTGTACAAGGTTCATAAACAGACTGCCAGGCTAATTTTGGTTGACATAACCTCACTAATGATAATAAAAATTACTGAATTTTTATAAAAACTAACTTAAAGCATATTAAAATTAAAGTTTATGATCTACTATCTATCCCAATGCATGTCCTTCCCTCTCAAAATTGCTATTAAGTCCGAAATTTGGCTAACAAATATTAATTTGACAGTTCATAATGAAATTTAAATTGAGTTTTTGTTGCTAAAAACACTTCTTCCCCCTATATAATTGTTTATAACGAAACACTAGACTATTATTCAACACTTCTTACTTCTTATATCACGCACTTTGTTTTAAATACAGAATTTCAATGAAATTTTAACTACCTCAATGTAACCTCTCAAATATACAATAATTTACAACTTTTAGATATTTTAAACAAACTTTCTATCATTATTGTTATAAGAATTTCCAACAAGGAGAAATCAGGATAATCCATGCATAGTTTAAACCCATCTTTACTAGTTAATAAATTAATTTTCACGCAAATGTTATATCTGAATACATAGTACCATGCATTTCATCCCTATTGATTACCTACCTAACTATTTAGCATGTGATATTGTATCATTTCATAAGACTACATTATGATTTCAAATATTATTAACAATAAATTAACTTCCTCTACCTGGAAATCTTATGTTATGAACATCCTTTCCGGTTACTTTTAGATACTATTAATTTTGATGTATATTTCAATTAAATTTATTGCTTTCACAGATTGGAATGATTTTTTATGTTTCTAAGTTTGCTATAGATGTTATACTGTATCATTTCATGTGTTACAGTTTCTGTTAATAATACTTTGTACATCTACAAAGATATTACAAGCCGAATTGTCATTCTATCGCTTGTTAAATAATTTGTAATCAGGCCCTTGGTTTATTCCTTTAGATTCATGATACATTTAAGGTTTAATAGTGACAATAATATATTATTAATAAACTCTGAATACATGTATTGTATTTATTTTGAAGACGTCGATGATAAATATTGTTAAGGAGTATGGTTCCGTTTATTATGGACGGTTCATATACCGTTCCAATTTCCCCGTCAATCCTTGTAACATTTTAAGAGGATTGACATATTAACTATCATTTAATCTATTTCCTTCTTTACACTTTATGTGTCTTTAACTATTTCATTAAATAACAATAAACATCTGAACATAAATACTTAACATATAATAATAGTTTATAGATGTAGCTAGTAATACTGGTGTAATTGATTAACATTGAACACCCCTCGTATCTTTCCCGTTTCGGGATGTTTCAACACATAGCTATTGACTCCGTTTTCTTTATCAATAATATAAGGTCCCTCATATAAGCATTCTAGCATTTTACATTTATTATATTTATAATTTGTAACATTCAACCCTTTAAGTAAAACTAAATCTCCCTTATTGAAAATTTTCTTATACCTATGTTTCTTTAACATTTTTTTCTTGTATCGTTCAGCCTTTTGTTTCTCCTTTATTATGGCTTCTTTTATGAGTTCCCAATAATTTTTATTTAAATTCCATGGTCTATTTCTTAGAGTATAACTACAAATAGAGTCCGCAAGTCATTCATAAAACTATCCGAAAAGACGGCTAACATTCTATCGCCAGATATATGTTTTCATGAATGACTTTCAAGGAGTGGGGAGAATCTGTCGGACAATGGTCGGACATCGGCTGATGTCCATAGGCGTAGTAGAGAAAGAAATTAAATTAAATAAATGTTCTATTAAAAAATTTTTAGTTTTACTTTATTGAGCGATGTAATGAGAAAATTTGAAAATAATTGAATGTTTAATGAGGTTTTTTTCTTTAAGGAAATTATATGGGATAAAAATCTTTGAAATAAAACAATGAATTCGTTTAATAAAAAACTGGTTATAATTTGCTGTAAATAATTTTAATACATTTAATTATATGCATATATGTTCCTAAAAAACAGTAGATATGTATAGCATATTTCACCGAACAATGATGTTAGGTCAATGCGGCCACCAGCAAATTACATAACATTACGCTCGGTGTCATAATGACGTAACAGCGTCGTTATGTAAAAATAGTATATTGTGCAACGAGTGAGAAAAGTACTTTCCCGACATGTTGCACACTATACTTTTTCTACAACTGCACACATTTAAAGAATACAAGTAAAGTAACTTAATATTTATTTTTATGGTTAGTAAAACAAAAAAGTATCCCATCTCTATACTGTTAAATAATTTTATTTAAAATTATAGTTGATGGTGAAATTTGTACAATTTTGTATGGTCAAACCCGGAAACACACGAGTGAGAAAAGTACTTTCCCCACATGTTGCACATTATACTTTTTCTACAACTTGCTCTTTTGACAGAGAAAACATTTTTTCTTCGTTTTCTAGGGGTAGCAAAATCATCACTGCTCAAATCTCCTATGTATCCCCTTTTCCTGAAAAAAAAAAATTAATCAACTTTTCGCATTTTAAACATTCCCTAATCATGTTTATTAGGTCAAAATAGAAAAATACAAATACATTCTTAGAAAAAAAATCATTTTACCTCTTTTGGGGTTTTGTCAACAGTTTCAAGGGTCCTCTAAAATTAGATGATGAACCTACGGCATCTTCCGATAATATTTTAGGATTGCTTTTCATAAGTTTCAAAAGCTGCAATTGCGTAGAAAAAGCACTGGAAGTAGTGGATGAAGTTTCCGTTTTATCGTTTTCAGCTAATCCCGAGGCTAATCCTGAAGTGCTTGGCTCAGTAAGCCTAAAAAATAACATAATTTTAAAAGACATAAGATAAAACAGGATTTGGCAAAGATAATGTGAAATATAATAACAAGTAATAGCATATTATAATATGTACAATATGTACATGCATAATATGTACATACTTTCTGGATGTAACACTGATATACCACTTAGTGAATCGGACTCATTGCTGTCTCCTGAAAAACTAAAATTAACAAAAAACATAATATTATGAACTTTATTTGGGTTACATATACTCAGTTATTTTACTACATTATTCATTAAAAGGTTTATAAATAAACAATCTGGGATATTGACTGCTGAAACGCAGTAACTAACAAATTGAAAAATTTACAGGAGGCCAAAATAATGGTTTATGTAATAGCAATAGATAAAATAGTCTCCTATTTTAGTTATCTAGAAGAATAGGTTCCTATTTTATTTACTGCTCAATATATTCTATAATAGATATTCCACAATCATTATAAAAACAAAAAAATTTTGTTACGAGATCCTAAACATTTAAATTATGTAACTTACCTAGATATGTCACTTAAAATTTCCTCCAGATTTATGGGTGGCTGAATTGTTATAGAATTATTAATGGAATTCGCCAAATCCAAGGTTCCTATAGAGCTAAAAAATATTAAAAGAATATCATTTTTTTAATAAAATCAGTTATTTAACTTAAATTCTCAAAATTTGAACAATTATATTATTGTTTCTTTAATTACCCATACCAGGTATAACAAAATATAATATGTAGGCAGTCATATTGTAATATAATATTAATAATAATAATGAAATTAACAATATTATTAAAAATAATAATATTCTGACCTCAGTTTTTACTATCAGAGATTGATATTATAACAGAAAAAAAATGGATGTCAAGGTAATAGTGTCTCACCATTATAACGCCTTACAAATTTGAAAATTACTTTTCAAAGAGCATACTGTTCACCAAGAACCATCAATACTTCTTGGACTATATGCCCCAACAGGCAATGAATTACAGTTCAAAGTTAATCGGGGATGGGATATCTTCACGATATAACTTTGAACTGGAATTCATTGTCTGTCGGGGCATATAGCCCAGAAGTAGATGTTGGTTCTTGGTGAACTGTCTGCTCTTTGAAAAGTAATTTTCAAATTTGTAAGGCGTTATAATAGTGAGACACTATCACCTTGATATCTATTGATAACACGCCTTACTTCCCAGGTAGCATAAGACGTACCTCGGACGTACAAGAAACGTCATTGCAGACGACTGGTTCACCTATATTATGACGTCAAAATGACGGGCAAATGTCAACGTCAGCGGACGTCAATTCTAGACGTCATTGGACGTCAATTCTAGACGTTATTGGACGTCAATTCTAGACGTCATTGGACGTCATTAAAACGGCAACTTTAGACGTTTATATCAAAAATCTTTTACTGATAAAAATAACAAACAATACTTAAAGTTAATTTTTATTAAACATAAAACGTCATTCATTCATAATAATACATTTTAATAATAAATGTAATTAGTTTATATTATGTAGCAAACTAAAAGCTGCACGAGAGTTATCTGTTAGATGAAAAATAATACATTTGGTAATAATATCCTGAAAACTTAGCTCTTTTATTAATCAAGTTTTAATTCTGAAAATGCCTTCTTCGTATGACACCCATAAAACTTATAATCCTTGGCTAATCCGTCACTTAGTACTTCTTTTAAAATTCTTTGGAGGATACATCCTTACCACCAAAACCAGACCAATGTTTTACCTAAAAATATTTATATACCTATTTTTTTTGTTGTACAGGGTGGTCCGCCATAAATTAACTCACCACCTGCAGCCGTAATTAAAGGTGCTAGGTAAAAAAGGTAAATACAAAAGTAGTAGCGTTGTATCTAAACTGTCAGATTTTTTTAATCAAATTTAACAAATGAATATCGTAAAGGTCAAATTTTGACATAATTATCTCAAACTCAAAATCTAACTGTAGAATCTAAACGGTTTGAGATAGAGCAAAAATACAATTATGTCAAAATTTGACATTTACCATGTTCATTTGTTAAATTAAAAAAAAAATCTTACATTTCACATAAAACGCTACTACTTTTGTATTTACGTTTTTTTACCTAGCACCTGTAATTAAGGCTGCAGGTGGGGGCCAATTTATGGCGGACCACCCTGTACATACATAAGTATACCATTTGTCATAGCACAATAATCATTCATAGGATAACTTAACTTTAATAGCAAAAACCAAACATTAATATCAGATAAAAAAATGTTTAATAAATCAAATACTTACAATGGCATGTGCACCTTCAGATTTTGATGTTAGGTAGCCTTCAAAAGAAGCAAGATCATCCAAATTCTTTAGAGGAAATGTAACTGGAAGATCATCCGGTATTACTGATTTTGCTAATCTCTCTTTTTGATCCAAAAAATTTAAAATTTTCTTGTTTTGTTGCTTTATTTCCAACAGGTTCGTCAAAAGGATTTCAAATGCTTGAAAAAATATTCCAATATTATGCTTGTATATAAATTATAAAACAGAATCAAGCAAAAATAAAAGTAATATTGTTACTTTTTACTATTTTACATTTTATTTATTATTAAAATACGTAGGTATAGATTTTTTAAACTTTAGGTACCTGATTTTGAAATTGCTTCTGAACAAAGCTTCTGAACCATTAATTATTAGTTCTATAGCTGGTTGTATGGAATCGTGAGTGAGCTCTCTGACTTTTGGTCGACTAACTTTTCTTTTGGATTTCAAAGTGATGGATTCATTCTCTTCACTGTCTGTTTGTAAATCTGAAGTTAGTTCAGCAAGTTTTAATTTCTTCTGTGCTACCTCAAAATTGTCTGAAAGATAAAAACATATGTGTGTACAGGGCTTTCCAAATTTTCTAACAGTACTTATATACAATGCATTCTAGCAGCTGATACTGGAAAAAATAAGTGATTAAATTAATCATTGTTTGACGTCACGACTCACGAGTTATGGAGCCGAGAAACATAATAAATTGTAGGTATCAAAATGGCAGTAAAAACATCAAATAGCCAGATTTTAAATTTTATATTATGCATTTTAGATTAGATATTGTTAGAGTTACATACCTGCTGTGTAGTAACACTTTGAAATCGAATTCGAATTCAGAACCGCTTTATTAAAGACTTTCGTGTCCTTATAAGGAGGCCAAAACACTTCCTTTTTCAACGGTGTCAGCCATTTTGAATGGACAACGGCAAGAGTGCCACCAAACTCCTCACTGAACTCAACCACGGAAAACGTCTTTTAAATTTAAATATTTAAGAGATAAATATATAGGTATATTATTTTTATTTAAACGGCGACCAAAAATTCCCATAAAACGATACACGGAGTATTATTTATTTGCGACACACAAACCAAAGGCGAGTATGGCGATCACAACTAGAGGTGTGGCGTGATTTCACTGTCGGTGATTTTGTCACCGTTCCTTTGTCGGAACCGGAGCAGATAGTTCTTTGCGCCAGAAAATCACAGTGATTTTTTGGATCAGTGATTCTTCTGAACTGGTTAATTTATTGCAAAGAGCTTGTACCTCTTTGATGTATTATGTATTGTCACTGAAGTTTTAAAAACCAAACAGTGATTTTTCGGAACTGGTTGAAATAAAAATTCAAGTTTTTCACTATTTATTTATTAAAAAATTTTCTAAGTAATAAAAGTAACTGAATAAACATAAAACATTAAAAAACTCAGTAATAAAATGTATATAAAAAAATAAAATTTTCACATGGATAATTTTACGTACCTACTGAAAATTATTTTTTAAAAATAAATAAAAACATTTTGTCAAGAAATAAAATACTAATTCGCCAGATTCGCCTGGGTTAACATAAAAAAAATCTGTCAAGAAATAAAATATGTAGGTACTTATTCGCTTTGGTTAACGTTTAAAAACATAATTTGTCTAACTTTCTGAGGGGTTAGCCTCGATCTGCGTTCACTAATTAATTGTCCTGTTTTGGAAAATAGCCGCTCACAAGGCACTGAGGTTGAAACAGTTCCAAATTTTTCGATGCACACTTTCGACAGATATGGATAATTATATGAACGTTGACGCCACCATGACAGCGGATCTTCATGCCTGTCTAGCTGATCATCTTGGACATATCTTTGGACTTCGATAATAGCTCTTGATGCCGAAGTGCCGCTAGGCTTGAAAGTTGCTGCCTTTTTATCAAAATTCGACCAAAGCGAAAACTCAATTTTAGATTTTTTCTCTGGTTGATGTACGTCTGTGTTCATGTTTTCGTCACTGTCAGTTGTGTCTCCTTCCTTTCGGTTCGTTTTGTTTCGTTGTTTATTACCTCAGAAACTAAATTTATTACTAGCTTTTTAGCCTTATCAGCAATTTCATCATTTGAAAATCCAATGTTTTTGAATCTTGGGTCCAAAAACGTGGAGATGAGCAATGTTTTGCTATTCTCAAGATCTCCTAAACGTTTTTGGATGCCCCATAAAATTTTCTGTACTACTGTCTGGGTTAAAGCAAAAGTACAAAACTTTTCTTTATTTTTATTTATATTATTGTAATTATCTTCCAACCCTTTAGTAAGCACAATTACACTGGACAATGTTGTATAATTTTGCCCACTCATTATTTTGGTTAAGCGTTCCATGGGTTCCAAAACTGTTTTAAGTTCAGCAAGAAGCTGCCACTCTTCTACACTTACAATGGGTAAAGAATCCGTATTTAATAAAGCCATTGTCGTTCGTACGGCTTCTTCAATTTCTAAAATTCTGTCCAACATATAGAAAGTGGAATTCCACCTAGTTTTTACGTCTTGCAATAATTTTTTGGGAATTTTTCCCTGCTGATTTTGAACTTCAGCGAGTTTTGCAGTGGCTGTGGAACTTCGCTTAAAATGAGATGCAAGTTTTCTAATTTTTTGTAAAAGCTCATCTACAACACTAAGGCTATCCTCCACTATTAAATTTAAAATGTGGGCATAACAACCAAAGTGCTTCCACTTCAAAAGATCATTTAACGCTTTTTTTATATTTGAAGCGTTGTCTGAGATGGCTAATAAAATTTTACTTTCTAGCCCCCATGAAACAACTATTTTCTTTAGCTCTTGTGTCAGATTCTCACTAGTATGAGCTTGAGGCATACTAACGCAGTCCAACGAAATGGATTTAGCATGGAAATCTTCACTTAAAAAATGAACTGTGATTGCCATATAGCTTTCTGTTGTAAGAGACGTCCAACAATCTGTTGTAAGGGTAACGGACTTCACGGTAGTCATTTTCATTTGTACATTTTTTAAAGTTTCCTCATATAGGGCTGGCAAACGAGATTGTGTGACTGTTTTCCTATTAGGTAATTCATAGGAAGGGTTTAAACACTTTGTGAAGTTTCTGAAACCCTCATCTTCAAGTACAGTAAAGGGTTGAAAATCTTTGGTAAATAAACCCATTAAACTTCTATCAAGTTTATTTTTTTTGTTGGAGACTAATTTTCTTTGGCAAAAAATGCAATTTACTTTGGACTACAGATTTTGACGAACCGGCAATGGAAGTGGTAATTGACGGCTGATGTTCAATGCTATTTGTTGATTGAGCTGTATTATTTGACGGCAGGGATACTGAATTTTCTTCATGGATTTTATCATTATTATTCAATGCTAAATTACCAGAATCACACACTGACCTTTTCCTATTCATTGTATGTTAGGTACTGTTTATTATTTTACTAACGTTCTAACCTAACACTTCTAACTTTGAGGGATTCACACAAGCAGACTCCAGCTCCAGACTCGTAACAACTGACATTAACCATGTCACGCTCACGCAATCATTACATGCGCGCGCCGTGTTTTGCAAAACTTCGACGCACTTCGGTTTCGGTCGGCAGACTCGATGAGAATGGAAAGATGTAATTGGATGTAATGTCCTTGTCGTACGCTTTCGATATAACAAGGACAAAATAATTTTGAAATAATTAAATAATTTTCATATTTTCTAATCTATCTTTCCGCCCATACACAAGGCCCTTCAGGCATTGTTTGTGGGCGAAAAAATTATTCAGAAACAACAAAATTATTTTCTGGCATCTCTGATATAGTCATAGTGGCGAAAATTTTAAAAGAAAAAATAATTAGAAATTTATTTTCTTAGCTTTGTTTTAGTTTTTTTTTTAATTTCAATATTCGTGTAGGTATTTACATGAATAACATAATTTTGTTAAGAAAAATAATCTCCTCTGCTATACCGTCATAAGATGACCAAATAATGACGTCAAAATGGCGTCATTATACAAACGTGATAGTGACGTCTAGTAATGACGTCTAGTAATGACGTTCTAAGAGACGTCATTTTATGGTCACTGACGTCTAACGTCAGAAATGACCTAAACAGTACGTCATTCTGACGTACCTTTGCTACCTGGGTAAATATGACAATTGTTACAGGAAGCTGTAATTAAGCAAAGAACAAAAATTATTTAATGCAAATCCTTATCACCCACCTTGCAATAACTGGCCTGGGGTTTGCATTAGCATTCAAATATTTTCGTCCAGTGTTTTTAATGTAATGGAAATCCGTCACCTCAAAATGTTCTGAACAATTTTCAGGACGCGTTGGAAAAGGCTGTTGTTCGCTTATTTCCAATAATTCAAACCATTTCTTATTCACATCACTTGGAGAACTAAAAATATATTAGCCTATGTATGTATTGCACAAACGTTTAAAAACGATTGTGTTTATATCGCAACCAATAAGTTTTCCTAAATAACTTGAATATAATATTATGGTGTGAAAATGAATAATACAGATTAACTATGTAATGTTTTGTATAAAACGGACCTAATTCAAATTAGCAGATTGTAGTTTTATGTTAAAATTTAAAATTGTTACTGAATAATAAAGTAAATGTAAAATTAAAGTTAAATAGGAAAGCTCTTCCAACGCCACTGGCATAGCACTATTTACTTACAGGTGAAAAGAGAGGTTAGGAAACTTCCGACTGCTTTTCTTGCAAATTTGGCACTGACGAACAATGATTTTCACAAAATAATATTGTTTTTATTATATCTGTACGCACACACACAAAACCACATAAATATCACTTGAAAACACGAAAACAATAATTTCAATAAAATAGGAGCATTGAAACTTCGTAGTAAAATTGATAGTAAAATGGTTTCCGCCCTTTCCTCGGGGTTGCCATATTTCAGATAGACAAAATTATTAACAGGCAGTTGTTTCATTTAAACCTCAAAACTTTCAAACAAAAACATATTTTTATTACATAAACTACTTAGGATAATTATTTTAAAGTCATTTTTATTTAATTTCTTAACAGTACATTTTTATTTTGCTCGTTTATATCGTGTTCTAAAATTCGGTTGTCGCATCACAAAGGAAAAGTAAGACATTTGGCAAAGGGTCGACAAGTTACCTTAGAATGTGATGTAATGTTGGGTTCACTTTTAAATGTAAACAAATGTATCTTTTTAATGTATTAATCTGAGGTCTATTTGGATTTTCCCCTTTAAATAAGCTTATAGGACTAATTCCTGTATTTAAATTTGGTAGCTTATTCATAAAGTCTTCCACCTCTGGTAATTTATTTTCCCATTCTCTGTGATCATACCTAATTAATAACCTTAGATGTTTTATTATGATTTCTTTAATTCTGCGTTCAGCTAAATTACTTTGTGGATGTCTAATGCTAGTATAGGTAAAATTTATATTATTTTTCCTAAACCAACTTTGTAACTGTATACTGCGGAAATAAGTAGTATTGTCTAAAATACAATTCTCAAAATGTCCATGATTGTGTTTAAAAACTTCTAATAGATTTTCAACAACTGTTTGTTTTAGTATTGAAACAAATTTTGAAAAAACGTCAAAATTTACGAAAATGTGCAAATTTCCTTGGAAACTTGGTATTAAATTAGAAATGAAATTTACAGCGATTACTTCTAGTGATTTTTTCGCTAAAAATGTTTTAGGTTTCAGTTAACGTTATGTAAGTGAACGTTATGTCACGTTTATGAAAGTGGGGGAAAGTAAAATTATGCAAATTTTGACCTTATTAGATAGGATAGAGGCAACCTAATTGTTGTGAAAATTTCTGATTCCAAAAATCATTCGTGAAAATCATTTGTTTTATCTGAAGAAATAAATGATGGAACCTATTTGATGCTGTACAGAAAGTACGCAAATTTACGACCACCTACCACTCCGCACCGCCGCTTTTTTATTAATTATAAGAAAGGAAAATGCTCAGTTCAATGCGTTGGCGTAAACACTTTTGGTAAGATGCCAGCAGAGATTGCTGCATATTTACGCCTACCTAACCCGGAACGTTATAAAGGACACAGTTTCAGACGTTCTTCGGCAACGTTCCTAGCAGACTCCGGCGAAGGAATAACCAACATAAAGCGCCTCGGTGTTTGGAAGTCTACTACTGTCGCTGAAGGCTATTTGGAGGACTCCGAGAATCAGAAGAAAAATATATCAAATACAATTATTTCATCTACAAATGACTTAAAACCGTTGCCGTCACCGTCATCGACATCTTTATGCGACCTGCAACCGATGCCATCCTTATCGACGTCATCTACTTACCAGTTAACACCAAATAACTCCACTGGACCGGCAATTTTAAGTAATTTACAGAATGCAACAAATTATTTTTTTATTTATTTATTCACGGGCAAGCCCAATTCACATAAAAATTACATTGTTAGAAATTACAGTGTTAAAAGTTACAATGTTAAAATTGTGTTTTTAATATTAATATTTATAATAATTAGTAGTTTTTAGTTAAAGTTTTGTATATGTATGTTGAAATAAAATAATTTTTGAAAAATGGGTTGGAATACTTTTTTGTATACACGGTCGTAGAAAAAATACTGTTCCTAACTCATGCGTAAAGTGTATTTCCCGCCCTTGACCGCTCCGCGTCGTCCGGGTCAACTGCAGTCGCGTGCGGGAAAGTATCACTTTCCGCACTTGTTAGGAAAATAACTATTCTTTGTTGAATTGACATGCCTTGCAAACTTTAATTTGTGATTTAATCAAGGATAGGTCATTTTTGCAACAATAATTTTATCTAAATAACAAGTGTGTCCTTCGAACACCAGGATGATTAAAACTTAGATGTAGATTATCTATGATTTCTATTGCTAAACTTTGAGTAACTTAATAAAGTTCCAACCCATTTATAATTTTGTAATGAATATTGTCTCTACATAATGCTCTGCTTTTTTCTCTCTCCGTAAGATGTACTTGGTTGTCTTTAATGAAATCTAATGAAAATAACCATTATCATATTTTAAACTGTTTAACCCTATTCTATGTTGTTGACCTAGTTTTAAATACTCTCCATCCATCCTTGTTATCGCGTCTGCTACTATAATATTATCTCGTCCAGGTATGTGTTTGATTGTGAAAGAATTTGGAGTAGAAGCCTTCAACGATAAATTCTGGAATTGTTATAATTATTTTCCAAAATTGTTACCAAAGCTTGGTTATCCGTTTCAATTGTGAAATATCCACCCAAAAGGAAATACCTAAGTTTATTTACACAGAAAATGATACTTAGTAGTTTTAATTCGCTAATTCCATAGTTCTTTTCTACTTGTTGTGTCATTCTTGACACGAAAGAAATAGGTACTTCCATTCCGTTTTGTTCCTGTGTTAATACTCCAAGCTATCCTTTGAATTGAAGCATCCGTTTTTAATTTGAATGGTTTGGAAAAATCAGGATGATAAAGTTTTACTTTTTCACAAAAAAGTTTCTTAATAGAGTTGAACGCATCCTCTTGATAAGTAGTCCATTTCCATGGAACATACTTCTTTAATAATTGAACTAGAGGTATTTCTTTATCAGATAAATTTGGCACCATCCGTTTAAAATAATTGAGAGTACCTAAGAAACCACGCAGAGTTTTTAAATTACTGGGACGTTTATATTCTCTAATTAATCTTATTCTTTCCGGATCCATTTCAATTCCATATGGAGTTAACTTAAAACCTAAATAAATGACTTCAGTCTTAAAGAAAGAACACTTGGAAATATTGAGTTTTAAACCTGATAAATCAAGATCCCTTAAAACTAATTCAAGATGTTGATAATGTTCATCTTCATTTCCTGAAAATATGAGGATATCATCTACATAGTGAATTGAATACATTTCATGTGTGTCAAGAATTTTATTGAGTGCCTTTAGCAAAGCACTACTTGCACTCTGTACCCCAAATGGAACAACATTGAAATGATACACCCTTTCATTTATTTTGAAACTAACTAGATGACGACTATTAGGATGTAATGGTATGAGCCAAAAACTATGTTTGAGATCCAACTTTGAGAATACCTTAGCATTCGTAATTCTACCTAGAATAGCCTCTACACTTAAAGGTGCCTCGAATTCTGGATACGTGCAGTTATTCAATACTCTGGAATCTAAAACAAAGTCTTATTGTATTATCAGCCTTTTTTACAATAACTACTGGATTAATGTTTGGTGTAGAGTACTATAACTAATAATGTTATCTGTGAGTAAAGTCTGTAGAGCTTCATTAACATCATGTAAATATTTATATGGTATTGGGTAACTTTTTGATTTAAATGATTTCATGTCCCTAGCTTTTATTTCATGAACGTAACTTTCTGCAACTCTTGCTTAGTTCCACTCCATATTTAGCATCTTTGGCTTTAATTCCTACATCTGTACAATCTCTGTCTATATACCCTATCTCAATATCATTATATTTCCCTATATTCCCTACATTATACGTTTCTTTATTAATTATTTCGTACTTTTCATTAGTATTCCCCATTCAGATAAAAATTTTCTACTTTCTACTGAGCTAATCTATTGTCAGTATCCCTACCATTATTTATTTCATTCAATGTATTAGAGTCTCGCTCATCACTAATCCCTTCTATAATGCTAATAATGTTTTTGTCACTTGAATAATTACCACTTTTTCTCAATATGATATTATTTTTATATTTGTCACCTATAGTTAAAATTTTATTTTTGTAATCAATAATAAATTTGTTCTTACTCATCTCGTCGTTACATATGAGTACTTCACATTCCAAATGATTAACTACGCGTGAATTCATTCGTAATTCTATCGAGCCTATCTCAATTTTTACTACTATACATCTATTTGTATAACCTAGATTTTTGTCATTAATCCCTATCAAATTAATTTTTGGTATTTTAATAATATTTCCTTTTAAATCACAAAACTTTTCAGAAATTAAAGAGGCTGTAGATCCTGTATCTAAAATAATTTGTACATTATGATCACAGATTTTACCTGTTATTATTATTAAACCTTCTTCTCTTTGTTCTAGGTGTTGGTTGCTTATAGCGAAATCAAGAAATTCACGAGGGTGCATGAAATTACACCTAGCTACATCTTCATACACCCGCTTTAAAAATGCGGATTAGGAGTATGATTATCCCTGACAGACTCAGAAGAACCAGACCTACAGATCTATGGTTATCCTGAGATGGTTGTACACATTGTGAAACTTCCCTGTTTTCCATCTATATCTGGAATTTGCGACTGTCGTGTTTATGAGGTTAATACGTCTATTAGATTCACCTACATTTTGAGTATTTCCACCTCTTTTATTATTGTTACTTCTATTATAACCATTTCTATTATTTGAACTGTACTGATTCCTTTGGTTGAAATTATTTCTATTTTCTGCGCCATAATAACCACGATTGTAATCATTGTATCTCGGAAAATCGTTATTATTATTATAATACTCCCTATTATTTCCTTGGTTTCCAAATCTGTTGAAATTCCTATTCTCGATCCCCCTACTATGATTATTATATTGATTATTTCCATAATTCCTGCCCATATTATTATTATTATTGTTGAAATTATTTCTAACTCTGTTTTGATTACTATTCAAGTTATTAGAATTTCCTATATTCTGACTGGCTGTTTGTTTATTGGAATTTCTATTAAAATTACTAGGTATTTGAATTTCTGTCTAATTTCTTTCGACTCTTGACAAAAATAACAATTGATCAAATTTACAAATATTTTGGAATGCTATCGTCTCACAAATCTCTGGTTTGTAATGTCTAGATAAGAACATGACAATTTCAGTCTCGGAGATAGAGGTTCTAGTTATTGCACTTGCGAATAAAGCTGTAAAGCATAATTAGATAAATTATTTCTTTGTGAATCAAATTTTTCGCAAACTTTACCTTGTTGTAATTCACCCCAGAAGTTATTGACAAACAATCTTATAAAATCATCATGATCATTTATTTGATCTTCTTTACAATTTAACCAAAGTAATGCTGTACCTGTTAAATTAGCCCTTGAATATTCTTTCAAATTATACACATCCCTTATTTTTCCGGCTTTGTTAACTTCCCGCTAAGAAAATCAATGATTCTACCTAATGATTTTCGAAAAATCGGGAAGTTATTGTTTTTACCCCGTTTTAAAAAAATTCAACAAATCTCGACGTTTTGAAGCCCTAAAAAGCTTTCCTGACTATTTTTACGATGATGTCCGTACGTCGTGTGCGTGCGTGCGTGCGTGCGCGTGCGTGCGTGCGCGTGCGTGCGTGCGCGTGCATGTGTGCGCGTGCATGTGTGTGTGCGTGTGTGCGTGTGTGTGCGTGTGTGTGATTCGAGATGTTTGTAAAACATTCTTGTATCAACAATACATATATATGCCATTAGGGATATTTTTATTTGTTACTGTAGTCTTTTCAAAAAGAAACTAACTTCACTAGCTTACTATTTTCATTTTCAGTATGATAGTTGAACAAAGGAGAACAAAGAAGAAGAAATAATGTCTGAGGTTCATTCATCTTGGATAGAAAAAAAATGTAAGCATTCTAATAAGCAAGGGGGTATGCCCAGTTAAAAATAAATGGAGAAAATATCCTGTCGCAGTATTGTGTGTTGCTGGTAAGCGCTCCGAACTTTTACAGGTATTAATAACCTTCCAGTGGTTGTGCCGCTGTCTGCGAGACCACGTTAATGTTTTCTTCTGATTACTTTTTAAGTAGGGGGCGGAGGAGCTGAATTTTGTCACTTCATCTACAGCAGCATGAAGAGTTGCCAAATATTTCAATAAGGTAAGGTTAATAAGTGGTCTTAATTATCACTTTTATGTATAGATGATTATCAGAAAGCAAGATGGAAAGCAGATCATGTTGAATCTGACACTTCTTCATTAGAAAAAGGGATGGGGAAACGTAAAAAGAAGGTAAAAAATCTCGAACAAAATAATTATGCCACATCAGATGAAGATGACATTAAAGAAAAATATTCGTTTATTAAAAATTACATATATTATGTGACAAGTCGAACATGGTGTAAATTCTAAAAGAAATACAAGTTGAAACTATACCATATACTATTACAGATATAAAATAACATATGAAAAAAATTAACACTGTGAATAGGACTTCATACTGCAAATATTCAGAAACTTGATAGAAACACCTGGCTTATAAGGTACGATTTAACTTTTTCCTTGAAAATTTTGTAAGGTAATTCCAAATAATTGTATCATGTAAATTGTTATACAAACTCATATCCATAGTAGATTATGTTGAACTGTTTACAATCGATTTTGTTAGTGGACTGTATGAATGAAAGGTTCAACACTAAAGAACTAGTTTTTTTGTATGTACACTTTATTTACACTTATATACACTTTTATACATTTTTTAATATATATAATATGAGCACATCGCTGCCCATGTGTGATTTTTTATCTAGTGCTGCTGATGACAGAGCGCGCTGTCAATCTCTTTTTATTGCCAACCTTATTTTCGGTTGGAGTACGTTCTCACCTAATATTCTGTTGGGGTGTGTTCCCAACATGCTGGGGGCCCGAAGAAGGCAATTTTTCCCGAGAGAACGGTGTGTTTTTTTTTACTAGGCTCATGCCGATTAAGTATTTATTATTTGTGTACTTAATATGGATACTCTTGTACCTGTGCTATATTGCAACTGCTTTGAGTTGAGCACATTGATATGTACATTTTTTGAACGCTGTCAAGTACACATGCATGTTTTTTTTTGTATTTACATATTTCTAAAAATCTAAAATCTACCTATTTATACAACTTTACATGTTTTGAAAAGTACATGGTTTTTTATTTTACAATAATTATGTAATTATGCAATTTTTTGCGTTTTTCATTTATTTAAAGTGGTGTATTTTATTTTGTACAGATTAACATATGGGAAGTACAGCAATTTTTGTCACTGAGCGAGAGAAGACTCCAGATTGAGTTTTTACATGAACGACTCTAACTTATAAATCCTTGCCAGGGATCACCTTTACGATTCTTGCCATTGGCCATTTAAGGAATGGAACGTTGTCTTCTTTTAGAAATACAAGCATTCCTTCCTCCAAATTCGGTGTGGGACTTTTCCATTTAGGCCTTGTTTGCAGTTGTGTTAGATAATCGTTGTACCATTTTTTCCAAAACGTTTGTTTTATTTTTGTGCATAATTCCCAAAACTTAAGTCGGTTTTCAGGAATGCTGGTTAGATCCTGTTCAGGAAAACTTGTTATTGGAGCACCTATTGTGAAATGATATAGAGTTAAATATGATGAGTCGGTGGGGTCATTGGTAATTTGGGTCAAAGGCCGTGAGTTCAGAATGCCTTCTATTTCTATAACTACAGTGTTAAACTCTTCGTAAGTAAGTAGAGCGTTGCCTGCTACTCTTTTTAGGCGAAACTTCGCGCTTTTTACCGCAACCTCCCAAAGCCCACCAAACACAGGGGAATATACTGGGATGAATTTAAATTCAATGCCTTCATTTGTAGCATAATTGAGGACAGTGTCCTTATTTTGTTTCGTGTTTTGGGCTTTATATAGCTCTTGCATCTCATTGTTGGCTCCTTTAAAGGTGCCACCATTGTCGCAATAAATCTTTGTTGGCCTTCCTCGTCGATGGATAAATCTTTTGAGAACGGCCAAGAAATTTGGCGTAGTCATATCTGAAATAAGTTCTAAATGAACATCCTTTACAGAAAAGCATACAAAGACTGCTATGTAACATTTTGTTACGATTGATTTTCTGATTCTCGACTGCTTAATATTAAATGGACCGCAAAAATCAATGCCCACATTTGTAAATACTGTACACGAAAGCACTCTGTCTTTTGGAAGAGTTCCCATTAATTGTTCTGAGCACTTAGCCTTTGCTTTGAAGCATATAGTACACCTGTGGAGATTTTTCTTTACTTCGCGGTTTCCACTAATTATCCAGAATTTTTTATTAAGGCTGCTGAGAACATGTTTTGGACCCGCATGGTACAATTTTAAATGTTCCTTTTTTATTATCAAGTCTGTGATATAATTATTTTTTGGTAAAATAATTGGTTGCCTTTGATCAAACCCAATATTTGCATTATGCAGTCTGCCACCTACGCGTAGTAAGCCTTCCTGGTCTATGAAGGGGTGTAATATTTTTAAATATGATTTCATTCATTCATTTCAGGTTGAGTTAAGGGCCTTAATTCTTTTGTTTTTATTTCTGGTAGTGGATTTACAAATTCAGTAAATTTTTTGTTGTGCTGAAAGTCTGCCTCTTTTAGGCCTTTTGGCCCGTGCAGCCAGAATGTTATATATTTTGTGTCTTGTGGATCAACTCCTCTACTGAGGATGTCCGCTGGGTTGGACTTAGACTGGCAGTTAGCCCAGTTAAATGACCTTGTCAAGTTTTGGATCTTTATGACTCTATTTGCGACATAAGCATTTAGAGTTTTAGGATCCGAGTGTATCCATGTTAATGCAATGTTAGAGTCACTATAAAGGAAAACCTCAGACATTTTTTTGTTTAACAGGGTGAAAATTCTGCTTGCTAATTACGGCCAACAAAAGTGTGCCATTTAGTTCTAAACGGGGTACTGTGTATTGTTTGTTTGTTGGAGTAATTCTCGACTTTGAGCATAAAATATTGCAATAAACATTGCTGCTACATATTGCTCTAATATATAAGACTGCTCCATATGCAGTGAGGGACGCATCAGAGTATCCAATTAGCTCTACTCTTGTTGCATTATGTAAATGTAAATTGCGTTCAACTGTTATGACTGGCATGTTATTTAAACTCATTTGAAACTCCAGCCATGTATTTTTAAGGTCATCTGGAAGAATATCGTTCCAGTGTAACTTACATAGCCACAGCTTTTTCATTAATGCCTTGGCTGCAACTAAGATTGGACCAGCAAATCCCTCAGGATCCGGATCATGCAAATAAAGGCCAAGACTTGCCTTTTTGTAATACACCCATTGGAGTCAATTTTTGGGGCACAAATTTCAAAACTATCACTATCTACATTATATAATAGCCCTAAAGTTTTAACAGGAGGATCTATTTTGTCTATGTCAACTTCATTAAGGTGTTGCATTTCTAAAGGAATGTCTTTTAAAATAGAAGCATCATTCGCACACCACTTTGTGCAATTAAAGGATCCTAATTTTAATAATGATATAAGTTCGTTTTTTAATTTTACTGCTTCCTGTACGGTGTCAGCACCGGCTAGTATATCATCAACATAAGTATTGTTAATTAGCACATTTGCTGCAAGAGGAAATTTATTTTTGTACCTTTCTGCTAACTCTATAAGGCAGCGAGTAGCGAGAAAGCTGGAACTTTTTAGCCCGTATGTTACGGTTTGTAATTGTAAGCATTGGATTGGAAGTACACTATTGTCACGCCACAAATTGTTTTGTAAGCTACAATGGTCAGGATGAATTTTTATCATCCTAAACATTTGTTTAATATCGGTTAAGAAAACGTATCTATAAGTTCGAAATAAAATGAGTATGTCAAACAGTTCGTTATGTACAACTGCACCATTATATAGAAAATCATTAATGCATAATTTATTTTTTGATTTCATGCTTCCATCAAACACCACGCGAAGCTTTGTTGTTTTTTTTTCTTCCCGTATAACGGGGTGGTGTGCCATATAGTACACCGGTTGATTATTAATTTCGTAATTTCCTGGTTCAACAATTTTTGCATGTCCTAGATTGATATATTCATTAACAAAGGATTTATAGTTGTTGAACAGCTGAGGGTTTGAAATGAATCTTTTTTCTAAATTTAAAAACCGTGTATAGGCAACAGAAAACGTATCGCCAAGATTAATTTCTGACATGTCAAATTTTAGAGGTAATTCCTTATTTTTTAATACAACAGATTTTTGAAACATGTCTTCACATGCCTTTTGTTCGCAGTCATACTCCTGAAAAATTCCAGGTACTTTTTCTATTTCCCAAAATCTAGAGATAATAGTTTCTAATTTGTCTCCCTCATTAATCAGACTTGTATGTAAAGAAATTGCAGCAACATTGTTTGAATAGAGTTCATTTTTTTTATTGATAACACTTCCACTTGCTAAATATCCAAAAATGGTGTTTTGCAAAATGATGCCATTCGAAAGTGTTATCTTACCATTGCACAAAATGTCAAAGAATATGTCTGCGGACAACAATATACAATTTCTTTATGTGTACAAAATTCATTGTTTGCAAGTATTAAATTGGTTGGTATGATCAATGCCTTTATATTGCAATTGTGTATCAGGGGACTATGGGTGATTTTTTTAACTACTGCACATTTACATGTGATTTTGTTTTGGTTGTGGCAAGAATAAATCTCTAGCTCAACGGCTTGATTGACTTTAAAAGGTGTTCCCTGTAAACCTGATATGGTATGATTGCAATTTATTGTTTTTAAATTTAACTGTTTTACTAAATTGTTTGCAATGAGACATAGTGACTGCCAGAGTCTGCCAAGGCAAGTGCAGTTACAAAATTGCTGTCATTTACTTTGATTCTGACCTTGATGGTTGGTAGAAGCACTTCATTACTAATATTATTTGTAAAAAGAACAAGTTGAGAGTTTTCACTACCACATTTGTCTTGATGTAATATTGTGTTGTGGCCGCCACGACATACACTACACTTCAAATTTAGCCTACAACTTCCACTATGAGCATTTAAACATAATTTACAATGTTTATTATTTTTTATGAATTTCAACCTTTCCTCCAAAGGGGTGGACTGAAATTTTCTACAAACATAAATTTTGTGCCCATTGATTTTACAAAATTAGCATTTTCCTTCATTTTTATTTGGAGCATTATTTGAGGTAGTAGCCACATGTACAGAGCGTGACCTTTCTTTAACGGGTTTACTTTCTGATTGGACAGCTTCGAGGGGAGTAGCTCTGTTTTCCAGAAAAGTTAAAAATTCTTGTAATGTGGGTAATTTAGTTAAATCCCTATCTATTTGATATGCTCTATTTGTGTAAGAGTCAAGTTTTTTAGTAACGATGCAAATTAACATCATATCCCATGTATCAATTTTATCATGTAGTAAATTTCTTAGTGAACCTAAATATTGTTTAAATTTGCTTGTAAATTCTCTTAAAGCATTTGTGCTGCCTTTTATCATTGAAGGTAAATCTAAAATTGAATTAATACAATAATTAGGGCAGTTTCATTATTGTACCTATTCTTAAGAATTGTTAGAGCCTTATCATAAGAATCTGATATTACAGGTAAAATATCAACTAGGGCTAAGGCCTCATCTCTTAAAAATGATTTGAGATAAAAGAATTTTTCTACCTGGGTTAGTTTTGAATTTCTATCAATCACTGCAATAAAGATTTCAATACAGGGTTTGCATTTGATTATATTGTTTCCACTAAATGGCTCTATTTGAATAGGTTGCAATTTTGCAGATGTAATGGGTTCATCTTTTGTTTGCGAAGCTGGAACACCAAGATTTAGATTTGTACTTTGAGGTTCTTTAAATTTATTTGTGATTAAGTTTATGCTTGAGATAATATCACGACATTCGTCTTCAAATTTAGTGTGATCTTCGATATCTACTACGTGTTCTAAATGTTGTAGCTCGATTAAAGTCTGTTTATATTTTGTGAGATTTTCACAAATAATCTCTTTTCTTACCTGTAGCTGTTCAATCAGATAGTCACCTACAATGTCTTGTTTGTGTTCTGCTAAGAACCTTTTTATTTTATTTTTTGTGCTTTCACACTGTTCAATATTTGCCTTGAGGCATTTGATAAATCTGTTTTTCGAGGCATTGTTAGTTAATTGTTACTATCTAGAATATGAAAAACTACCTATGTGAAATATGTAAATAAGTTTAAACAGAAAGAATTGCCTTTTTTGGGTTCAGCATAAACTGAATACAATATTTATTTTTATCTAATGCCTCGTATTAATTTCTATAGTAATAATAATTATCAATTTAACAAGGATGTAAACAAAACATTTGTCTGTTAATGAAACTGAAATGTAAATGGGCGTTTAATTGGTTGCCTACCTGAGAGGCTGAATCTTCTGCTTCTATCTGCAAGTCCATGAAGTTGGATGAATGAGATTTGCAAAATTTGAAATTTCCTACCTTGTGTCTCTGGAAGATGGGGTGATTACCTGCTACTTCTGCTAGAAGGCACAACACATTTTTGTTAGTTGCTCTTTAACCTTGTTTGACTTTGAAACTTTTATTATATTTTTTGTAACTATATAATTCACTAAACTGTTTTGGCTAACGTTTATTTTGAGTTTCCTGGGCTACATTTCACCCCTTTTTTGGCATCTTCTTTTCGGACATGAGGCTTTTCTCGCCTTTGGAGAACTACTTTCCACTTCACACACGTGGTTATCCGGCTCGAAGGACAAAATTTAATGTTGAACTGTTTACAATTGATTTTGTTAATGGACTGTATGAATGAAAGGTTCAACACTAAAGAACTAGTTTTTTTGTATGTACACTTTATTTACACTTATATACACTTTTATACATTTTTTAATATATATAATATGAGCACATCGCTGCCCATGTGTGATTTTTTATCTAGTGTTGCTGATGACAGAGCGCGCTGTCAATCTTTTTTTATTGCCAACCTTATTTTCGGTTGGAGTACGTTCTCACCTAATTTTCTGTTGGGGTGTGTTCCCAACAGATTATATTGTGCCAATAAGGAGGTAAAAGCAGATTTGCACTGTATCATTGTTGTGTTCCTTTTTTAGCGCTCCAGCTAATAAATCATTTTAAAAAGTATTATAGTTATATATACAATAGTATAGTCTAGGCTCTTAAAAAAAATGAATTGTGCGTTGGAACTTTTAACTACAAAAAATAATTTCTATTGTGGGCTGGATAGTTACAGACACTGAAACTGCATGTATTGAAGTTTTTCGTGTAAATATTAGTTCAATAATTTTTATATTTTTTTTAGTCATGTCTAAGCTGCCAGAATATCCAGGTATGAAAAGTAGTCATTAGTCTAGAAGGAATCTGATGATAATCAGGATCAGAGAATCAGGATGAGAGATCAGAAAATGGGATCTCCATTCAATTGGATGTTGATGTAAGTTTATTTGAGTTCTGTGGACTGTTCATCATTTAAAAAATTTTTTTTTTCTCTGTTCAGACTGGATCGGAAGAATACGGCATGGTCTAGGCAGAATGTGCAATACAAGCAGAGGATGCAATAGACATGTCCGTTATTAATGTTTCAACGGGTAATTTCTACCTTCCGTATCAAATATTTTGACCTCTTGGCATTCAGTGACTCCCTTATGCCTTGGATTATCCATAAATACCTTAATTTACTTAGTATATATATCTCACACTATCAAAAACCAAATATAAAATTTAGATGAGTGTCTGAATGTGTAAAAATGCCAAAATATTTGGCGGGTGTACATCTTATGATAATTTTTGTTTCCAGAGATCAGCTTATCAATGAGTTGGGAACATATGTTAAAGGTGACTATTTTTAATTTCTATTATCTTCAACAATAATATAATGAACATAAAGCCGAATTTTCTTATAACAAAACATTTTGGGAACTGAAATAGATATTTAAAATAATTTATGTACAAATAAAATATTTTAATCATTAGAACAACCATTTTTACTGGCGAAAGGATTTAAGGCCGATTTACAGTTCGCAATTCTTCTTGCAATGTATTGCAGCAACACTTTGACCGTGCAAGGTCTTGCATGCAACTATTGACAATCGTTTTACATTTCACAATAGGGTGTTCAACTTAGACCACATGTTTTATTAGGTAATATTAATAAGTGGCAAATGGGGGATTCAAAAATATAATTATTTTGAATGGAATCTACTCATATTAATGTTATAAATGAAACTAGCTGTTTCTAATTAATTCCACTATTTAATGAAAAAATTATGAAAATTATGAAAGGATATTGATAATTATTTCGATATTGACATATTGTAACATGTCTATCGACCTGTTTCGATTTTACAGAATAAATCCTTTTAATTAGCGCTCGTCGTCACTAGCCACATCCAATTATAGTTCTGTGATCCCAAACTCTTCTACCCCGAACGTAAGACAATTGACGCCTGCCAACGGACAACGCCACGTTAAACACCCCTTTTTGTTATCGTCTGCCCAAGGAGGCAGATCGTCTTTCGCTATCTTTCATATCTTAAGTATCTATCTTAGGAATTTTGCTGTGGTAAGTTCAAAATCATAATCTATAATTAATAAGCTTCTTCTAAAGTACTGTCTGATATAATTTTCGTATGCATTCTTTATTTTTTTACAGAGATAGACGAAATTAAATTCAACACGTGGTCATAAACTGTTCTTTTATACTAATATGGTAGTTTTAAGCCAAATATTCTTTTATAATTCACTTTTTACTTTCATACAAACATTTTCAAGCTTTTTCAGTTGAAATAACTCTTAATTATAAAATAACACTTTTATAAATTACCGTTAACCTATAAAATATTCTTTCGTAACGCCAGTGCCGGTTTCATATATTTCCTAAGCACGATATTTTTTCATATAACTAAATAAATAACTTTTTACTATCATAAGTTTCTTTCGGATCATTAGTATATTTTTTTATTTAGCCGATAATTGCTATTTTTACTGTTTTAACATGGGACATATAATGTTGGAAAGCTTTCAGTAAATTAAATCAATTTTTTGACTTTCAAATAACTGCCTTCCTTTTCTTTAACCTGAAAAGCTGACCAACATAATGTGCCATAACATTCAAGTTCCTACATATCCCTGATCCACTTGTACTTCTAGGTAAGCACAGCCCCTAGGCGAGAATATAAGCCAAGAATATAACCCTAGGCTAGGATAGAACCCGAGAATATAACCCTAGGCTAGGATATAACCCAAGAATTTAACGCCGAGAATATAACGCCGAGGATATAAACCGAAGAATATAACCCCAAGAATATAGCCAAGGATACAGCCCTAGAACAGAACTCATCAGTTCGGATCAAGACCTGACTTCTTCTCCAGGAAACCACTTCATCTAAGCTAAGTACCTATAAAAGTACAAATTCCTCTATTAAATTCCGTTGTTCATTTCCTGTGGCAGAATAAATTGTAAATTTGTGTTGATTCTATTTTTATTTTTTTCTAAATCCCCAACTAAAAGTTGAGGGAGATCGCCCGGGGTAATTTTTAGTGACTTTTTTTAATTATTAACTTTTATTTAAATTTTACAAGGCGTTTCTACCTTTTCCGCCTTAGTATTTTTATCGTCAAAAAGGTAGTGGCGCCCTCAATTTTTACAACCCTTCTGTTATCCCTGTGTGACATAAACTTGGGGTCGAATCACCCTTGAGAGGAGTCTCTAGCCGGAGCCCTTCGAGCTGGTGCCCTGTGAGGTACAACTTTTACCGTTACAAATTGGCGCCCAGCTAAAAGCATACTTTTACCGTTACAATATCATCGTCAGAATGACAGAAGTTACATTTTATGTGATAAAGATCATAAAAAAAGGTGATTAAAAAAATTTAAAAACGTCACGGAAAAAAAAGTCAGTTTTGAAAAAAGTAAAGACCGAATTAAATACCCTTCTTGGTGTGCGTCATTGATTGTTAATGTCTTTCTAACACATTACGTTGGAAGAAATGGAAAAAAGGCAGGTCTGTGATTAATCCTAATCAAAATATCACAATAATGAACCGTTTAAACGTAGTACAAACGTTAACCCTAATCTTTGACTTACAAAAATTTGATTGGTTGATGTTTAGATTACGCGCAAACGCGATCTATCAATAGGGCGAAATTACATCGTTCAAAATACTATGCCACAAAACATACCCCCTTAGAAATTACAGTTAAATACGCACTGGCTGGAATATGAAATAGTTGTGCGGTCAGTCACTGGGAGCGGGAGCGTCGTGACTTCGTGTATAGCCAGTTCAGTATTAAAACCGTTGCACGTCACATCTGTCATAACTGTACTATGTTGCCAAGCCCTTGAAATAATATGAGAATCTAGTATATGTCAAATGAAGTTTATCAAATATTCTAGGTTAGGTTTAGATATTGATGGTTATTGCCTGCAAAGAAACTTCGACTTATTTCAGTTACATACAGAGATGTTACATATAAAACTTTAATTTGTATGTTAACCGTACAGCACTAAGAAATTCTTATTTTAAAAACTATGGAATTATTTTTAGCACTAAAAAGGTATGTATGGAATAGTTAACACTTTTATTTGTATGTTTATACCACACACTTAATTAGTTAGAAGTTATGGAACTATTCTAGTATTTAAAATGCATGTATATATAGTATCAAGGAAAAAATATTATCTAATATAATTTTTAGGTTACAATTACCTAAGTACATGTTGGCTTCTAAAATGTTGTCACTACAATATGAAAGATTGGTGTAAGGTTTACAGACAAATTATAAATAAAAAAGTTCTGATAACCTGGATCTACCTCCTTTTTAAAGGTAGACAATTTTATTTTATATTTTGTTAAAATAAATCTTACATTTTTTTTAGAAAAGCCGGGATGTGAAGCTTTAGTGTGTTGGTCATTCTCAACAAGGAAAATCACCCTGAGATATATGATCATTGATCATAGCAAAAGAAAATTGTGCAGCAAGCACCACCACAGCTCAGAAAAGGAGAGCAAATCCATTCTATTCTCCGAGTGAAGGTATATGCAAATGATTGACTAAATCGTAGCACTGAAATCAATACATATTATAATTATCAGTATATTGGTGAATTATTTATCACTCCATCATCTTCCAATCAATCCAAATTTATATTTACCATTTTGTTTTAGCTCTCCAGCGTCTACCGCAACTGAAAGTAATGCTAATAAATGATTGATCGAATGAGACCTTTCAATTCAATAAAAACTATTAAATTAATTCTTTGTAGTTTTTATAAAACTTTGTGATATATACATGTACCTTTAGAAAATGCTGCCTGAATTACTTATTTTGAATATCATGATTAAAATAAAATAATAAATAATGCCACCCCAATTTTTATGGAATTGTTTTATTAAAAAGAAACGTTGCAAATTTATAAATTAGTTACTACACCGAAAAGTTTGTAATACTATTTTTTTAAATAAGGTAGAACAATAATTGTCAAATAGAAATCTTTCAAATTTGAGAGGTTCACGGACAAACCAATTCCAACCCGCAACTTCTGGAATGCATCTATCGGCTTGCTTGGCAGTAGCCAGTATTAACTCAATAGGATTTTTAAAAAGATGGTAGGTAATACTTTGTGACTATACTGTTCTATCATATCCACAATGTATTTTGTTGGGGGGTTTGTTTCTGAAAAAAAACATTTATTGGAAGAGTAGTACCTATTCAAATAACCAATTCTTTTCTTTTCAAATATACCTATATTATTATTTTTGTAAAAATAAAAGTAAAACAGCATTTATTGTCTATTAGGTATAATTTGAAGTAAGAATTTTGAATGTATTAAACTAGTTGTGTAGTCTTTTGAATTCCAACATATAATTTGCTATATCACTGTTCAAATATAGTTTGTATCTACTTACTAGGCTGTAATATAAATAAGCTCAGCTTCAACATTTGTTGATTGAATTCTATATTGTGTCATTAACCTAATATTATCGAAAAGCATTGTCCATAATTTATTATAGGTTCAGAAAGATTCAATAGTAAGTAATTGGTTTTCAAACCATGTTCTTCATTCATTTTCCCATGATAATAACTCAACTGAGATTCATATAAAAATATACTTTCTGCTCCATCATATAACCATTTTCATTCTCAGCATGTAATACAAAATACCTAGAATAATAACAATTTTGCATTCTAAAATTTTACATTATCATTGTAACATACCTTTTGACATGACCAGCCTACAGCACCATTTTGGAAAATTCAGGATTCATAGATAAAAACAAATTTATACAGTGGTTTATTTTTGTTGAAAGTTCCATAAGTCCTCTTTGTGGATGTGTATCATATTTTAGTAAACTACTCAGGAACATTCTACATTGAATAATTATTGTTCTTCCTTCAATTACTGTAGTAACATTCCTAAAGTGACATGATTATCTATAAAAAAATGTCCATGTATAATTGCCAAGTATTAAGAATAATGTAACAGAATATAATAAATACAGTTGATTGGGTAAAATATTGAACTTATACATACTTGCTTCATAAACGCTGTAAATAGTATCAGGAGTAAATGCATCAACTATTGCAGTATTATTAAGTTTCATTTATACGTTTTTTTTATGTGACTTTAACTTTGATAACTCATTACTGCTTGTGAAAAATTACTAACAGTTCTTTGCAGTTTTTGTCACAACATAACCCCAAAAATGTCAAGACGTCAACTGAACCTGAAATAAACCATTTTAATCGCGGCAACAGCGCGCATTTTTGCCAACATAAAAAGTTTTTATTAAGACTGACGTTAGTTTGAGTTTAATATTTAATTAACCTACGAGCTGTATTTGATATGAAATTAATTACGAAACCTTTCTTTAAACATATATAGTAAAATTAATACCTATTTAGAGGTACCAGCCGTTTTAGTAACTTAACGTATGCGGCTTCTTGAACCATCTGAACCCGCATGAAAAAAATTAGGTTATGACCTTTGTCATGTCAAATGCTTGACATATTTCTTATTGCATTGGCGTAGTGACTTGAAATTTCATATTATCAGTGGCGGTTTGTAATAATACAAATTAATTTTATGAAATTCATAAAATTCTAAAGATGTTGACATAATAAAAGAATATAAAAGAAGCGCACTAATTTTAAAAACATTGTTTTATTAACTAGATACATAGTTTTCTTAAAAAAATATGGCAATTCAGAGTTCGATTAAGTACAAATTCTAGATTTAAAAAAAATTACAACGTGATCTTCAAGGCAAAATTTAATTAGTTTCTAAATCAGAATAACTTTCGGAAAGTGATAGTTCATCATCGGATTCATTGGATACAGAGATCACCATAGGTTCGATGTTTAGTAGGTCCAGTTTGTTTTCTACTTCCCATGCTTCAGAAATAATTTTCTCTGTATGATTTATGTAATTCTGCCAGTGTTGCTCCGGTACATTTTTTACAACGTCATTCCATACTTTTAAGACTTCAGTAGGTGACCTTGCAGTTTTCGTAATAGCTTGGTCATAATGCCTTTTAGTTTCTGACCATACCATTTCGATGGCATTAGAATGGCAATGATAGGATGGTAGCCTGAGAACACAATGACCATGCTCGGCAGCGTATTTGTCTAAATGATAATTTTTTTCTGGCAAAACTTGCTTTTCAATTATATTCCAAACAGCATCCTTTAAAATGTGATCTGGAGAAGGAATATTCTTTTTTTTGAGCCATTCTAACATGCGTGTTTTACTCCAACTTTTTCTTGGGATTTCTTCATCCAGGCGACTGTGATACGTTGCGTTATCCATTATAATTAACGATGGTTCTTCCAAGTTTACAATTAGTTGCTGTTTAAACCAATTTTCAAAATTTTCGGTGTTCATGTTATCATGGTAATCGCCTGTTTTTTTTATTGCATTTAAAAATAAGCGATGCATTTGCCACAAAACCTTTTTTATTACCGGCATGAACAATTACATATCGTGTCCCACTTCCAGTTATTTTTAAATCACTGTGTTTAGTACCATCTTGCCACATTCTTCTGTCCCCGCTTTTACTAAACACCGATGTCTCATCCAGAAAAACAGGTGTAAAGAGCTTTTCGCTTTTAGCAGCATGCTATTTGTTCAAAAATAATATTCTTTTTAATCTGACTGCAGGCATTTGCAATAAATGTTTTCTTCCATCCTGTTTTTTGAAATGAAAACCCATTTTTTTAATTCCCAAATATAACGAACCTTTAGAAATCTTAGTTTCTGGAGACTCTTCGATAAATTGCCGTAAAATAGTTTCTACTGTGATTTTATCCTTTCGCGCATACATTTTATAAATTACTTCCCTCAAACAATGCAGGGTATTTTTTGTGATTCGGGTTTTGCTCCGGGAAACGCTTGCAGACATATTTCTTCTAAATTCGAAATCTGTAGCTCTGTTTGGTTTTTCAAGATTATATAATGTGCTTTCTGGAACTTTTAGTGCTTCGGACGCTTTTTGAATTGCCTTAAATCGAGATCCTAAATCGTTTTGAAAATAGTTTACTACATTAAGCATAGTTTTTTGGATTCATCAGAATATCGCATTTTTATATCTTATTTTGCGTTATGACATTAACATGAAATCAAAATTTGACGTAACTTCAAAAACGTGACATCTAATAAATTAGTTACGACGTTCATTTTTGTTGGCAATTTTTTGTTTCAACCGATTTATTAATAATAAATAAGGATGGTCTTATTCTAAATGGGTATAAAATTTACTATATTTATATTCTTTAATACAATGCGACCTACAAATTTCAACATTTATTGAGTTTAGAGAGGTTTAACATAGTGATTGACAGAGGATTGACAGCAGCAATCGAATGACATGATATAAACGAACGTCTCTTTTTCGACACTTTGATGACGTGCAACGGTTTTTGTACTGAACGGGCTATAGTGGATGTGGTAAAACCAGCTGTTATCCGCCATATTGAAAATTTTTCTGTTTGTTTTCAATTTGTTTTGAGGTTGTGTATTGTTGTGTATTATCTTGGTTTGGAACATTTGTGCTATTTTCTGGTTATACTTGGTATTTTTTTTAAGTCGGACTAGTTATTTTAAATTATTTTGTGTGTACTGTTTTTCATAAGTTGAACATGTCGTATTATGCTGGGGAAAAAAGACCTTCGAAAAAAAAAGTGTTGTGTACCAGGTTGTTACGATAAAGAAAGTAGTCGCTTCCGTTTTCCCAATAAAAACAATAAATATTGGATTGATCTGTGGCTGAAAAAAATTAATAACCCGAAGCTTATGACTATGCATTTTGATATTTTATATCAAAACTGTGTTGTGAATGAGCGACATTTTCTACCCGAACAGAGACAGTATGGTACAAGACGGGGCCTAAAGCCAAATGCAGTTCCAGTTCTGAATCTCGGTGATGATGCAGGTAAAAAGTCTTATTATTGTATACTGATTTATACCTATTCTAACCAAATAAATTTTAGAAGAGCCTCAAGAGCAAGAAAGTTGTCAACCACAAGAGCGACAACCTTTGCAACTGCCAGATCAAGGTCTTACCGAAGAATTGCAAGTACTTCAAGTGGATTGCCCACCAGGTCCATCAAAAGCAGCAAATAATTTATCCTCTACCATCCCTCAGAATAAATTTTATTCTCATGGTAAGCTTTAAAATATATTGCTTTTTGAAACATTTATGAATTTTCAGAAAAACAATCTTATAGAAAATATATTGTTTTGTAGATATTTCACACATAGGCAGTAATGTAGTAGTTTCTGACCATATTAGAAGAAATGATGACCAGGTTCAAACCACACCTCGAAGCATTAAAAAAAATGTAAGTCCACAATACATACTGTAATGATTATCATCACTCCAAAGATAAAATGAAAAGAAATGTATCTTGCAACTATATTATAATTATTATCTACAAAAACCGAATACCTATGCGTACCTACCCTTTGTTAGATTTCTATGTATTAATAATAAATATTGATTGGTATTCAGTGTCTTGCTTTTTAATTTACTGTTCTAATATTTTAACTGATGTTCAACCAACATAGTTTTAAGATACTTACCTAATCATTAAAACTTAAAAAAATTGTATTTATATTATATCTACTTCTTATTTATAGATGTTGGAAAATATGGTTTACTAAGAGAAGTTAACGTTACCAGGCAGAAATTTTTAACTCCAAAAGCAAAACATTTTTACAAAAAAGTTGTTGAAAAAAGCAATAAGCTTGCCAAATTGAGCACTAAATTAAAATCATTCCAAGCTCGCATTCAAGTTGCTGAAAATATAGCAAATTCATTGAAGTTTGAGAAGTTAATGGAGCATGTGAACTCATTGACATATAATTTTATATTATCTCAAGTTCGGACTCAAAAACAGAAACCCAAAGCCAGAAGGTATACACTATCGGAAATAATCCTAGCTTTGACAATCCTTAAGGCAAGTGGTAGGGGCTACAAATTATTGTCAAACATTTTCACCTTACCTTCCAAAAAAACCTTGACTGAGTTGCTGAAGCAGATACCTTTTCCATGTGGTGTAAACAGGGCACTATTTGAAAGTCTGCAGGAGCCTGTTCATAAAATGCAACCCCAAGATCGAATGGCAATCTTAGTTTTTGATGAGATGTCCATTGAGAGTTTATTACAATTTAATTCAAGGGAAGACCATATTGAAGGATTACAGGATTTAGGCAATGAAAACCGCAAACCTGAGATTGCAGATTATGTAAATGTATTTATGCTAAAAGGTATTTTCAGACAATGGAAGCAACCTGTATGCTATAGTTTTAATGCAGGTCCAACAAAAAGCAATTCAATAAAACAACTTATTGTTGAAATTATAAAGGAATGCAAAGAAATTCAATTGGAAATTGTTGCCACAGTCTGTGACCTGGGAAGTGGTAATCAAGCAGCTATTAATATGTTGCTTGAAGAAACAAAGAAATCGTTTCTGGAAAAGAATGAAGAAAATAAAAATTTTGGTTTTATAGTTAACAATTATGAAGTCATTCCTTTATATGATACTCCACACCTTTTCAATGGTTTAAGAAATAATTTGTTGACGAAAGATCTTCACATTGAAATGAAAAATAAAAAGTATGTTGCAAAGTGGAAACATTATGAACAATTTTATTTAATTGTTTCTGAAGATCCAAATGAAAAAGTCTGTCCAAAATTAACAGATCAACATATTATACCAGAAAAAATTAATAAGATGAAAGTAAAGTGCTGCACACAGGTATTCAGTCACCAAGTAGGAGCACTTATGAAAAAAATACTGATGTGGAGTGAGTACCTACATTGTTTATTTTATAACATTTACACAAACTGTCATAACATAAAACAATTAACATTCAACAAACAAGTTTATATCCTTATACATTTTTGTTAACATTGGCATCTAGCTATCTAGATTTTCACACAGCTATTTTATATGACGTCCAGTCTATTATTAGTTTTCTATTTTCAAACTTTCAAAAGGATTATTTTTAAGCAGTTTTATATATTGATATCTATATTTTTTTAGAGGCACAAGTTAACTTGGATCCTGATGCAATGGATACAGCAGAACTATCTTTATTTTTAGATAAACTTTTTGACAGTGTTAACTCCAGCCACAGGTCTGCACCTCCTGGAAAACCTTTGAAAGGAGGTGTAACTTCAGTTTCAAACCATTTTGAATTTTGGCACCAGTGTATTAACATACTAAAAACGATGAAATACTACTGTCACAAGAAGAAAAAATTTTCAACTGTGCCTTCAGTAACAAATTTTATTAAAACTTTGAAAGGTTTTTATTCATCTTTCAAAAAAAATATTAGTGCGGTATCCCAAAAAATATATTCTCCTTAGGGTGTTTCAACAGGATGCACTTGAAAATTTTTTTGGGTGTATTAGGAGTTATAGTGGGAGAGAAATTAACCCAAGTCCTCCCCACTTTTTAACATCTTTTAAAGCGTTAATTGTAAATAATTTTATGTCTGCTCATTCACCAGGCTCTAACTGCGAACAGGATGAAAGTATTGGTTCACTTGGCAACTTACATAATTTTTTTATGAACCAAAATATCCAAGATAGGGAATTCATGCCAGGAGTATTTCCACTGGATTTCAGTGAAAATATCCAAATACCTCCTGCTGTTGTAGCATTTAAAAAATCAAAAATAGCTAGATGTACCCAGTTATATATAGCTGGTTTTATTACAAAAAAATTATTCCAAAAAATAAAATGCAGTACTTGCAGAGAAAAATTGCTCTATCGAGACCATCATGAAGACACCGATTTTATAATTGCAAGGCAGTATAAACATTCAAATCTGACAAAACCTGGTACTGTTTTGTCTTTTTTAATAAGTCAAGCTGTACCCGGTTGTTCTACCTAATACCAAGAGTATGCCATTTAAACAACATTTCGCTTTTGCTTCAAAAAATTTTACTAGAACAACAGCTTCATTTTAATACAAATAATAACCCATGTCACTTAAATAATGATATTACCCTTATTAAATTAATTATTAGGTGTTGTCTTTTCTTTTGGTGCAAACAAGTAAATCGAATATTAAAGGGAAAAGATTCAAAGTTCAATAAATTTATTCAAATGAAACCTGACGCGGCACTGATTGACCCTATAAAACTGAAGGCATACAAAAAGTTGCAAAAAAATATAAGAGATTGAAAAAATAATTATGCTTGCTTTTTTACTTTGAAAATTTCCTACACATGTTATATTAATAGTGTTAAGTTTCCGAATTTTGCAATAAATAAATTTATACAATAGAGTAGAAATTGATCTTTGAAGAAAAATTACAGCTTTTTACATCAAAAGTGAACGTGTTTTAATTATTAATAAATGAAACCCAATTTGTGAGGTTATTTTAAATTATTTGGTATTATCAATTGTGACAATAAAATTTTTAAATAACATGTTTTTGTTGTTTTCTTTTTCTTGGAACTCTTTCTGTATGGTAGTGTTTACTTTGATGTTAGTATGTATGTATGTATTTTGTATGTATTTTTTTATTAAGTATGTCGAAAACTGAAAAATTGCAAATGCATACATATGTGTTTACTAAAAGTAAAAATCCACCATCCGAAACCCAAAAATTAACAATTTCAAATTTTCCGCGTCTGCCACACGCGAGTGCATAATTATGCGGTCAGTCAAAAGATGGACCTTCTTTCAGTTCCATTCCGTAACACATGACAGTCTTTTCTAAGGGGGTATGTTTTGTGGGTAGGGGTGTCCACTTTGAAAACACATCGATGTTTTTTACGATTCGATTAATCGGAACTGTACATCGATGTATTTCGATGTATCGGATGAAAACATCGATGTTTTGTAAACATCGAGTACTTTTCTAATATTATATTACAAAGCTGTAGTCATGTGAAAAGTGTTAAATGCATTATTTTATTAAAGTTTAGACTTTAATCTTTCAACCAAATGCAATTCAATGCTTTTAAACAAAGAAGGCATAGAAGCTGGCCCGGCTCGCCGGCCGACACGACAAACAAAAACAGTTTTTATTGTCACTGTTTCTTGGGCAGTGTTGCCAACATAATTTCTGAATTCGGTATACGGCCTTATGTCCATTTAAAAACCAGGAGGAGTAATTTCAAAAGCCTTACTCACAGCACTAAAAGTTACTAGATTAGTTACTAAAGAGCGTGTTCCTCAAAATCTATTAAATATATTACCTCGATTCACTTAAAGCGGAAACAAGTCAATGATAGATAACCTTTATATGCTGAAAATGGTTCTTAAGCTTAAGATGTCAGATTGGAATGTGAACAATAAACAGGCTGGTATTCTAGCTGAGTACGATAATTACGCACTTTTCTAACTTTTTCAACCGAAGCGTCTTTTAATTCAGAACTTTTTACACTTTTTAAAACTGATTTCTGTTCGATAATTCGGTCCAAGTCAAAATGGTTTTAAACTTTTTACACTCGATTAAAATCGAGTTAACCCAGTTACCCTGTCATAAGTGACATTTGATATGTATATATTAACCTCATTTTTAAATTAAAATTTGATTTTTGTGTCCATATATTAGGTTTTTGTTTAATAAAAAATGGCACGCAACGATAATGAAATATTTCAATTATAATATGCTAATATTAGATTTAATGTGCAAACGGATTATGAAACAATAATTTGCACTACTGAAGTGTCCCATAATTATTATTTCAAACTTTTTAAACTGACACCACGTGATCAATAAAACTAAACTATTTGCACTTTAACGGGTGTGAATTATCGTACTCGTCTTTCTTCATCCAATATTTTATAATAAATAATAAATATTGGATGAATAAACTCAGCCGCCGTTTTCGTTGATTTGCCGAAGAGTAGAATGATCCATAATCGCAGAAATTGAATAAGATTGCTTGCTGGAGTTCTGAAAAAAATTATTTTAACAAAATAACGTGGAAAACTGACTGAAATGATAAAATAACAAGGGAACGAAGACAATGATGAAAATATATATATATATTGTATAATATGTCAGAACTATCAAATAATTCCAATATCAGAAAATGTCAATGCTAAAAAGTGCTGTTTGAAACTGGGTGCATTCTGACCAATCAGAGGTCTACAGAATTGCCAACTTAAATTCAAATTACTCCTCCTGGTTTTTAAGCAAGGTATAGTAATAGCCTCCATGGTATAGTACAAGCTGGCCGAGCCCAAGGTCCCTAAAGTACCATAGGTTGTCTACTAACTTTCGGCCAATCAGAAGCTCGTTTAAAATGCGCGGGAATACGTCATCGTGCCTTCCCAATTCAAACTACTCTGTGGGTTTGTTATTGAAACCTCACTATAAATTCAATAATTATACTTCCTGAAAACATGCTGGCCGAGACACCTCAGTTACAGCGTTTCAACGAGCCAGTGCCAATAGAGAAACTTTTTAATATTATTTCTGAAGAAATGGACTTGTTGAATGAAGATGGCAATCTTGGCATACATTTTCAATTAGCCTCTGAATACGTAAAAACTATTCAGCCGACTAGCGTCGAATCTGAAAGATGTTTTTCCTCAGCAGAGTTAATTTGTTCGAAAATTAGATCTAAATTAGAAGACCATACAATTGACAAATTGATGTTTTTGCGACATTACTTTCGAAAATAAATGTAGTGGGTTTATTATATTATACTATTATTTATTTGATACTGTCTGGTAGACTTAGTTTACAGACTCCATTTTGAGTACCTACGGTAAGTGAGCTATTATAGTATCAGAGCCCGTAAGTGTAGCCAAGAAACACTTACCGGATTGTTAATTTTGACACAATAAAACCTCAAATGAAACTTTTTTAACAAAATTTAATTTCTCAGGAGAATACAACAAAAACTACCTACTTAATCGCTTAATTTATTAAAAATCTTAGGAAAACGCTTAGAATCGCCAACTTTATTTTGCCTATTTTTTGGATTCTTCATTAGTATAATGTGCATTAGTTGAGCGTTTAAAAAAAGGGGACTATTCCAAACACTGGATCCCTTTGAAACACCTAATACCTATGTCAGCGAAGTAGGATAGATAGGTGTATGTATAGTGACAACAAAAAATGATGTATAATAGGAAATTAAATGAAAATAAGTAAGCATTACTTCGCTAGACAAATTTCTTTATTCTATGTGTATAAAATTTTGCTTGAAACTAATCTTTCAACTAATTACAATTGCACATCAAAGTGCCTATCTTGTGTTAGTTAGTGGATACCTAGGCACAGTACTACTGGTTCTGGTCCACCCATGTTTTTCCCCTACTATGACCTTCATTAGTCAAAGTTTCATCTAAGTAAAAGATTGGCCTGTTTTCTTTTCTATATTGTTTTATGGATCTTAAATAGTTCAACCGCCATCGACAGATATCGTCACGTTCTATTAATACACTTTTACGATTTTTCTTCAAATATCTAAAAATATATTATTATATAATAAATAAACATTTGACTTGAAAAGTTACACACTTACACTTAACCTTTTTCAGAACCAGCATGTAGAATTATAAGACGTCTTCCCTTTCCTGTAGGAGTTTTCAGGCCAGTGGATAAACCTTAGGTAAACGCCTGATGACTACTGGTTACATTTTGGTCCACCCATGTTTTTCCCCTACTATGACCTTCATTAGTCTAATTTTCATCTAAGTAAAAGATTGGCCTGTTTTCTTTTCTATATTGTTTTATGGATCTTAAATAGTTCAACCTCCATCAACAGATATCATCACGTTCTATTAATATACTCTTACGATTTTTCTCCAAATATCTAAAAATATATTATTATGAAATAAATAAACAGTACATTTGACTCTAAGTTACACACTTACTTGAAGTTAATTTGTTTCAAGAAAGTATATAAAGATGACTGGTACAATTGTAGCAAATCTGAACGATTCTTCAAAGCTAGTAAAATGTTATCCACTGTAGGTAACTCGTTTTAAAAAAAATATCGGGCACTATTCTTAGAACTGAATTTGTATACCCTCCATAACAATTTTTGAGAAGTCCCAGTCTTCCACCACTATTTTTTGGGCTGGTAATTGTTCCACTACTACGGTATTCCTTCAATAGTCTGTAAACTGTTGACTTTGCTACTCCTGTAAGAAAAATGTTGAGCATTTAATACTATTGTTAATTTGAAAGCTATAATGATAACTTACCGGCTGCTTGAGATACTTTGGATATAACATCAATAGTTTTAGTATTTGGCTTTTCTTCCAATATTTGTTTATACATATTTATTATATATTGTTTTTCCGACATTCCTAAATGGCCTAGACTTAGCCGTTTTCGTGGTTTTGGCGGACTACGCAAATAACTGGTACTTGGAGTAGAAGGATCCATAATCGCAGAAATTCAACAAACAGGAGTTCTGAAAAGAACTGTTTTAACGAAATAGAGAGGAAAACTAAGTGAAACATATGAAATAACAAGGGAACGGATACGATGATATTGTGATTATAATAAACTACACTTCGTCACTTGAGGATATATTTGTATTACTTAGCGTGGCATCATTACTCATACACATGGGTATAATATAGGGATGGGAAGGTCACGAACGACCCGTTCTCAAAGACCGAATCAGTTCCAAGACCCGTGATTGTTTCAATCACGTTCTGTGACCGATTCAATCACGTTCTGTGACCCTATCGTTCGAATGAACTGAACCAAGCCACCGCTGTTGTAGTACATTTATGTTTTAATTCGACAAAAAATACAAACTATTTCAATTTTTGGATTGTTATTTACAAATTCAGTCATTCATCCACTCTAATGAAGGTTCATAAGCAGACGTGAAGTTTAATAAATAAATGAATATGAAAATCTGCATAATAATTTATGCCGTTCATTTCATTCACATCATGAAACGATGGAACAAATAAACAAGGTCATATGAACGAATCTTCAAGAACGGGTCATTTTAATGATTGATCTGGAAGACCCGGGTCACCAAAATGAGCCGGGTCTTACCATCACTATTATATACCTTGTTTTTAAACTAAGAGGAGCGATTTGAATTTAAGTTGGCATTTCTGCTGCCTAGTGATTGGTCAGATTGCAGCCCGTTTCACACAGCTCTTTTGATACAACTGTCAACGACATTTGTCAGTTTTGTGTTTATTGATATGAAAATATTCATTACTTCAATCTAACTGTACCTATTTTTTGCATTTGTTGTTTATGGTTTTATTTTTAACAAAGTATTATATTCCAACCAAGTAAAGTGCTATTTTTATTATTTATTCAGTTTGATAAACAAAATCCACGCTTGTTTTTTCTTGTTAATAATATAAGTTCTCAAGTAAAATCTTATTTTTCTAAATATTTTTATACCAAGTTCTATATCATTACAGTTCAATATTATCGCATTTGTGCTATATCTTGAGCGTCAAACGTAAATTAATAATAATTTAAACATACAATTGCATTTTCTACACAATTATTTATCCTCAAATTATTAACAAATTTTACATAAACTACTTATTATAACCATACATTTTTTTCCCAATGATGTGACATTTGCTTACAACTTTCGCCATGGCCTGTGGCCAATGATAATTTGATATTTAGATGTCTTGATCTCTTATTGGCCACGACAACTACCAGCAGTACAATACATATTTCACGTAATTGTCAATTCGTTCAAAAAGTCTGAACACACTCCCAATCTAGTTACTTTTAGTGGTGTGTTTGAGGTTTCCTAAAATGCTCCTCCTAGTTTAAAAACAAGGTATAGTGCATATTTCATTTATGCTTCTTATACCGCCATTTCTTAACTCACTTAACCTAACAAAAATCTCTTCTTCTCTTTTATATATAGAGGAAGAAAGGATAAAGGAAGCATTACATGTAAGGATCACTGATCTAAGATCACAACAGATGATAAAAACAAATATAAATATTTCAGAAGTCAGAACTGTCAATTATCACGAGATGTCAATGCTAAAAAGTGCTGTTTGAAACTGGTTGCAATCTGACCAATCAGAGATCTACAGAATTGCCAGCTTAAATTCAAATTACTCCTCCTGGTTTTTAAATGAACTATAGAGTGATTTTGATACAAAAATGCTCCTAATAATGTCAAATATAGACGTTATTGAAATAATGAGACGTAAGAATGAAATATTCAGTTTTTTACAGTATGAAATAAAATACGTTGCGTGATACATCCGGTAAGTCTCTTACAGTACTTATTTCGATATTCATTCATTAAACATCTCATTCGTACTGTAATACACTTGACTTACCGGACTTATGAACTAAATTACTATATACTTACGTTGTATTAATATAAATGTTTTTTGTTGTTTTGCTATAAGTTTAGAAACCAGTTTTATATATATATTTTTTAAATATCTCGATCCCGGGATAGCAAAAGCCTTTCGGGATTGCAATCTCTATTTTTGACCCTTCGCAACCTAACGTATCACAATTAACCAAACTGCATATATTCCATGTTTTACTGTGGCAACAACGATATTAACAAGTATTTGTAAAGTTGTGAAGGGTCAAGAATTAGCCTCCTGGATTGCCTAGCTAAAAGGATTTTTTCAACAGAAAAGTAACTAATAGTTCTTGAGTTTATCCAACTTTATTATTAATTTAAAATCTTCTTCGTTTTTTTGAGATCTTTCTCTCTGATCTTGTAGGAGATCTCTTCCTTTTACAGGACTTCAATTCTTCCCTTTTCTTGTTCAGGTACCGTATTCGGTGTTCTCCAGACAAAATTTTTTCCACTTCTAATTTTGTCTTTGTGAAATTTAAGAAAATATTTTTCTAATTTTTCAAATTGTGATGACCATTCCTTTGATGGTTGGATTAGGCCACCAAACGATAAACTCTGTATCCATGAAGGCATACTATATGAATGCATGTTTATCGTCTGCATCTTATGTGTGTACTCTCCGAGTTGAGGAAAGGCTGTTAAATTTTGTTTCGCTATGTACCCGGCCAAATATAACAGCCCATCTTTTTCCATTGCTCCTCGTCGAGTCGATGCTCTTGACTGGGAACTGCTACTACTCTCGATGTCATCCAAAGCACTCGGAAAAGTCTGAATTCCCGCAGCTACTGGGTCCACTGAAATATTGGTAATATTTGCTTGTTTCAAAGCAGTAGCGACCAAATATTCTTCAGGGTCAGTATCTGTATTTGCCTCAACATTTGTATGGGATTGTACCGTTCCAGGATTTTTTCCTAGCAAAATCATTCTTATTCTATATAAGGAATTCAGTGGAGATGGGTGATCATGTAGGCCACCACGTGTTCGCAACTAGAATTAAGTACAGGTATGTTATTTATTTTCAGATGATTAAATAATTTTACTGTTATGAATGAAACTAACTCTTTTTAAATAATTCCACTAAGTATATCCTATTGAAAAAATTGTGAAAATTCTAATAAATTGACGATTGTTTCGATGATACCTATAATCGAAACATTTGGTTAGTTAGTTTCATTCATAACAGTAACATGAGTAGATTCCACCAAGTAAGGGTCCAAATAGTAAATTCGATTAAATAATTACCTGAGAAAAAAAGTTTTCCAGGCAGTCTTGATTGAGACGGTGGGTCAATATGTAGCTTATCTCCAACTTCTCCTTGAGATGGAGGAATAGTTCTTTCAATGATCTTATGGACATGATCATACTCTTTTGAAAAACTTGCAAACTTGTTTTCCCAACACACAGCATATTGCCAGCAATAGACTTCATTTCATCCAAAATTTTGTCTTGCTGTTCAATGACAAAACCATATGGTCTCTTCGATGGCACTTTTGGGGAGGGTGTGTATGAGTTCATCACATCAAACCAGTTATTCATTAACTCTACAAAATTTGATAAATCTCCTCCAGATTCGTCACCATCTCCATCAAGTTTGTAAAACTTCAATGCAGTAGCAGTGGTGTTGGAAAACCACCATCAACTTGTGGCATGAACTGACTTCAGTCTTTGTATCCTTTAATAATTTCTGTATAGGTCCTTTGTTTATTGGTTTTCCATCTCCAAGAACAAATCCAGTATCATCCAGTATCAATAAACCAATTTCTAGCCAATTTCAGAAGATGTGGGCATCAGCAAAAAAGAAGATTGGTTCCTGGGTTGCAGGGTGTGGATAGAAAGTTTTATTAATATCCACATCAAGTGCTTTCCATGATCCTTGGTTTCCCCCGCCACAATCTGACACGCATGCCACTACATTATAATGAATTTGATTTAGTAGATTGGCCACCGAATCCAACAACTCTTTTGTCATTTTTTCATCAAATCCAATATATACTGGCTGCTTCCAACTGTCAAAAAGTCCTCTAGCCATAAAGACCTGCATGTATGAATGAGGTCCAACAACTTCATCATCTTTTTGATCATACTCATACAATGAAGCAACTTTCACTTCATCAAAGGACAAAACAGTGGTTTTTTGGTAAGAGTTTCGATATCTGCCTGTAGTTTCCATAATGCGAAGGACATCATGTAACAATCCGCTTCTTAAATTTATGTTGGCTGCCCACTTTTGGAGTGTGGAGATTCCAGGAAGAGGATATTTTAGAGTTTCTCTTAAATAGATATAGCTTCGTTTTCCCAAATATCGAATTGTAAAAGCTCTGAAAAATTCCTCTGTAGTCCAGCGAGCCCTAGTTTTTTTTTCAAAGCAATTGCAATTTGATTTGGAGTCAAGAAATTCTTAAAAGCTATTTTGGCTCTGTCTTCAAAACTGCAGTCAGATTCTTTAAGACGTTTCTCCAATGCTTTTATGTGATTTTTAAGCACTTCACTATTTTCTTCGTGCTGCTGAACTTTATCCCTTAACTGAAGATTTTCTTGCTGTAGGATGTGTAGCTGCTCCAGTACATCGGAGTTTTTACTGTAGGATGACTCAGTGTAGACATCTTCCCTCTCTTGTGTCTGTTGTACCTCTGGTTCCAGTAACTCTAGCTCTACAAAATTAAAGTCAATACACATAATATTCAATTTCAAAACTTGCAGCTCTTACCATGTTCGTCAACTTTGCTTGTTTCGGCAATTAAACTTTCCACCCAGGCTTGTCTCTCCTTCTTTTCTGCTCTTGTAGATCGTTTCGACAACAAAGGTTTTGTGTGACAGCTGACCTGGGGTAGCAGTAATAATGAAGGAATCGCTAAAAACAAACAAAAATGCATAAATGATTCCTAAATGGGGTTCATTTGCAAGTATTACCTGTATTTTTCAATTTTTTAGCTTGAATACCAATTAATCTGGCTTTCAACTCATCTTCAAAGTCATCTGATTTAAAATATTTGCTGCACACTCTTTTATTTTCAACAGAAAAGTTGCCTTTTCTGTAACATTTCCGTATCCATTCTTTTCTAACTTCTGGGTCCTTTGGAAACGAAAAAAACATGATGTCTTCTCCAGTTTCTTTGGCCTTCTTCGAATTGCTTTTGCAAATAGCAACACTACATATTTTTCCTCCAGGCATCTGGTAAAATAGAAAATACAAGTAGATAGAAAAATATAAGCTTCACATCGACCCACAATTAATAAGAGACCACAAATGTTACATGACTTAATTTAAAGTTATAGCTGTTAACTTACGTTGATGAAGATCTAATAACTTAAAACACAATACACACTATTAATTGTCTTTCTTTTATAAATAAAATTACACGAAACTTCGATGAAAAACTACAATAAACACCAAAAACAAAACGAAAAGAACACTGAACAATGGTAAACTGATATATACGGCAGGCACGATGACGCGCAATATGGCGACGTTGGATGACCTTCAATAGTTTATAGACAACCTATGTACTTCATGCCCGTACCTATAGTCATGACTTGAGTTGATCTCGAGGTCAAGCACGACTTGAGACGGGATGGGTGTATTATAGACAAATCTTGAGCAGTAAGGAAGATTGCTGCGCTTGCGTGACTTGAGACGTACTCAAGTCATGTAAAAGCCAACCTTGAGATCGACTTGGCCGTCTTCGGTTTTATTCGACAATATTCGCAAATGAAATCTGTCAACTTTTTCATCTTGCCAGCTTGTAGTCTTGTTATTGTTTATCTATTTATACATTTTGAAGGAGAATTTATAGTGTGAATCTGTGAGTGAGTTAATACAATGGATAAAGAAAATTTGGAAGAATTTTTAGAGTTTATAGACTTTGTCGATGAAATGCCGCATACTCGCATACCAAAACAGTATATTCGAGATGCGGCCAATCCTATGGAATTGTATAGTGAAGAAGATTTTAGAATGCGGTATAGATTCTCAAAAATATTGTAAGAGACGTTATTTTTCCTATTGTGGATCAAAATTTGAGAAAATTAAACAACAGGGGACTACCTATCCCCCCATTAATACAATTGTTAACGACCCTACGATATTATGCTACTGCAAATTTCCAAGTAAGATAAGTAGTTTTATGTTGAAAAAATTATAAAGTTATCTGCATATTTTTGTAGTTAGTGAGCGGTGATTTGAGAGGATTGAGTCAGCAGTCTGTCTCAGTAATAATTAGACGAGTTTCTGAATGTATTTCACACACACTTCCAGACCACATTCATTTACCAAACACAGTAGAAGAGAAGCGACAGAATGTAGTTCGGTTTCGAAACATATCTGGATTTCCTGGTGTGGCAGCTTGTCTGGACTGTACACACATAAAAATTGTTAGTCCAGGAGGTGATAATGCTGAGGTTTTTAGAAACCGGAAAGGTTTTTTTTCATTAAATATACAGGTAATGAATTTAAAAAAATAAAAATTTAATATTTTAATATTCTTCATGTTATAGGTTGCTGTTGGACCCCAGATGGAAATGGTAGATATAGTTGTACGACATCCAGGATCTACACATGACAGTGTCATATTTGACAGAAGTTCATTGAGGGTACACTGTGAACGTGGAAATGTAGGTGGACTATTATTAGGCGATAATGGATACCCATGTAGACCATATTTATTAACTCCAGTTATACGTCAAGGTAAAACCAAATGTTTTGTATTCCATGAGTACAGTACAGCTTTTTCAATTTTCTAAATATATTTATTTATAAGTAGCAGTTCATAATTGAATAGCATACTCACATTTATATATTTACAGATAATAGTCTCATTTATTTTGCAGCAAATGCACTTGAAGAACGGTACAATAGGGCACATATAAGAACAAGGAATATTGTGGAAAGAGTATTTGGAGTATGGAAAAGAAGGTTTCCGTGTCTATATAGAGGAATGACTACAAAATTGTCCACTAGTCAGACTGTTATTTGTGCAACAGCGGTTCTTTACAATATATCTGTAAGATATAAAGAAAACTTCATGGATCCTGCTGAAATTGATATTCATAATGACCCTAATGTGAATTTTGCGAATAATGGACAATTAGGTTTAGCTTTTAGAAATAATTTTATATTGACTCATTTTTGATTTAAATCAAAAATTGTAGGTAGATTTGCATAATATTATTGTTTGGTATGGTAATTATATTATTGTATTTTAAATTAAAGCGTTATATAATATGTAGATATCATCAAAAATTGTTGTAATTGTTAATTAAAAGATTAATTACTGTATATTAATTAAACAAAATTAATGTATCATTTCTTATTATACTAAAACCTGAGGAATTTTGGCTCAGGCATTACTTGATAAAAGATTAAATAAAAAATAACATAAATAAGATTTAAATTCTCTGAAAGTGGCATTTTTAAAATCACAATACATGTACTATATTCGCTTTAATCGATGGATTAAAATGTAAATAAAAATAGTTGCATTCATAAAGTTTTATTTATTGAAAAATTTGATTTTTTTCCTTAAACAGTTTTAACTGTAAAACTGCCAACTCACATTCTGCCTCTGCTTTTTTCCTAACAGCAATGGCAGCTTTTAAATTTTCAGATTCAATATTCATCTTCATCTGATGGAGCTCCTCTTGTTGATGTAGTCCAACTTCAATTTTTTGCACACGCAAGTTAGCTTCTGGTTGGACTATGTCATTAGTTGTTTTTCTTTTTGCTATAAACAAATGGTATATGAATGTAGCTAAATATTTTTAATATAATCAATCCTTCCATCATTTTTAAAAACATTATATGTAAGTAATGCTGCCCCAATTACTACTAACTATGTAATCATATCTACTGCTTAGAACAACGTCAAAATCACTTTATCAATAAACATATAGCCATCTACAATATTCATAAGCTATTATAGTTACCTTTTGTAGAAGATGGGGTGGTCAGTTCCAAATGCTTTTTATTTTTGGGAGTACAAATACTCACACTGGCAATGTCAGACATACCTAAAATATACAATTTAGTGACTTTCCAAGATTTAAAAAACAAATTAATTACCAGAACATCCAGGTAATGCTATATCTCTGGTGTATGAATGGTCATCATTTTTGTTGATTGTGTCAAACGTATCTGTTTCTCCTAAAATTAATGGGCTATAGTTAGATATAAACAAATAAAGTTTATACACTACTTACGGGTGCATTGTTTAGCCTCATCATCTTCAAAAGCTGTTGTTGAATCCCACGGGCAGGTCAGATATACATCAACATGTGGAGCAGCTATATCTACTGCTTCCATCACTGGATCCATATCAACATGTGGTTCTGGACCTCCACCCGTTAATAACCGCTTGTATTTTAATTCTGTGGTTGCCTTACGTTTTCTAAAAATATTCCATATATTTTTGTAAATAAAAACTTATTATGACTCAAGTACCTTTGCTTTAAGTTGCTCCACAATTTTTTTAGTTGTAGCCAGCTTCTTTGAACACTAATTATATTAGCCTGGCAATTATATTGTTTGGCAATGACCTCCCAAGCTTGCTGCTTTTTTGAAACTGTTGTGGCATCAGTTTTTTTATTTTTGTGGGTATCCACTAAAGATGCCAACAATAGTTTCTCGTTTTCGGTGTATGCCACACATTTATCTGCTAAAAATAAAGGCAACATATTTAATATCCTACTTATTGAATACAACTGTTGCTTACCTGTATTCATTTCACCCAAATCTTAATAAAAATTATTATAATAAAACCGAATAAAACCAAACCAATAACTCCAACTCAATACCAAACAAGAATTGACAAGAATGTTTGTATTTTCAACAATCAACAATCACCAAACACGTAAAGCAGCCAACATGGATTTATTAAAATCACTAGAAAATTTGTTGATAAAACAAAAGTTACCAAACCATCAAGTCGAAATCTCGACTTACCCGAGAATTCACGAAGTCGGCTTTATATTACAGAGGAAAAACTTGAGACCAAGTCCGACTTGGCGAAGTCGTGCTCAAGTCGGGGATTGAGTCGGGACTATAGGTACGGGCATCAGGGACCTGGGCCGAGCCGGCTCGCCCAGATCGTTTTGACAGATTTGCATGGCGTTTTGATAGATGTCACAAATCACAAACGCAAACTGGCCCAATAAACTTATCTATTTTAAAACAAACAAACAGAAAGAAAGATTTTAGGTAAAATTTTAGTGGTCAAACTTGAGTTTTTGTGAAATTAACTGGTTATTATCGATTCGATGTTTTATGAAAAAACATCGATACATCGAGTATATCGATAGCTTTTCAAAACATCGGATCGATTCGATATATCGCATTGTAAACATCGATGTTTTCGATGCATCGATGTATATCGAATATCCCTAAGCCATATTTTTGCGATCTAGCGTCTTTAAGCGGATTAAAGCGATTCATTTTCGCGAATAAGTAATGACGTCACGCTTAAAAACGCTCGAAGCGGAATCTGGCGTGGTCGAGAGTGCGCCAGAAAACTTTGAAGCGGTTCAGCTGTTGTGCGTCATTCAGTTGACAGCATTGACAGAATAAATTAATAGAGAGTGGACCAATGGTGAGGAGCGGCTAATTGTAGGACCACCGAAAAAGCTGTATCCTCACTGAGCAACACCATTAAAATCTCTCCTCCTTTTCATTCTAAATTCTAAGATCACAAATTTTAACAAAAGCAATATTATTTTATTTAGGTATATTAATATTATTTTGCTTACTGCAGATTCAGAATCTCAGAAAGAAAAAAATAAACAAAGGAAAGTATGTATGTGTCGTGAGAGAAATGTCGTTGTGATATGTCAGAATATCGTTAGATATTTCCATTTTTGCGAGGTTAAGCGCGACGTCACCGTTATGACGTCACGCTTAAGCTACACTGTTAATCCGCTTAAAGACGCTAGATAGCAAAAATATGGCTTTGAGCCATATTTTTGCGATCTAGCGTCTTTAAGCGGATTAAAGCGTTTCATTTTCGCGAATAAGTAATGACGTCACGCTTAAAAACGCTTGAAGCGGAAACTGGCGTGGTCGGGAGTGCGCCAGAAAACTTTGAAACGGTTCAGCTGCTGTTTGTCATTCAATTGACAGCATTGACAGAATAAATTGATAGAGAGTGGACCAATGGAATTTCAATAGTTCATAAAAATGTTTCTTTAGACATTCGAAATAAAATATAAAAGTCATAATTTAGATAACGGCTTATCCATTCTTCCTCACAAATTGATCTGATGTGATAGTCTCTTGGAATTGAAGAAATTATTTGCAAACTTTTTATTCTTCTTGAGAGCTGATTTCTCATTACAAGGACCACCGAAAAAGCTGTATCCTCACTGAGCACCACCAAGTCTCTCCTCCTTTTCATTCTAAATTCTAAGATCACAAGTTTTAACAAAAGCAATATTATTATACCTATATTAATATTATGTTGCTTACTACAGTTTCAGAATTTCAGAAATAAAAAAATAAAGAAAGTAAAGTATGTATGTGTCGTGAGAGAAATGTCATTGTCATATGTCAGAATATCGCTAGATATTTCCATTTTTGCGAAGTTAAGCGTGACGACACCGTTATGAGGTCGCGCTTAAGCTACACTGTTAATCCGCTTAAAGACGCTAGATCGCAAAAATATGGCTCTAATCAAGGGTAAGGTGTCTTGTCATTGGCCATGTCATGTGTCAAGTCAACTGTTCATAACCAGAATATAAAAAAGATTCACCAAAATTAGAATATATTTTGTTTAAGGTGCTAATTAAATTTTGAAATAAATATAATGTCAGCAGCAGCACGAGCAGCAACTAAATTCGCGATACCCGGTCCTTTTGGGAAAAAACATGTGGAAATAGCTACAAAATGGTATGTTCTTTATTGGAAATGTAAAGAATTTAGAAAGTTATGTAATGTATATTACTTTCTAGGATTGGAACTGCAGCTGCTTTTGGAGCTACAGCTGGTGTTACACTATGCTATGCTACTGACTGGAGATTAATTGTCGATTATATCCCTTATTATAACGGAAAGTTTAAAGAACAGTAAATTAGCGATTCTATATTATCCGAATGTGTTGTCATATTAGTTCACATTAAATTACATACTTATTAAATCTGTATTTTACATACTTCAACAATACATAGGAAGTACTTAAATACATACCCACAACATAACTTTTCTTTTAGCAAGCTAACTACTAGTAGACAGTACTTTAGTGAAATATCGACTTGGGGTATTGCCCAATATGAATCAAAATATGTAGTAAGTACAAGCAAAATCATGAAATAAGTAGTATAATAGTATATAAGTTCATACCCAGTCAACACTTGTACTGAAACGATTTACAATTGTCTATATTCTGAATTTACTGTTTGGACCCTTACTTTGTAGAATCTACTCATATTACTTTTTTAAATGAAACTAAGTGTTGTAAGACATTTTTTTTCTCACCCTGTTATTCTTAAAATAGTTTTCGTTTCAAGTAAAATAAATTAAATCATGGGTACACCCTAATATTTCAGAAATGCATTTCTCGACAATTATCTGAAATAGATAAGTAAAATATCACATTGTCACGTAGACTTCGAGGTCACGAAAGGGGAAAGAAAGGTTTTAAGAACGATTTGGGTTTTAGTTGCTAGAAGATAACTAAAGTGTTCACTTGAGTCGGATAAATTTAAATATATAAAATATAGTGTGTATTGTGGTGCATGTCAGAAATTAAATAGGTGAGTCTATCTCACAGAGTAATTCAGTTTTGCCTGTTATTTGATATTTGATTTTAAAAGATATTTTATCACATAGAGTATGTATATTTGCTAATTATTTTTAATAATAACTTTGTTTAAAGTTCTTTAATATTCAACGTTATTAAGAACATTAATTTGTTGTTGCATTTCCTATTCATCCAATCCTACTGCACTGTGGAGAGTTTGTGCCACTTGCAGTTTAACTCATATACCTATACTGTATTGTGGAGAGTTTGCGCCACTTGCGGTTTGTCCATTCCTGATACAGGGTGACTTCTCACGTCACCCATATCTCCTTCCACCCCCCTGTATTGTGGAGAGCTTGAGCCACTTGCAGTGTAACCTTATTTAGCTGTACTGTGGAGAGTTTGTGCCACTTGCAGTTTAACTCACATACCTATACTGTATTGTGGAGAGTTTGCGCCACTTGCGGTTTGTCCATTCCTGATACAGGGTGACTTCTCACGTCACCCATATCTCCTTCCACCCCCCTGTATTGTGGAGAGCTTGAGCCACTTGCAGTGTAACCTTATTTTGCTGTACTGTGGAGAGTTTGTGCCACTTGCAGTGTTTTATTATTTTGCTTTACTGTGGAGAGTTTGTGCCACTTGCAGTTTAACTCACATACCTATACTGTATTGTGGAGAGTTTGCGCCACTTGCGGTTTGTCCATTCCTGATACAGGGTGACTTCTCACGTCACCCATATCTCCTTCCACCCCCCTGTATTGTGGAGAGCTTGAGCCACTTGCAGTGTAACCTTATTTAGCTGTACTGTGGAGAGTTTGTGCCACTTGCAGTTTAACTCACATACCTATACTGTATTGTGGAGAGTTTGCGCCACTTGCGGTTTGTCCATTCCTGATACATGGTGACTTCTCACGTCACCTTTATCTCCTTCCACCCCCCTGTATTGTGGAGAGCTTGAGCCACTTGCAGTGTAACCTTATTTTGCTGTACTGTGGAGAGTTTGTGCCACTTGCAGTGTATTATTATTTTGCTGTACTGTGGAGAGTTTGTGCCACTTGCAGTGTTTTATTATTTTGCTGTACTGTGGAGAGTTTGTGCCACTTGCAGTGTTTTATTATTTTGCTGTACTGTGGAGAGTTTGTGCCACTTGCAGTGTATTATTATTTTGCTGTACTGTGGAGAGTTTGTGCCACTTGCAGTAGTTATAATATTGTTTGTGGAGAGTTTGTGCCACATATTCCTGGGTTTGCGCCCCTTGCACCTTTCCTAATAACCCTAAATACTTACTATTAGGCATTTATTTTTGATCAAGTGAAGTTTTAACTTTACTTTAGTACTGATATGCATAATCACAGTTCAAACACATAAGATGCACCTTGTATATTATTAATAATTTCATTAATTTTGGGGATTTCAACTATACTAATCGTTAGTTAAATAATTAATCATTATTTATGGCAAATTGAATATTGAATACTCAGAGTGTTTTTCTATCTAATTCCAGGTACGTCATCTCGGTTGTTCAACCTACTTGGACCATGTCCACATGGACTGTTCAATTAAATCCAGGCATCACGTCCAGTGTCTTGTAAATAGTTAATTTCAAGATTTAGATTTGTTTTATTATCTATATTATAAACAATATAATGTAAGTACACAGTAAGTAATTAAAAGTTAAATTCTAATTAAATATATCAATCTTTACAAATCACTCATTCTCCTCAAGTCAAGTTTTCCATTCCTTACAATTTATCAGAAGTGGGATAGAGATGACCTGGATTTATTAATTCAATGACATTAAATTACAATGCCGAGATGACACTATTCTTTTAAATGTTATTCTAGCTTTGTGTTTTTTTTTATTTTATTAAATATTTATTTACCGTATTTCTACCATAAATCACAAAAGTAATAATAAAATCAACTGAAATGGGTCCCCAACGTCGCAATAAAATACCGCTACCAATTGAAACCCAAGAGGCTTCGGGTTCGAGTGAATCTGTTACCCCAAGAAGAAACCGTATTGATTCTTTGACACCGAATGACTATTGAACGATTGAGCACTGTAATGACCACTTTTCTCGAAAATACTGCCGAACGAGAACGGCCTATCAAGACGGTCCGAGGGGATGTGGTACTGTACCTGTATTTGACCTCGAGGATAGGGTGCAATCGATTTCGGTTTGGCTTCAAAAGGTCGATGAACTTCGTGATATTTTTCGATGTTTAGGGGAAGCCACTATCTATTACGCTACTACAAAGTTCCGAAGGTTGGCAATGGTTTGGTATAAGAGTTTGCTAATGTGTCAAGTCCAAGGCACCTCAGCTTTTAAGTTTTGTTTTTTGTTTTTTTTTTGCTCTTGGCTGCTCTGTTTATGTGAAGAGATTAGTTGCCCTTATTATGCTTAATAATATTTCCACAATATTCTCCTCAGAGAAATCCTCCCTTGGGTACTATAGCCCTAGAATCCTATGTCTCCAATGAGTGGTATTCTCTAAGACAATTTCATATGCAGAGGCCGGGCATCTCGGGACAAGCTGTGCAGTGGTACACAGTATCTTTCCGTATTTTTTGTCCATAGCTCAAACCCTACATTTTATTTTCTAAGCGTTTGTCCAAGTTAATTGAGAATTTCGATTTCTACAGGTAAATGGTTTACATTTACAGGTACATCTGCTTATTGCGACTGTTTTTGGCAATAGTTTTTCTAATACGGACATTCGAAAGTTGTAAAATGTCACTTTCTAACCAGAGTACTTATTATAAAGTTTATGGGCATTGTGCAAATACAACTGGATCACATGTATTATAATTTTCTAATATCAACGTAACGGCGTGCCGTTGGATAATAAGCCATCATTTGATCACGAATGCCTTATGTCTATTCCACTATTTATTATACTTGACTTTTGCTTTTAGTTACCACTTCATTTTTTTTTATTATTCAGTAGATATGTCTAAGACGTCTCTTTTATCGGTCCACTTGCCAATCATCATATTGCAGTTATACATAGCTTTGGTCTCACCTTTTCTTAATTTTGTAGCTACAACGTTTTTGGGGAAATCTTTTCGGCTTTTCTGAGAGTACCTGTACAAAAGGTATTTGATCAAGCAACTTTTTTTTTACCAATGAATAACTATTATAAAAGTTGTCCATGTATAAGCTATGTCCGTTATTCAGACATTCTCGCATCAGATACATCACTATCTTTTGTGCATGATCTTTTCCGCCAGTTATATCGCTCGAACCAGTATGTACCATCATATCTAAAATTGTTCCGTCCCCTTCTATTACCATATACAACTTTATCCCATATTTCTGCCGCTTCTTTGGTAGATATTGCTTGAAGTAAAGTCCCCCTTTTCACAAGACCATAGATTCATCCACTGACAAGTTTTTTGTTTTTTTGGGTAATATATTATCTTCATTTTATTAGTAAAATGATCCAGTATAGGCCTGATTTCGATCATCTGGGGACAGCTCATTGGTTTTAACTTCAGGAACATATGGGCATCTCATTATTAGCAAGTAGCGATCCCTACCCATTAAATGTGAGAAACAGCTGGAGAATAGTCTTATGTTTTTTTTTTCTCAATAGTCCTGCAAGGTAGGTAACTTTAAAGTACCTGTATGTAAGGTAAGTCCAAAAAAAAAAATGAACAGTTCCGATATTGTCAAATCTTGCCATAGAGAAATTCTTGAGTAGTCACTTCTCGCACTGGTACATAAAACTTGTACTGCTTAATTGTTGATTTGCGAAATAATATACCTGATTTAATAATGGATTACGTTCCCTAATGGCACGGCAAAATTCTGGTTCATGCACGATGGTTCTCCTGTTCATTTTGGTCGAGTAGTTCGTCAATATACTCACAGTTCGTACGGGAATCGATGTATTCGAGGGCGAGGGCCAGTCAATTGGCCTGCGAGATTACTCGATTTCATTTCATGGGATTTTTGTTTTTAGGGCTACTTAAAATCATCAGTATAAGCTGTCCCAATTCAAAATCGTATTCAGCTTTGGGAAATAATAAGTGTACCCAATTTTAATTCTAATGTTCTGTTTTTGATCCGTATGTTCATCCTTAGCGAAACACGGTTATTTTCAAATTGCAGTATTGGTAATGGCTGGTTAAATCTTGTAGATATACCAACCCCGTTTGACTTAGGAGTGTAATTCAATGTATGTCGAGGCAGATAGCCCGGGAAGTAGTTGTTTCATCTTAGTTGCACGGTCACTGTTTTTGAAAAATGTTTTTCAAAACTTAGTTGTAAAGCGTTGAATATATATATTTATTTTTCGATATCCAATTTATGCGCCTCTAAATTATTCAGTACTTAAATACTGATGGTTTGCGAACATCTGTTTTTACTTTTGCAGAAACTATTTTATTTTCTTCTATAGGTTGAGTTTTATTTTGTCGAGTTTTTGACCTCGTTATAGCTAAGACGTGAAAATTATCTATGTACAAGTCTTTTAATTCATTTATGGATATCCTTGAAATACTGTCTGCATAATTTGAATTTCCTTTCATATACTGTATTTCAAAATTATATTCTTCTGTCTAGTCTAATTCTTGTGAGTTCTGAAGTGGGTTCTGTCATTGAGATAGATGTGTTTACGGCTTATGATCCGTTTTTACTATAAACTGTGGAGAACCATACAAGTAACTCTTGAAGTCATTAATTCTCCAATGGATAGCTAACAATTCTTCCATAATTATAGGTTTGTTTATTTCACTTTTCTTAAAACTTTGCGATGCATAAGATATAGGTAAATCTATACCTTCGTATTTCTAAGAATTGCATGCAGACCACGCGTAATTTGAAGCATCTGTAGTCAGTATAAATTGTTTACTGAAATCAGGATATTTTAATAAAGGTAGCTCTATTGATGTTGTTTTTAATATTTGGGATGAGGACTCTTCCGACCACTCGAATTTTACATGTTTCCTGGATAATTTTTCGGGAGGTATGCATATTTCAGCGAAGTTCCGAATGAAACGTCTGTAATCATTACAGAATGCTACGAACATTTTAGTTTCTTCCGAGTTTTTGGGCACTGGATATTGTTCAATGACTAAACATTTTACTTTATAGGGGAGTACTCCCTCACTAGACAAATTGTGCTCTAAATAAGTGTCTTCACGCCTGAAGAATTGGCAATTTTGTGGATTTAACTTTCGACACAGTAGTAAAGACAGGAGCCACAGCAGGGAATCATATGTCTACTGAAAGCTTGTATGGATAGTTTAGTTCATTGGTAAACATGTCAAAGATTTCTGAAATCCATTTTCAGTCCAGTCAAAAAAAATAACCAGTCAGGATGGGAACAGAACTAGTAGATATCTCGGGACGAGATGCTCGCAGGATGGCCGACTGTAAGACATTTTTTTTCTCACCCTGTTATTCTTAAAATAGTTTTCGTTTCAAGTAAAATAAATTAAATCATGGGTACACCCTAATATTTCAGAAATGCATTTCTCGACAATTATCTGAAATAGATAAGTAAAATATCACATTGTCACGTAGACTTCGAGGTCACGAAAGGGGAAAGAAAGGTTTTAAGAACGATTTGGGTTTTAGTTGCTAGAAGATAACTAAAGTGTTCACTTGAGTCGGATAAATTTAAATATATAAAATATAGTGTGTATTGTGGTGCATGTCAGAAATTAAATAGGTGAGTCTATCTCACAGAGTAATTCAGTTTTGCCTGTTATTTGATATTTGATTTTAAAAGATATTTTATCACATAGAGTATGTATATTTGCTAATTATTTTTAATAATAACTTTGTTTAAAGTTCTTTAATATTCAACGTTATTAAGAACATTAATTTGTTGTTGCATTTCCTATTCATCCAATCCTACTGCACTGTGGAGAGTTTGTGCCACTTGCAGTTTAACTCATATACCTATACTGTATTGTGGAGAGTTTGCGCCACTTGCGGTTTGTCCATTCCTGATACAGGGTGACTTCTCACGTCACCCATATCTCCTTCCACCCCCCTGTATTGTGGAGAGCTTGAGCCACTTGCAGTGTAACCTTATTTAGCTGTACTGTGGAGAGTTTGTGCCACTTGCAGTTTAACTCACATACCTATACTGTATTGTGGAGAGTTTGCGCCACTTGCGGTTTGTCCATTCCTGATACAGGGTGACTTCTCACGTCACCCATATCTCCTTCCACCCCCCTGTATTGTGGAGAGCTTGAGCCACTTGCAGTGTAACCTTATTTTGCTGTACTGTGGAGAGTTTGTGCCACTTGCAGTGTTTTATTATTTTGCTTTACTGTGGAGAGTTTGTGCCACTTGCAGTTTAACTCACATACCTATACTGTATTGTGGAGAGTTTGCGCCACTTGCGGTTTGTCCATTCCTGATACAGGGTGACTTCTCACGTCACCCATATCTCCTTCCACCCCCCTGTATTGTGGAGAGCTTGAGCCACTTGCAGTGTAACCTTATTTAGCTGTACTGTGGAGAGTTTGTGCCACTTGCAGTTTAACTCACATACCTATACTGTATTGTGGAGAGTTTGCGCCACTTGCGGTTTGTCCATTCCTGATACATGGTGACTTCTCACGTCACCTTTATCTCCTTCCACCCCCCTGTATTGTGGAGAGCTTGAGCCACTTGCAGTGTAACCTTATTTTGCTGTACTGTGGAGAGTTTGTGCCACTTGCAGTGTATTATTATTTTGCTGTACTGTGGAGAGTTTGTGCCACTTGCAGTGTTTTATTATTTTGCTGTACTGTGGAGAGTTTGTGCCACTTGCAGTGTTTTATTATTTTGCTGTACTGTGGAGAGTTTGTGCCACTTGCAGTGTATTATTATTTTGCTGTACTGTGGAGAGTTTGTGCCACTTGCAGTAGTTATAATATTGTTTGTGGAGAGTTTGTGCCACATATTCCTGGGTTTGCGCCCCTTGCACCTTTCCTAATAACCCTAAATACTTACTATTAGGCATTTATTTTTGATCAAGTGAAGTTTTAACTTTACTTTAGTACTGATATGCATAATCACAGTTCAAACACATAAGATGCACCTTGTATATTATTAATAATTTCATTAATTTTGGGGATTTCAACTATACTAATCGTTAGTTAAATAATTAATCATTATTTATGGCAAATTGAATACTCAGAGTGTTTTTCTATCTAATTCCAGGTACGTCATCTCGGTTGTTCAACCTACTTGGACCATGTCCACATGGACTGTTCAATTAAATCCAGGCATCACGTCCAGTGTCTTGTAAATAGTTAATTTCAACATTTAGATTTGTTTTATTATCTATATTATAAACAATATAATGTAAGTACACAGTAAGTAATTAAAAGTTAAATTCTAATTAAATATATCAATCTTTACAAATCACTCATTCTCCTCAAGTCAAGTTTTCCATTCCTTACAGTGTTTCTAATTAATTCCACTATTTAATGAAAAAATCTAAACTCTAAGCTATTGATAATTATTTCCTTGTCAGAATGACAGAAGTTACATTTTATGTGATGCCTACTTGATGGCTAGACCAAATAGTAAGTGACCTGTCTTGTGATTGACTTAATATAGCCTGTTCAGTATTAAAACCATGGAGGCTATACAAGGAGATCGAACTCATACGGGAAAATTGACAAAACCTGTCCTCAAAATCGTCGATCTAAGCAGTTTGTTTTTTCACCGCGGCGTCGCGCATTGTACCTAAGACACCATATTAAAGCCGTCACGACAATAACCTTACTTTTTATATTTTACCAATTTGACAGTAGGCAAATAGTAAACATTACTTGTGAATTATAAAAACTAGAAAATTAAAATTGTTAAAAATTGATAATGTTTTTGAAATTTATTGCAATAGTGGTTGGTAGTGCAGATTATTTAAAAGGAAGACGTGAATTGAACTGAATTTAAGTAAACCAGAGTTTTTTCAGTTACCAAAAATAATAAGAAATATTCAAAGATAAAAATAAAGTAGGAAAGGAAATATTTATTATGATAGACTTAAATTATATACCTTACTTGTGAGAAGTCTAGAAAAAGCACAATTGCACACAAAATACTTTACTTTTGCTGATGACATTATTATGTTCTATACAAGTACAATTTAAGAGAACTGGAAGAAAAAAGGTGAACAAAGATTTGAAGAAAAACCAAAGATGGTTGATAAGGAATAAGCTGTAATACTAATTTGAAAATATTACTGGCATGTTCTTTATACAAAAAAATATGAATTCAGTTGATATTCAGATAATAACAGGAAATGAAAATATCAATAAGGTGAGAACATACATTGAAGCAAATATATACATCAAATAGAATAAAATTTATGTTTGCCAATTATTGGTGCACTTTACCAATGTAGGGATTACTAAAACCATAAGACATTGAAACTAATCGGTGACACTTATTTCTTACCAATCTTCAGCTACCTAATTCCAGTGTGGTAGACTTGTGGGAAAACATTCATAGATAAAAACACAGAGGATTCAAAATAGTGTAGTGAATGTTTTGTGCAAGTTCAGTTACAGAACGTCCACAGTTATATATTTTGTGTATGTACTTATGTATTTTACTAATTGTGACTTTCCACTGTGTTTGCTTCATTAGGAAATAAACTTTTGTAAATTGCAAATTTTGTATTTTTAAAATAAAGTACTTAAAAAAATATTTTCATGTATGATACGGAATTATTTAAATATATTTTATATTGAAAATCTGTGCATGAACTAATGTCATGCACACATGTCACATTGATTGAAAATATATTGTATTTTTCATTGTTATTGAATAGATTGAAGATTATGCATTGAGTTTTAAGACTTTGGGCTTCACATGTTAAACCATTTCAGTATTCTGTTATAAGTTTTTGTAGCTTATTTACTGTTATTTTGAGATTATTATGACTGATCAAAGGGATGTCATCTATATACTGCAATATGTATGCAAATTTAAATGTTCTGTTGCTAAATCATAGTTGTAACAAGATAGATAGATTGTAGAGCAAATAGGACAGTGAGGAACACTGGAGAAGTCCTTGAATGTTTTGAATAAAACTGTAATTTACTTTTACTTGTGGTGTTCTATCACTAAGGTAGTTTTCAAGATTAAAAGCAAGTATTTTGAACACATCATTTCATATAGTTTGTAGAATATACCACAGTTCCAAACACCATCAAACGCTTCAGTAATGCCTAGAAAAATATCAGCACTATGTTTTCATCATAGACTAGAGGTTTGTATATTTGATGTCAGGTTCGATAGTGTGCATAGTTGAGCATCTGGTATCAAGATATAGATGTATTTTCTGGTATCCTTCAGTTAAATTTTTTTGCAAGAGTACTCGTAATCCTATAAAGCCTATTGATAAATTGAGCAGTAAATATGAAGTATTCTAATTACCTTATTTTAACTTATTACTCATAATACCTAAGCTGGATAAGTATAATAGGCAATAGGATAGGTAGGTATCTTTGAACAAGGTTTAATGATCGAAGGATTGTACACTTTTTATTATTTCTTATTAATAGGACCAAATTTGTGTGTTATTAGAGCTTATGACTACTGGCTATTTATCTATACATACTTTCTATGTTTTCAAACTGTATTTCTTCTAGTTGCAATTCTCAATTATTCGAAGGCCATTTAATATAGTACATTTGAAGTGGCACATTTTCTCCAAGCATTTCAAGTGATTTTTCCTTTTTTTCCTCCGTGTTTTCATATTTTTGTGTAGCTAATATTTTTTTACTATTCAGGAATGCAGATTCTGAAAAACTTTATACATATTGTAAACATATCTCTTTATTCATCTTCAATTTATTTTTTATAATTGGGCAATCCAACTTGTGAACTTGGTTCTAGAATATACGTACTTGCAATTTTCTCTTTTAAAGACATACTCATTCTAACTGTGCTGGACCTTTAACAGTGTTCTAAAATTCCATACTGAAGAGAAGACATGATAGTATAGTAAATTTTATACCCATTTAGAATAAGACCATCCTTATTTATTATTAATAAATCGGTTGAAACAAAAAATTACCAACAAAAATGAACGTCGTAACTAATTTATTAGATGTCACGTTTTTGAAGTTACGTCAAATTTTGATTTCATGTTAATGTCATAACGCAAAATAAGATATAAAAATGCGATATTCTGATGAATCCAAAAAACTTATGCTTAATGTAGTAAACTATTTTCAAAACGATTTAGGATCTCGATTTAAGGCAATTCAAAAAGCGTCCGAAGCACTAAAAGTTCCAGAAAGCACATTATATAATCTTGAAAAACCAAACAGAGCTACAGATTTCGAATTTAGAAGAAATATGTCTGCAAGTGTTTCCCGGAGCAAAACCCGAATTACAAAAAATACCCTGCATTGTTTGAGGGAAGTAATTTATAAAATGTATGCGTGAAAGGATAAAATCACAGTAGAAACTATTTTACGGCAATTTATCGAAGAGTCTCCAGAAACTAAGATTTCCAAAGGTTCGTTATATTTGGGAATTAAAAAAATGGGTTTTCATTTCAAAAAACAGGATGGAAGAAAACATTTATTGGAAATGCCTGCAGTCAGATTAAAAAGAATATTATTTTTGAACAAATACCAAGCTCTTTACACCTGTTTTTCTGGATGAGACAGAATGAATGATGGGACAGAAGAATGTGGCAAGATGGTACTAAACACAGTGATTTAAAAATAACTGGAAGTGGGACACGATATGTAATTGTTCATGCCGGTAATAAAAAAGGTTTTGTGGCAAATGCATCGCTTATTTTTAAATGCAATAAAAAAACAGGCGATTACCATGATAACATGAACACCGAAAATTTTGAAAATTGGTTTAAACAGCAACTAATTGTAAACTTGGAAGAACCATCGTTAATTATAATGGATAACGCAACGTATCACAGTCGCCTGGATGAAGAAATCACAAGAAAAAGTTGGAGTAAAACACGCATGTTAGAATGGCTCAAAAAAAAGAATATTCCTTTTCCAGATCACATTTTAAAGGATGCTGTTTGGAATATAATTGAAAAGCAAGTTTTGCCAGAAAAAAATTATCATTTAGACAAATACGCTGCCTAGCATGGTCATTGTGTTCTCAGGCTACCACCATATCATTGCCATTTTAATGCCATCGAAATGGTATGGTCAGAAACTAAAAGGCATTATGACCAAGCTATTACGAAAACTGCAAGGTCACCTACTGAAGTCTTAAAAGTATGGAATGACGTTGTAAAAAATGTACCGGAGCAACACTGGCAGAATTACATAAATCATACAGAGAAAATTATTTCTGAAGCATGGGAAGTAGAAAACAAACTGGACCTACTAAACATCGAACCTATGGTGATCTCTGTATCCAATGAATCCGATGATGAACTATCACTTTCCGAAAGTTATTCTGATTTAGAAACTAATTAAACTTTGCCTTGAAGATCACGTTGTCATTTTTTTAAAATCTAGAATTTGTACTTAATCGGACTCTGAATTGCCATATTTTTTTAAAAAAACTATGTATCTAGTTAATAAAACAATGTTTTTAAAATTAGTGCGCTTCTTTTATATTCTTTTATTATGTCAACATCTTTAGAATTTTATGAATTTCATAAAATTAATTTGTATTATTACAAACCGCCACTGATAATATGAAATTTCAAGTCACTACGCCAATGCAATAAGAAATATGTCAAGCATTTGACATGACAAAGGTCATAACCTAATTTTTTTCATGCGGGTTCAGATGGTTCAAGAAGCCGCATACGTTAAGTTACTAAAACGGCTGGTACCTCTAAATAGGTATTAATATTCATATTTTTTATCACATAAAAACATAAATATAAGTGAATTTTATACCCATTTAGAATAAGACCATCCTTATTTATTATTAATAAATCGGTTGAAACAAAAAATTACCAACAAAAATGAACGTCGTAACTAATTTATTAGATGTCACGTTTTTGAAGTTACGTCAAATTTTGATTTCATGTTAATGTCATAACGCAAAATAAGATATAAAAATGCGATATTCTGATGAATCCAAAAAACTTATGCTTAATGTAGTAAACTATTTTCAAAACGATTTAGGATCTCGATTTAAGGCAATTCAAAAAGCGTCCGAAGCACTAAAAGTTCAAGAAAGCACATTATATAATCTTGAAAAACCAAACAGAGCTACAGATTTCGAATTTAGAAGAAATATGTCTGCAAGCTTTTCCCGGAGCAAAACCCGAATTACAAAAAATACCCTGCATTGTTTGAGGGAAGTAATTTATAAAATGTATGCGCGAAAGGATAAAATCACAGTAGAAACTATTTTACGGCAATTTATCGAAGAGTCTCCAGAAACTAAGATTTCCAAAGGTTCGTTATATTTGGGAATTAAAAAAATGGGTTTTCATTTCAAAAAACAGGATGGAAGAAAACATTTATTGGAAATGCCTGCAGTCAGATTAAAAAGAATATTATTTTTGAACAAATACCATGCTGCTAAAAGCGAAAAGCTCTTTACACCTGTTTTTCTGGATGAGACATGGGTTTTTAGTAAAAGCGGGGACAGAAGAATGTGGCAAGATGGTACTAAACACAGTGATTTAAAAATAACTGGAAGTGGGACACGATATGTAATTGTTCATGCCGGTAATAAAAAAGGTTTTGTGGCAAATGCATCGCTTATTTTTAAATGCAATAAAAAAACAGGCGATTACCATGATAACATCAACACCGAAAATTTTGAAAATTGGTTTAAACAGCAACTAATTGTAAACTTGGAAGAACCATCGTTAATTATAATGGATAACGCAACGTATCACAGTCGCCTGGATGAAGAAATCCCAAGAAAAAGTTGGAGTAAAACACGCATGTTAGAATGGCTCAAAAAAAAGAATATTCCTTTTCCAGATCACATTTTAAAGGATGCTGTTTGGAATATAATTGAAAAGCAAGTTTTGCCAGAAAAAAATTATCATTTAGACAAATACGCTGCCGAGCATGGTCATTGTGTTCTCAGGCTACCACCCTATCATTGCCATTTTAATGCCATCGAAATGGTATGGTCAGAACCTAAAAGGCATTATGACCAAGCTATTACGAAAACTGCAAGGTCACCTACTGAAGTCTTAAAAGTATGGAATGACGTTGTAAAAAATGTACCGGAGCAACACTGGCAGAATTACATAAATCATACAGAGAAAATTATTTCTGAAGCATGGGAAGTAGAAAACAAACTGGACCTACTAAACATCGAACCTATGGTGATCTCTGTATCCAATGAATCCGATGATGAACTATCACTTTCCGAAAGTTATTCTGATTTAGAAACTAATTAAACTTTGCCTTGAAGATCACGTTGTCATTTTTTTAAAATCTAGAATTTGTACTTAATCGAACTCTGAATTGCCATATTTTTTTAAGAAAACTATGTATCTAGTTAATAAAACAATGTTTTTAAAATTAGTGCGCTTCTTTTATATTCTTTTATTATGTCAACATCTTTAGAATTTTATGAATTTCATAAAATTAATTTGTATTATTACAAACCGCCACTGATAATATGAAATTTCAAGTCACTGCGCCAATGCAATAAGAAATATGTCAAGCATTTGACATGACAAAGGTCATAACCTAATTTTTTTCATGCGGGTTCAGATGGTTCAAGAAGCCGCATACGTTAAGTTACTAAAACGGTTGGTACCTCTAAATAGGTATTAATTTTACTATAAATTCAGCAGCACAGAGTGGAACTGATTATTTTACCACCAAACGATTACAATTTTCGATATTTTTGAAAACGAGAACAAAATACGGATTTCTTATTAACAATATTTTCCATTTCTGTGACCTAACCTCACTTACCTCACACGTGAACAGCGAACTGTCAAAGAAGCTAGCAACCAATAAAACATCATGAACTCGAGTTTTATGATTGGCTGCCGTCAGATTTTTTGGTATCGCAAATTATGTGGCGCCCTCTATAATGACCAGAAATTGGAATACATGGCGTTCGATCTCCTTGTATAGCCTCCATGATTAAAACCTTTGCAGCAGGCCCTGGGCACTCGGGTGGGCGAAATTAATTCAAAATTGGTACGATTTTTACTGACATCTTTATTTGGAGGCGGAACTAAACGTTAAAGATTTCAAATAGAGCTGATAGATGGAGCCTAAGGTGAAATTAACTTTCGGAGTCTAAAATTAAATTAGGTTCAGCAATCATGCATGGAGCTAGCAGCCATATTGTTTATTATTATTCTTCGTAAATAAAGGGCGTGCCAGTTCGTTCTTTCGTCGTTGTTTGTGCTTTTATTTTTTCATTTATATTCCTAAAGTATTTAAAGATGAGTTCCTATGATGAGAATTTGCTGTGTTCCTGGATGCATTGAGAAGGTTAGTACTAATTATTAACAATACATGTTCATTTCTACCAATATTATCAATTGAAGAAATTTTTTTTTATAAAATTAATTCAAATACTAGTTAAGATAGTTACACTTAATATTTGGAATTTCTAGATGTATTAATTGTGGTTTATACAAAATCAACGATTTCCTTGAAATAAAAATGAGAAGTATTATAACTAAGTATTAACCTAAGTATTTTTTTATAGGCATAGAATACCTACCTACTAACCAAGAGGTTAACGCCGTTTGGAATGAGAGAATTAATAATTCTAAGTTGGCTTTTGAGTCTTACAAATCTTATAAAAGTTGTAACATTCATTTTGAAGATTGTGGCAGATTGAAGAAATCCCTCACTACATTTGCATGGTAAGAACTTATCTCATCTATATGTGCACTGTTTGAAATAGTAGTTATTAGTACTACAATAGACAGTTGATTGTAACTATATACAAATTATGATTAGTGTATAAATATATGTTGAATTAGGATTAATGTTTTTTAGGATACAAGAGAAGTGTGAAGGTGATCATTTTTGGGTACCAGAGCAACAACAATCATTTTCAACTCCCGAGAAGCTAAAATGTATCTATAAATATTTTGCAATATTTTTTTATATCCAGTATTAAATCATTTGTAACTGTATAATGCCTAGTCTTTCGAGAGCAACAACTTATGTTTTGTTGATATTAATTTAAAAAAACCCTTTTTTAGAATCCATTTCTATTCTAAGTGCTTCCACCACAAAAAGTAGTAATAGTCCAGTAGGAAAAGTACAACGACCAGTCAAGACATATACAAGGAAGCGTTTACTACATGAGTTTGATGAAGTACCTGGTAAGTATTTTTAAAACACCTTCAGGCAGTATAGCTACTTGTGGTTACGTTTAAAACTCAATTGTAAAAAATTCTTATGTAATTTTCTGCTTGCAGTTCATCCACATCAAGTTTTTCACAATTACCGTCCACATCAAGTTTCATACAAGCACCATCCATTTCTTGGCATCTGGGCATATATAAAGGAGTTTTAACTGCAACTGGTAAGATTGTTTAAGTTAAATAACTCATTATTGCATATGCTAGTCATACCTTGAATTTTAATAATTGTAAGTACAAGTGATGTCAAAAACTATATTTTTGAAGGAAATCAACCTAAATTACAGAAAAAATTGTTCACAGCAATACCTTGCTTTTGTGTATATAACTTATAAGTTCACTGCATACAACTTGAATGAGGATAACAATAGTTGACTTTTTTTTAGCTCATGGATATAGGATTCTCCAGATGTAAGAATTTTATAAAGAAAACTAAGCCAGTGGAAGGCAGCTGCCAAGAAAGCCCAGAAATCGCGTCCAAAGCGGATATTTATCCAAGTCTATTAAATAAAGTGTGTTATGTAATTGTTTCCCATTTTTCATTTATTATATCAAGTGAAATTACCTGCTTTTTAAATTGTTTTTTTCTTAGATTTTTAAAAAGTTCGTAATAGACCGTTTCAACGAAAGACATCTTGTGGTAGCGGCGATCGTTGTCCACCTATATATTTATATAGTAATTAATAGAAGCTAACTGTAATTTTAAAAGGAAACTGTACCCACAGAACTGGTAGATTTACAAAATTACGTTAAAAGTGTCACTGTTTACTCGTTCACTATACGAGACCTATATGTGTCCTCGTTCTTTCGTCGAGTCCCTAAAAAAAGCGAAGAAATATACCGTTGCCGTAATCTTAGATACATTTGTCCAAGATCTAAGTTACAGTCTTCTTTTAGAATTACAGTTAGCTTCTATTAATTACTATATAAATCTATAGGTGGACAACGGTCGCCGCTACCACAAGATGTCTTCCGTTAAAACGGTCTATTGTATTTATGTAAACATTGAATGTCCTATACCAAGTGGAAATATAAAAACTAGATTAATGCTCATTTCGCATTTGAATTTTTTTACCTACTTTTAACTAAATAAATGTAGGTGGGAAATTTAAATAGTTGTATTCGTAATAATTCTGTAGTAGAGAGGTAATCAGTTGTAACTACAAGTTATACTAGTAGAGTTATTGTCTTTACATTACACTGGTTCTATTTTACTATAATAGCAAAATAAAGAGTGTAATGTGAAGACAATAATACTACTAAAATAACTATGTGTTACAACTGATCACCTCTCTACTACAGAATTACATATTACGAATACAACTATTTAAATTTTCCACCTAAATTTATTTTTGAATTTCCCGCTTTTTTCAAATTAGAGGGTTAGCCTGGATCTGAACCTTTAGCATGGCTCTGAACCCCTAGCATGGATCTGAACCTTTAGAAATGATGGTAGTTCCGCCTCCAAATATAGATGTCACTAGTTTCGGTGCGCGTGGCCACTTTTTTATATACAGTGGCCGATCTACCTGTATATCTTATCTCTGCTTTGCAGTCACATCTGTCATAACTGGACTATGTTGCCAAGCCCTTGAAATAGTATGAGAATCTAGTATATGTCAAATGAAGTTTATCAAATATTCTAGGTTAGGTTTAGTTATTGATGGTTATTGTGTGCAAACAAACTTCGACTTATTTCAGTTACATACAGAGATGTTACATATAAAACTTTAATTTGTATGTTAACCGTACAGCACTAAGAAATTCTTATTTTAAAAACTATGGAATTATTTTTAGCACTAAAAAGGTATGTATGGAATAGTTAACACTTTTATTTGTATGTTTATACCACACACTTAATTATTCAGAAGTTATGGAACTATTCTAGTATTTAAAATGCATGTATATATAGTATCAAGGAAAAAATATTATCTAATATAATTTTTAGGTTACAATTACCTAAGTACATGTTGGCTTCTAGAATTTTGTCACTACAATATGAAAGATTGATGTAAGGTCTACAGACATCCTATAAATAAAAAAGTTCGGATAACCTGGATCTACCTCCTTTTTAAAGGTAGGCAATTTTATTTTATATTTTGGTGAAATAAATCTTAACATTTTTTTAGAAGAGCCGGGATGTGAAGCTTTAGTGTGTAGGTCATTTTCAACAAGGAAAATCATCCTGAGATATATGATCATTGATCATAGCAAAAGAAAATTCTGCAGCAAGCACCACCACAGCTCAGAAAAGAAGAGCAATCCATTCTATTCTCCGAGGGAAGGTATATGCGAATAATTGACTAAATCGTAGCACTGAAATCAATACATATTATAATTATCAGTATATTGGTGACTTATTTATCACTCCATCATCTTCTAATCAATCCAAATTTATATTTACCATTTTGTTTTAGCTCTCCAGCATCTACCGCAACTGAAAGTATTGATAATAAAACGATTGATCAAATGAGACCTTTCAATTCAATAAAAACTATTAAATTAATTCTTTGTAGTTTTTATAAAACTTTGTGATATACACATGTACCTTTAGAAAATGCTGCCTGAATTACTTATTTTAAATATCGTGATTAAAATAAAATAATAAATAATGCCACCCCAATTTTTATGGAATTGTTTTATTAAAAAGAAACATTTCAAATTTATAAATTAGTTACTACACCGAAAAGATTGTAATACTACTTTTTTAAATAAGGTAGAACAATAATTGTCAAATAGAAATCTTTCAAATTTGAGAGGTTCACGAACAAACCAATTCCAACCCGCAACTTCTGGAATGCATCTATCGGCTTGCTTGGCAGTACCCTGTATTAACTCAATAGGATTTTTAAAAAGATGGTAGGTAATACTTTGTGACTATACTGTTCTATCATATCCACAATGTATTTTGTTGGGGGTTTGTTTCTGAAAAAAACATTTATTGAAAGGGCAGTATTCAAATAACCAATTCATTTGTTTTCAAATATACCTATATTATTATTTTTGTAAAAATAAAAGTAAAACATCATTTATTGTCTATTAGGTATAATTTGAAGTAAGAATTTTAAATGTATTAAACTAGTTGTGTAGTCTTCTGAATTCTAACATATAATTTGCTATAACGATCACTGTTGAAATATAGTTTGTATCTACTTACTAGGCTTCAATATAAATAAGCTCAGCTTCAACATTTGTTGATTGAATTCTATATTGTGTCATTAACCTAATATTATCGAAAAGCATTGTCCATAATTTATTAGAGGTTCAGAAAGATTCAATAGTAATTGGTTTTCAAACCATTCAATAACATGTTCTTCATTCATTTCCCCATGATAATAACTCAACTGAGATTCATATAAAAATATACTTTCTGCTCCATCAATACAACCATCTTCATTCTCAGCATGTAATACAAAATATCTAGAATAAAAACAATTTTGCATTCTAAAATTTTACATAATCATTGTAACATACCTTTTGACATGAACAGCTTACAGCACTATTTTGGAAAATTCAGGATTCATTAATAAAAACAAATTTATACAGTGGTTTATTTTTGTTGAAAAATCCATAAGTCCTCTTTGTGGATGTGTATCATATTTTAGTAAACTACTCAGGAACATTCTACATTGAATAATTATTGTTCTTCCTTCAATTACTGCAGTAACATTCCTAAAGTGACATATGATTATCTGTAAATAAATGTCCATGTATAATTGCCAAGTATTAAGAATAATGTAACAGAATATAATAAATACAGTTGATTGGGTATATTATTAAACTTATACTTACTTGCTTCATAAACGCTGTAAATAGTATCAGGAGTAAATGCATCAACTATTGCAGTATTATTAAGTTTCATTTATACGTTTTTTTGGATGTGACTTTAACTTTAATAACTCATCACTGCTTGTGATAAATTACTCACAGTTCTTTGCAGTTTTTGTCACAACATAACCCCAAAAATTTCAAGACGTCAACTGAACCAGAAATAAACCATTTTAATCGCGGCAACAGCGCGCATTTTCGCCAACATAAAAAGTTTTTAGTACGACTGACGTTAGTTTGAGTTTAATATTTAATTAACCTACGAGCTGTATTTGATATGAAATTAATTACGAAACCTTTCTTTAGACATATCATTATATTTTTTAATACAATGCGACCTACAAATTTCAATATTTATTGAGTTTAAAGAGGCTTAGAATAGTGATTGACAGAGGATTGACAGCAGCAATCGAATGACATGATATAAACGAACGTCTCTTTTTCGACACCTTGATGACGTGCAACGGTTTTTGTTCTGAACGGGCATATATGAATAGAAAAAAGAAGAAGATATGATTTTACAAATATTAAAGCTTAGGTATTATTAAAATATTAAACATCAAGTAGGCATCACATAAAATGTAACTTCTATCATTTTGATGATGATATATCAATATCGAAATAATTATCAATATCTTAGAGTTTTCATAATTTTTTCATTAAATTGTGGAATTAATTAGAAACACTTAGTTTCATTTAAAAAAGTAATAGTCTATATTCTGGTTTCACTTCAATTATTAATGCAATACACACAGTATTATTATTATTATTGTAAACACTAGCCAGTAGCATTTGTATTGTTAGTGTTGGAATCAATAGGGAAGATCTATGACCTTTTTTGCTTTATTATTTTAAACAATGGCCAGTAACATTTGTATTGTTAGTGCTGGAATCAATAAGGGAATATCTATGACCTTTTTTGCTTTGTATTATTAATAATTATTGTAATGTAACACAGTGTAACTATGTACCTGAATCCTCCATCCACATACTTGTGGATTGCATAGCAATTCAGAAGCCTGGGAGACTTCTGGATAGAAGAGGGACAGTTACCTAAACTAAAGCCTGCAGATATCCTAAATTTCTTCCTGTAAGTAGGTCTAAAGGAGCTACTAGTCTCCGAGACTTTCCTCAGGAACTAAGTAGAAGAAAGGGGGCACAATAGATCTTTTAGGTCTTAATGAATATCACCCCAACATACATACATACATATTTATAAAAGTACCTAAATATTGGTAGTAGTATAACCTGAAAATATTTATTATATTATGTACATTGAAAACAATTATTTTGACTCTCAAATAATAAATGCCTTTCATTGGCAGGTGTAACTATTAATTAGTTACTAAAAAATATTAAAATGCTTTAACAATGACTTATTTATCGCACTACAGACTATTGTAAAGAGTTATTTTATTTTTGTAATCATTTTGGATTTTCTTTTATTTTTCTCCGTTAGTATTTTGATTATTAGTAAGTTTTATATAACTCGTTACTTCATTTTCGACTTCAATTTCTGGTACCGTTTTAGTTTATTGGTATTACCGTAATTCTTTATTTTATTATTAATTCAAGATACGCAATTCGAATCTTAATATATAAAAATGTATGGTTCCGATTTTCAAAAATTTAAAGACTAGAGCCCGTCCGTTCGTCCGTCATTTTGCCATTTAGGTAAATGATTTGAGAATGGGTACGATTTTGTCTACCTCCACAGAAACTTTAATTTAATGGTGGGAATGTAGTGAATGTAAATTCGAAAACCGAACGGCCTTTGGTCTTTCTGCTACCGTTTGTTTTTAAGTCTAAGTAAGTAAGTTTAAGTACCGAGTGGATTTTCTTTATTTTTGTTTAATTTGAATAAAGTTTCAGTGAATTAGTAGTGTCCGACCGTTCTTGAGGTAAGTAGTAAAATTGTGATATCAAAGCACAGTGTAAAGCAAAAGTAAGGTAAAATTGTTTTAGTAAAGCCGAATAATATATTTTGTTTAGTTTAAAAATATACTTGACAATAAAATATGCAAACCAATCTCAAAGGACCTTTTTAGTAGATGCTCAAATCCTAAAATAGATATTATGCTTATTTTGGAGCTTACTGATATTTTTCACCTTGTACAAAGATTACAAAAAAAATATAAGATAGTTCACTCGAGGGCGGTCTGATTCTTCTTAGTGCTTTAAGCGATCGCCGCACTCATAAATCATATTTACGGCTCGCTTGTGTTGTCAATAACGACTCCGCTAGGTACCAGAGTGCTAGAAAACTATATTTTATTCCAAGCTATACAGGGGGAACTTGAGAAATATATATACAAAGTAATAGGATGATTTATTAAAGGTTTTTGTTTTATACATATAATGTTTTTAAATGTTAATTATTTCGAAAAATTCAGGATATGAATTTGAAAAGGAAAGTTAGGTATAAGTAAAAAATACATTTTTTAAATGAATCAATTGACAGTTTTTATTCATCATTTTAGTAATTTTGTGATACTTATTGATGATCTAGCTGTTATTTATACGGAATATCACAAATTCAATTAAATATACTTTTTGGCAACCAGAATAATAGGACCACTAAAACAATTTTGATCTTTAAATTAGACACCCCGTATTTTTTGGATTCACAGGGTTAAAACAATAAAAAAATATTATGCATCTGCAGGATATATTTATTAATAAATTTTATAAATGTTTCAAAATACTAAGTTTGGAGTTTGGTTTATAAGATGTATTTAATCTATTGACTTTCAAATCTTTCAATATAAATTTGAGAGTAAAATATATACGGTCTCTGGTATAGACACTTACGTAGTATTTGATAGGAAATTGATTGCAAGGATGATCAAAAGATAATTTTGTAAATTCGTTCATAAGGAACTGACCAATTCCCCTTTGGTTAGCAATAGAATTAAATTTTTCGACAAATATATTTTCCATTGCAATAACATTCTCAACAATGTCCCTTGACGGTACACATTAGCCACTAAATTCAGCCTTCTTTGTCGTGTAAGCTTTTAGTCTAAAGAAAAAAGTTTCTTTATTTATTAAATTATCAGCCGAATTTGCAAAATTCAACCAGGTTTCACATGAATGTTGTATTAGACTCTACGATTTATTATGTATACAACTAAGACTATTAACAAATATCACAAAATATTTATTTTATAAGTTTTGCTATTGTAGAGAAAAATATTAATATTATTTTTTTCTAATTGCAATAATTAATTAATAAATTTAAAATATCTATACAACATAAACATAAAACACGAACAACGAATTCTAAAATACCAGCGCTCGAGAGGCGAAGACCCGTATAATATGCAAAATTAAATGCAAGTAAGGATTTTAATTTTTAGTGTTGTTAATCTATGGTAAGGATTTAGCGACATACTGTGTATGGCGCCAACCGCTAAGTCACCAGACAGTAACCAGCGGTATGAATTCTTTGATCGATAGAATTCGTACCAGTGACCTATCTTATATTTTTTTTGTAATCTTTGCCTTGTACAGCTTTGTTTCGAGTTTAATAAAAGAGTTAAACAAATTCTATGGCAATTTGAACACTCGTTTGTCCTTGGGGCAAGTGACGTCATGGAGCCTAGAATTATGTTGGCAACATAGTAGCTAGAATTGCATCAAATAGGCCAATTTTGATAAAAAACGTAAACCTAAAAGACATTATGTAGTATAATTTGATATGTTTCGGACATGCAAATATTTTTCAGTAGGTAGGTAATTTGTTATAAACATTAAAACGAAAAAATGTACTTTTTTTAAGTAGTTTTTTTTCATATAACGTAAAAAGTACTGAAGCAATCTCATGGGCCCTGTGTATAGAAAAAACATAGGTAGGTAGGTAATTAAAATACGAACAAATTGAGGGGTCGAGGGACTGGATCGGATAATTAGGGAATGAAGAAATTCGGAATACGGGAAAATGAGTCAATTTTATTGAAAATGCATCTTTGTAATTTTTGAATTTTAAGAACTAAAACTTTGTACAAAAGAACTTCTTCATATACACATTATATGTGCGAAGAGCAGACGCCAGGCCAGGTTACTTTTATCGCAGTATGAAAAAAATTGAAAAAAGTACGTTTTTTTGTTTTAAATGTCCAAAACATATCAAAATTATAGTAAGTATGTAATGCATGGTATGTTCTTTATATGACGCCGTGGCTTGATGGATTTCAGATCTGATGGAAGAATTTTAGGTCGACATGCAGTGTTTGATTACTAACATACCATGGTGCATCCACTATCTATCTTAGCAGCTTTGACTGAAATATTTGGATGATGTTCAGTGACGTTGGTTTTGCACACCCCCATTGGTGGAGTTCGTAAGTCCAGATAGGTTTGAGCATCGTTTTGTATAGCAAGATTTTATTGTGGAGAGAGATATTTGATCGTCGACCTAGTAGCCAGTACATCTGTCGGAACTTTATGTCAAGTTGTTTTCTTTTCATTTTAATGTGTTCCTTCCATGCAAGACGTTGGTCCAGATGAATGCCAAGATATTTTGTCTCTGATGCTGTAGGTATACATACGTTATCCATCCTTGCAGGTGGGCATGTGCTATGACGAGTGGTAAATGTTGCTTGGACTGATTTATTTAAGTTCGCCATTGTATATACCATACATTGAGTACATTCAAGAGTTTTTGCAAGTTTTGAGAAGCTGTGTAGGGTCTTCGTCTACTGAAAGTATCGCCACATCGCCGGCAAAGGAAGCAATTGTGGTATTGTTGGTTTCGGGTATATCGGACGTACAGAGTAGGAAGAGCAGCGGGCCTAGAACACTGCCTTGTGGGACACCAGATTTTATGGGACATATGTTGGACTGCTGGTTATTGAATTTGACGGAGACATGTCTATTGGCGAGGTAGGATTAAAGAAGGAAATAGTTACTGGATAATGCATTTTTTAGTTTGTAGAGCAAGCTTCTATGCTAGATCAAATGCTTGGGAGATATCTAAGACACAGCGTTGCAATATTTCTTTTCTTCGAGACTTTGTGATATTTGGTTAACTTATCGATGAACTTGTTGAGTGGTTGAATGGTCTTCGCGGAAGCCGAACTGGTGTTTTGGTAGTAGTGTTTGAAGATTATGGTCTGTGTGTGTGAATCCTCTGCAGCAGTAATTCAAAGACTTTGCTTATTGCTGGTAGCAGGCTGATGGGTCGGTAGGATGTAGTTTAATTGTGTTGTTTTCCTTGTTTGGGGACCATAATAATTACAGAAAATTTGCAAACTATTGGGAAGTAGGATAAACTTGACATTCGATTGAAAATAATGGTTAGGAGAGTAAAAACCTTACGTGGGTGTTGTTTTAGTATTTGGCCGGAGATTCGGTCGTATCCTGGAGTCTTTCTTACAATGAGTTTACATATTTTGTTCTTAACTTCTGTAGGAATGAAGCTTTTGATAGGAAGAGACATTTGGCATGGTGCGTTGATAAGTTCTTCCACTTCTTCATCAGGAACTTCCGGTTCTGTTTGGAAAACGTTGGTTAGATGTGCAGCGAAGGTGTCCGTTTTTACTTTATCAGAGCAAGCCCATTCACCGTTTGGCTTACGAATGGTAGGTTCCGGTGGTATACGGCCGCTTCTGTTTCTTCATTTCCTTCCATAGTGTCTGGTCATTTGGTGAGAGGTTTGTGACGAATTGATTAAAGCTGTCATTGTTCTCGTATCTGATTGCTTATTTCAGTTGCCTATTTAATTTGTTGAAAGTGTACTGGTCTATAATGTTTTTAGATCTTTGACAGATTATTCTTGCCCTGCGTTTTTCAACAATAAGCTGACGAATGTGGGGAGGCACGTTGACGGTAGTCGTTGGTTGTTTTGTGGCGTAGATTGCTAGGCAGCTTTTTGCAGAGTGTAGTGAAATATTGGGCTGCAGTATCCAATTCGTCTGGGGATTTAATTCGAAGATTGAGGGAAGTATTTTCTTCCAGGTAAGATTGAAAAGCACACCAATTAGTATTGTTTGAAGCTATTCGAGGAGAGGGAGATTTGCTTATTACTATAGTACACATGCTATTGATGACTGGTGTGTGATCGGATGAAAGATCGTAGTTGGATTCTATTAAACAATTATTTCTAGATATTCCTTTTGTTATGAAGTGGTCCAGTCTGGAAGTGTTCTATGTTGAATATCTTTTATATTCATGTATTTATTGAAAGTTATTGGTTTGACAGTTTTCCTTTTTTTTTGTAACGTTGGTCCGCATTGTCTCGTTCTTGTATGATAGTATGTACAGTAAATGGTCCCATCCAAAACAGAAAAAAAATAACATAGAAACCTTTCAAAATTTATCCCAAAACACCAAGCTACTCTATTTAGTTTTGTGCGCTCTGCTGAATTGCTGTCTTTTCTAAATTCATTATAGAAGTGGAATAGGCCTTAACTAATCTAATGCTATATATACGGGCTGTTTCACGACGAGCTTACACTATCTATATATTGGAGACTACCACACGATTTCTATAAAAATTGGCATAGATGGAGAACAAGTTATGGTGAATTTATGGAATGGAATGGAATGGTTATACCAAAAGTGAACGACAACTTTGTTATTTTAAATGTATATTATTAACTTTTCGGATTCTACATTAAATTTGTGTAGAATACCCTATATTTCAAATTTGTACTTATCGAGATATTAATTTTCTTAATAAAAAATTGACAGGTGCAGACCTTCACATTGAAAATTCTGTGTGAACATCCCCATTACCAAATAAAAAACATCTTGTCGGGTTGATTAGTAGGACGATCAACCTAATTGGTGACATGTCGAAAACTTATTTTTTGTATACAGGGTTCGTAAAAAAATGATGAAAAGTTCAAGTTCAAAAATGTTGAATATCTTCATTTTTTTTAAATAAAACAACTATATTTTTATTCTTTTACCTAATTTTAAGGACGAAAATAAGGGCAGTTTATGTTCTCTTCGGCGTTTTTCAGATATTAACATGTATATACTTAATTATAGTTTCCTGTAAAATTGTCGTATTTTAGTATAGCGTCTTACCAATAGATTAAATCTATTATCTTCGATGTCTATTAACATGCATTTAAAAATATTAATTATTTCAGCCTTATTATTGCGTAGGACTGTGTTATTTCTTCCTTTATTTGAGGTGGCTGTGTATTTACCTGTGATAATTAAATAGTATTAAGTGTCATTATTTGAAGTCAATCGCATCGTACGTTTCCCTCTCTGTTCCAGAATGGTAAATGCAAGCGGTGCAAGCAAGGTCCTACCCATTGGACGTGATGGCTAGAGCCAGGAATAAACGCTGGAGGGGTGCGACCTGAGAGGAAGTAACAGGAATGGATGGAGAGAAGGTGGGATGAGTATGAGGGTGCGCTTAAAGATGCGATTGGGAATAGAAGAGACTGGATAGACTGGAAATTCGGGAAGGTGAACTACTTCTTGACACAGGTGTTCACTAGATATGGGTCGTGAGTAGGGTACCTCCACAAGATTGGGAAAAGAGAGACTGGGGTGTGCGAGAGGTGTGAAGTGGAGGATGATGAGGAGCATGTGTTTAGATGCTGGAGGAACGAGGAAGTGCTGAAGGAGTTGAAGAGGAAACTAGGGGAGGCGGCGGGGAGAACATGGTAGAGATACTGTTGATGGGAGAGGAGGAATGGATGGAGGTGAGTGTAGTAGTAGAGAGCAGGACTCGATATGACATGAGAGGTAGGAGTGATAGTTAGGGAGAAGACGACGGTGTGAGCGGAGAGTGTGCGAGGCACCGCCACCCGTCTGGAAGTATGCTAGGGTAGTAGCGTCTTACCAATAGATTAAATCTATTATCTTCAATGTCTATTAACATGCATTTAAAAATATTAATTATTTCAGCCTTATTATTGCGTAGGACTGTGTTATTTCTTCCTTTATTTGAGGTGGCTGAGTATTTACCTGTGATAATTAAATAGTATTAAGTGTCATTATTTGAAGTCAATCGCATCGTACGTTTCCCTCTCTGTTCCAGAATGGTAAATGCAAGCGGTGCAAGCAAGGTCCTACCCATTGGACGTGATGGCTAGAGCCAGGAATAAACGCTGGAGGGGTGCGACCTGAGAGGAAGTAACAGGAATGGATGGAGAGAAGGTGGGATGAGTATGAGGATGCGCTTAAAGATGCGATTGAGAATAGAAGAGACTGGATAGACCGGAAATTCGGGAAGGTGAACTACTTCTTGATACAGGTGTTCACTAGATATGGGTCGTGAGTAGGGTACCTCCACAAGATTGGGAAAAGAGAGACTGGGGTGTGCGAGAGGTGTGAAGTGGAGGATGATGAGGGGCATGTGTTTAGATGCTGGAGGAACGAGGAAGTGCTGAAGGAGTTGAAGAGGAAACTAGGGGAGGCGGTGGGGAGAACATGGTAGAGATACTGTTGATGGGAGAGGAGGAATGGATGGAGGTGAGTGTAGTAGTAGAGAGCAGGACTCGATATGACATGAGAGGTAGGAGTGATAGTTAGGGAGAAGACGACGGTGTGAGCGGAGAGTGTGCGAGGCACCGCCACCCGTCTGGAAGTATGCTAGGGTAGTGATTCCGAGGGGGGGGGGTAACGGCGAGTTTGAGGTGGGTTTGGTTGGTAGGCATCCCCTTGGGGATAAGTCCAACACTGTTTGGGTCCTGGACCCATTCGAACATGAGTTTCCCATCTCGACACGAAAAAAAAACCAATTTTTAGATGAGACGTTTGAAAAAAGGTGGATAGCTAATAATGGTCCTTTCGGTGGCCACCTCATTCACCAGATATAACACCTTTAGATTTTTTTATATGGGGCTACATAAAAAATGAGGTGTATTGCCAACCCCTAACAAGAAAAGAGGATTGAGAACGTAGAGTTTTCAATGCATTCAATTATCTCCCTGCAGCAATGATTAGGCGTGCAACAAATGAAGTTGTGATAAAAAGGCTTACTATATGCTTGGAGGTTCAAGAACGAAATTTTGAACACTTGTTATAATTTCTTGTAATTTATGTATGTGGAATTACATTAAAAAACGCGGCCTAATTATAATAACAGGGCAAAAATAACTAAAATTTCAATTTTATTATAATTATTATTAATAACGGGCTTCACTTTTTTAACTTTTGCTCGAAAACAACCAAATTGTGTTAAATTGTTTAATATTTTCTTCACTGTGTGATGGCTGGGTCGGGGTCGATCAGGATATCTTGTAGCAAATAAAACACATGTTCTAGTAACAATTCTGTCACATTCACCATGTATTAAAAGTAAATTTAGATAATCTTCATTGTTTAATTCCAAACGAGCCATTTCTATCACTGTACGATGCGATTAACTTCAAATAATGACAATTATTAATAATATTTAATTATGACAGGTAAATATACACAGCTTGGTAAAATAAAAGAATAAATAAAACGGCCTACGCCTACGCAATAATAAGGCTGAAATCATTAATATTCTTAAATACATCATGTTAATATCTCAAAAACGCTTAAGATTGGTTATAGGGATGTGAACATTAACTGCCCTTATTTTCGGCCTTAGAATTAAGTAAAAGAATAAAAAAATAAAAAATGAAGATATTTAACAGTTTTGAACTAGAATTTTCATCATTTTTTTTACAAAACCCGTAAACAAAAAAGAAGTTTTCGACATATCTCCAATTACCTTGATCGTCCTACTAATCAACCCGACAAGAAGTTTTTTATTTGGTATTGGGGATGACCACACAGAATTTTCAATATAAAGGTAGCACCTGTAAATTTTAAATTGAAAAAATTTGTATCTCGATAAGTATAAATTTTAGATATAGAGTATTCTACGCACAAAAGACATTACAATTTAATCTAGAATCCGAAAAGTTAATAATATATAGGATGTTACATTTAAAATAAGAAAGTTGTCGTTCACTTTCGGTATAACCGGAAGTGACATGTACCTATGTCAAAATATTGTCAATAAATTCGCCATAACTTGTTCTCCATCTATGCCAATATTAGGCCAAGCAATAGGTAAATATTTTTGTCAAAAATCCTAGCAGAAAACGAACGGTGCCATCATATGAAACACATTACGTAGTATAATTTTGGACACTCAAATGTTTTTCAGTAATTTGTTATAAACATTTAAGACAAAAAAATCCTTCTTTGTTTAGTTTTTTTCTATATAACGTAAAAAGTACTGAAGCAATCTCAATGAGAATCGTAGGTAATTAAAATACGAACAAAATGAGGTCGAGCGAGTTAATCGAATAATTAGGAACCGAGAAAATAAGAAAAAAGAATTCGTCTTTTTTTTTTGAAAATTCACATTTTCATCATTTTCCAATTGTAAGAGCTGCAACTTGGTACAAAGGAAGTTGCACTTTGTATGTGCGAAGATCAGACGCCAGGCGACGGTTACTTTTATCGCAATTGTAATTTTTTGATGCGTTATCGGTTGTCCAATTTTAAATTTTAAAGCGGTTTTAAAAAATACTGATATAGAACCATAAAACTTATATTTTCGATTTGTGATCAAATGCTGCGAAGTAGGTCAAAAACGCTCGGAAATACGTCCGAAAATGATCGACTGCCGGAAAGTAACGGAGTAGAAGGGTAGCGGGTATCGAGGAGAGGCATATTATATAGATATGCGATCGCACTGGCGAGCGGCGTAACCAGTCATTTTCGATGGTGATCTTGGTCGTTTTTGGCCAAATATACGTTGGAAAATATACGTTTTGTTGCTCTACATCTACACTTTTCAAAACCGGTTTAAAATTTAAAATCGGACAATCGACAACGCATCCAGACACGTTGCAAATTATCGCATCAAAAAATTACAATTGCGATAAAAGTAACCGTCGCCTGGCGTCTGATCTTCACACATATAAAGTGCATATGAAAAACTTCCTTTGTACCAAGTTTCAGCTCATACAATTGAAAAATGGCAAAAATATGAATTTAAAAAAAATGATTGAAATTTTCTCGGTTCCCAAGTTCGTATTTTAATTACCTACGATTTATCCATACATACCATTGAGATTGCTTTAGTACTTTTTACGTTATATGAAAAAAAAACAATAAAGGGTGTTTTTTTTTCGTTTTAAATGTTTATAACAAATTACTGAAAAACATTTGCGTGTCCAAAACATATTAAAATCACACTACGTGTTGTCCTTTATATGATGGCATCATACGTTTTCTACTAGGATTTTTGTCAAAAATTACTATACTTGCATGCTCTATTGCTTGGCCTATATATAGACAAGGGCGTCGCCAGCTTATGACTAAGGGGGGGGGCAATGGGGAAATATTATGGAGGATAAAAAATATGAACGCCGAGAGCATGAAGCGTTACACTTTGGAAGTCTTTGCCTCGATGACGATTGTAATAAGAACGGTTCTAATATCAATGTATAAAACTTCACAATCCCTCGATAGCACAATAACTAAATCAAACTTTTAAACACAGTAATAATTATTTATTTTGAAAAAAATAATATTTAATTAAAACATAACCTGCGGGGATTTTTTGCAAAACATTCAACCACTTTATCATTAAAATTATTTAGGTTTTTATTTATTATAGCTCTGTGTACACTCATCATGGCCAGACCATTAAGGCGATCTTCTGCCATGGTGCTTCTTAGCCATGTTTTTAGACTTCTGAGGCTGCTAAAGGATCGCTCTACTGTACAGGTCGTGCATGGTAAAGCGATCAAAATTTTCAATGCTTTTTCCGTTTCGGGAACTCATAGTAGGTCAGGCGGACCTGGGATTTGAACCCCGGTCCTTCGGAATGCAAGCCGAGAGCTTAACCACTCGACCACTTGCTCGGTAATCGCTTGCAGCGGATCACGTCTTTATATACCCAAACGAACATCATACTAGAATGTACGGTAACATTCTACCTGGTCTAGTGACTGCTACCATTGCTACCTACTACTTATACAATGCTGCTACCAAATTCCAGAGAACAAGCGCCATCTAGCGTCGAGTAGCAATACTAGGTTTTACAAGGATTGTAGTCGATTTATTCAACTGTAGGTGTTTCTAATGAACACTTACAGATGGCATTGTCAACAAAACCAATTAAAATTGTATGTTCGTAACAATAACTTCTACTTTATTTAGGTATGCCGCATACAAATTATGCAAAACTAACGTGAATGCTGGTGAACGGCTGTCGTAGAAAGAAATGCAATGCACACACACACACACCATACGTAGGTATATTTTTACACTGTTTAATGGCCTTGCGTTTTGGCAAATCTGATATAGTCGTGATGAAAATGGCGGAGTTTTTAAAAACGGATGTCAAAATCTTAATGTTATTCTGAATATTTCAATACTTTCTACAATATACATTAAACCTTGTGAATTTATTTACGTTTTGTCATGCGATGCGGAATTTATTAATAGGTAAGGAAGTCAATTGCTCGCACTTTGGTCGCTTTGCGGCTAGCTACATTTGATCTCTAGGGGGGGCAACTGCCCCCCCCCCCCTGCCCCCCCTTGGCGACGCCCTTGTATATAGATAGTGTAAGCTCGTCGTAAAACAGCCTGTATATTGCTGTTATATTAGCCAGTTTCTACTGAAGATTCAAAATAATCCACCAGAGGCCCTCCAATGTTTTTATTTTACCTATTTCAGGTAATAAAAATATTCTTGTAGAAATGTTAGTTGTTATTAATAATACGTCTAATTTTTTGTAAAATAATTAAATATTTTCAGTTATATTTAAGAAATTAGGGAATATATTACAAATGGTAAAAAGTATCATTAATAAGAAAATTCACATAAAATATTTAAATTATCAGATTATCAATGATATCTAACCATTCTACAAGTATATTTTTATTATCTGAATCCCTAACAAGATGATTTTTAGCTTGTGCAAATTTTAATTGCGCTCCAGGTACATCATCTTCTGTTAATTCAATTTTTATTAGGTACATTTAACGTTACTGTCAAATGGAAAATCAAAACGTTTGTACCCTCCTCTAGTGCGGCCTCTGGTGTTAATGGAATGAAAAAGTGAATGTATTCAAATGCATTTATTATTAATTTAAAGCGATAAACAAAACACTTATTAACATCAAGCTAATTGAAAGAAAAAATGAAATATCCATTTTTTGTGTATTACGCTCTTGGGCTAGAAATTTTCTGTGCTAACTAGTTCACTCAAAACTTATTCACTATAAGCAACTACTCAACTCAACTAAATAATGTAAATTATCTGGAGTTAATAAAAACTTTATGATTATTCAGACACATACATCAGACTCATAAATACAAAAATTGGTATAATGAAACATGGACAACAATTATTACATATATCCGATTTGCAGTTTTTACTCTATCTAATTATCTATATTTAACTAAATGGTTGAACGGGTTAAACTCTCTGAAAAAAAGTTTGTGTGATGACAGTTCACGTTTCCTCCGATTGGGCGATACTGCAACGTCACGCTACAGATGCGCACTCAAGTGGTTGGGCTCGATATTATAACTTGGATACAAATTGTAGATAAGGGTTGAACTGCTAGAGGGTGTGCTGTGTACTGTACGTTGAGTATAGTGGTATGCTGTAGAGTATTGTCAAAAGCTCCCTCTATATCCTAAAGCACCTCCGTCAGTTGTACCAGTATAGTCTCCGTAGATCTGCCTACCCGGTAAGCATGCAGTAAAAAGGGTTATCAAAAATAAATGAAAGCAAAACGAAGTAAATGACCAGCAATAAAAAAACCCCAGACAGCACCAAGTATATTACAATAGACAAATAGACTTCAGAGAAATTATAAATTTTGAATACTTTGGAGTGATTGTCAACGAGCAATCTCAAGGCTCTTGCAGGCAGTTAATAGAGTTTTCTTCCATTACAAGAAGCTGCTAACTAGCAAAATCCTGAGTAAAAATACCAAGATGACAATATACAAAGCCTCCATTAGACTAATAGTTACCTTCGGAAGTGAAACTATGTGCCTAACAGAAAAAGACGAAGAAAGAAAAATTTTAAGAAAGATATTGGGCCCTGAAAAGATTGAAACCAATGTTTATATACCACAATGAATTTTGAATTAAAAGATACTATCCAGAGAGATATAGTAAATTACAGAAAGTCACAAATAATACGATAGAAGAAGAGGATCGGATGCAGCAATTCAAAGGGTGAGCAGCTGGAGACTAACAGAAAGCAGACTGAGGGACCGACCAAATTTTGACTGATTTATGTGGGATGGAAATACTAGACTGTACTGAAATCATCAAAGATAGGAAAACATGGAAATTGATAACTGAAAAAGCAAAAACGGACAATATGATATAAAACAATGGGAAAGAAAAGCTGACTGATTCGCCGCACATGAATAAGAGAGCTCCATTGAAGCGGTTACAATTCCCTCGGGAATGTATATAAATACTATTTTTAGTACGGTAGCTGAGTGTTAGCAAGGTATATTATGCCTTGATTTACCAAAAAGTGAACACCAGGGTTTTTTACTAAAAACAGAACAGGAAGGTAAGTGTGAATGGCTAAAATTGGAGTTGAGTGTCTATCAGGAAGCTCGCACGTAAGTAACGCACACCCAAGGACAGAATTTTTAGTAAATTGATCAGAAATATTGTAGAACATCGAAAACGGAAACAGTACCCGAAATATACGGTACATAAATCTGTTGGGATGGATACTACGGCAATTAGGGCGGATTCATTTTGCAAACTATTTAACAAAATAGTAGGTTTTACACCGACAATATAGAAAATTATCTGGAGAATTTAAACTATGAAGAAAAGGCGAAATTCGCCAACAAAATTTCAGTTTCATGCGCCATTTCCACTGCAGGAATATCGCGAGGTCACATGGGGCGAGTGGTTGGCGTAGAACAACTAGTCAGCAATATATTGATAACTGTCTGACCAAATAGGCTGATTTTACTCACGATCATAATGTTGGAGACGACATAATCTTTTGGGCAGGCTTAGATTTCTACCATTCTACCGCTCTAGAAACTAAAAATTAGTTCAGCGCTCATAACATATCCCTCTAACCTACCCCAGGCGTCAAGCAGCCATTAAAGCACTGAGTTCTTGTGTTATCAGTTCAAAAATGGTGTGGGAATGCCTAGGCAAACTAAATGAACTAGGCGAGAACAATATAGTCACCTTACTGTGGATTCCAGGACACATAGGGATAGAAGGAAATTAAATAGCAGATGAACTAGCAAAGAGAGGGAGTGGAACACCCTTTTGGGGGCCGGAACCCTTTTGCGGTATCAGCTCTAATGTAATATTGGAAGAAGTACGCAAAGTCGAAGAAAAGAGAAGATCTGACCATAGGAAAGATCTAGTAGGGCTTAGGCAATCAAATATTCTTCTGGGGGATTACAACCTGGTGAGATCAAATGAATGCATAAGTCAAAGTGAAACTGCACTAAGAGTTCTAACAGACATCCTTACGGGACATTGTCGCCTGAATGGGCACCTGAAAAAGCTCAAAATAGTGGAGAAAGAAGAATGTAGATTCTGTGGCATGGAAGAAGAAACCTCCATCCACATACTTGCGAACTGCACAGCAAATCAGAATCCTAGCCTAGGGCACAACACCTTGGAGATTACTGGATAGAAGAGGGACATTTACCTAAGTTAAAGCCTGGAAATAGGACTAGAGGAGCTAGTAGTCTCTGAGACGTTCCTCAGGAACTAAGTAGAAGAAAGGGGGCACGATAGATCTTTTAGGTCTCAGTGAATGTCACCCCAATTTACATACATACATACCCCAGGCGAATCTAATCGAGGATTTTTGGGAACTTCCATCTCGAAAGGTGTACGATGGAGGATGGCAAGCTGTGAGTGAAAAGTGATAGGATGTAGAATATGCAGAAAAATAATGTTGTTAATACTTACTTATCACTAAAATTTAAATAAAGTTATCTTTGGGTGTAAACATTTTATAAAGTAATTTTTGCCAAAAGTTTCGAGACTAGGTTAGTAGGATAAACAAAATGGTACAGCTGGGAAATTTAAAAAAATATTTTTATTAAGGAGAATCAGATTTGATACAAATGTTTTTACCACTGAAAATATTCCTGAAAAAACTATTTATATAAAATATAAACGAAAACAAAAAATCTTTTTCCAATTTAGATTTCAAATTCATATTACTGAAATGGCACATTTGTTTAATAATATCGTATACGTTTTTTCCGGGACTAAATGTGTCTATCGTTTGATTCATAGCGACTATTACATAATCTCTCGGTAATTTATACTGTGTTACTCCTTGTTCTAACAACAACAAGAAACTGTCGATCATATCTCTTGTCATATTATTATGATTGAAGTTTCCTATAAAACTAATTTCTATACTTAATCGGTCATAACAATTTCTTATGTCCCATCCTCCACCCACGTAAATCGTACCATCGTCGGCTATGAAGAAATTTTCACAAACGTCCGCATATCCTAAACTGGTGATTTCGTATTCCAAATACGATTTTAATATTTTCGAACAAGCTTGGAAATTGTTACAGGTTTTAGTTCGTGTATCGCCAATAATGACCAGTCCTATGGGAAGTGGATTTTTTTTGGAGTCACTTCCGTTCACTTCGCCCCATTGATTTATGTAGTAGATCGAATAATTTCCTATTTTACTGTCGTTGTAGGATATGTAATAATTTTGTTGTATTGCATTCATCGAAACCACACCGAGGTATAGAAAGAGAGCACACGTTGTTAATATTGTCGACATTAACAGTTTCAATAGGAATTTTCCGGCGTTGGGACAAAATTTTATGTAGAGTTCGTAGATTTTGAGAGTTGTTTTTGCGATGCACCCTGAAAATTAAAAAATAATATATATAAGATATTAATTATTATAGTACAAAATGTTGGTTGTTTTATAAAAATTTCTTTTGAGAAGAGAACCCCGCACTTCCCTTATGCAAAATGGGACTAGGTTAATTTTTCAGAATTTTGGATATATTGAAGAGTTTGATCTCTTAAACTTAAGTGTCCATCGGCATATTTCAGTCCTATAACTAGTTTCTTAGATATAAATTAAGAAACTATCGGTTTTACGTGCTAAAATAGTAATCACCTGATTATGTCAAAATTTTACATTTGAATAATTCACGCAGGTTGAGTCAAAAACCTACTAAATATTTGAATATGTATTTTTTATATTTAATGCTTCATGGATACTTCACTATGATAAATATTCCGAAATCATCCTGTATTTAAAATTTTCGTCGGTTAAATTCTGTAATTTTTTGTTATTAGTTTCATGCTTAAGACTCTTGGAAATTGTTAAAGGATATTTACAATGGGCCTTTTCAGTAGATGCTCAAATCTCAATACACATATGTTTATTTGAAAGCTTATTGATAATTTTTTACCTTGTGCAACTTTGTTTCGAATATAAAGGTCACAGAGTTAAATGAAAATATTAAATATATTGTGGTCAGTAAATAATAATTTATTTAATCCTTATTGGCCCCAACTTAAAAAATGTAAATCCCAAAAACTGATCATAACAAACTCTCAACAATATCATTGAGTACTGAAACTAATAACAAAAAATTACAGACGAAATACAGAATGATTTATAAAAAAACTCATTTTCGCAATACGTCCCATCTCCTATCTTCTGTCTCACTTTGTATATGAGCGTCGAGTAATATGTGTTTTACATAGTGGGGTATCCATAGAGCTTGAAATATAAAAAATACATATTCAAATATCCACAAAAAAACAAAACTTTTCTACTTGTATGAAATATTGAAATGTCCAATTTTGACATAAATAGATAATTACTAAAATAGTAATGATAGTACGTCAGCTATTTTAGAATACAAAAAAAAAATAAGAACTATTAATAATTTCGTATTCAATATTTCTTGACTCACCCTATAAGCATAAATATTTTGGATCTTATGCCCTAGGAATGACTCGTTGAAAATATTTCCGCTACTTTTCAACTTTAACGTCCTGTATCTCAAAAACTAGCAGTAGGACTGAAATGTGCCCTTGGACACTTTTGTTCGGGAGATCAAAATCTACAACATATCCAAAATTCAAGTGAATTATCCTAAATCCATTTTGCATAAGAGGAGTGCGGGGGCCTTTCTTAAAACACAAAATAGCATTTGAGATTTAGAAAAAAATGGTTTACTCTATAATTACAATAAATTTCGCACTTAAGCTTTAAGCTTTCTCTAGTAACGAAACAATTTTTTTACCTTATTTAATATCCCATCAGACGTATACGAAATCTGACAATATCCAAGACATAATATTATAATGTTGTTACCTCTTTACAATTTGGCAGAATGGACGAGTTCTATACAAGGCAAATAACGAACCGAAAATGACAGAAAGGAAGGGCGCATCCAAGTTGTATACGAAAAATATGGAGGACGCTTTAGTTTGATGATGTTAAGAATAATATATAATGTCAGCTGACACCAGTACTTTTTGTAAAATACACCAAAGTAAAATGACTTCCATACTTACAGCCACTTGCACCGTTACTCTTTTAAATGGCGGTTTGTTAACTACCGGTAAAATTTAAGGACTGGTTAGAAAATATTTGGTTTGCACCATGTCGGAGATTCGTAAAGTTAACTAACCTTAGATTACATTTTAAATTGATCTGGCAACCTCGGTAATTCAGTTGACTGCTGACATATGTTGATTAGTTTTACATTGTTGATGTTTCTATTTTTATTGTGGAAGTCGTAAGAAAATTAATAAAAAACTAAATAATTAGTATTATATATAAGTCAACGTAGTTTCACACTTCCAATGACATCAAAAAAGTCCCGGGGACCTAATTTTACTGCCGATGAAAAATTGTTGCTCAGCAGTATAGTAGAAAAATTCAAACACATTGTCGAAAACAAGAAAACTAACCAGACCTCTACAGATGAAAAAAATTGTACTTGGTTGAAAATTGAAGAAGAATTTAATGCTGCCGCATCTTCATCATTTTTTCGTGATTCCAAGTGCCTCCGTGGATGGTATGACAACCAAAAAAAGAAATACATAAAAATGCTGCCCAAGAAAAATTGGAGCTGTACAAAACAGGTGGAGGAATTGCAACCGTCTTTGCAAAGGAGCTACATCAACAAATAATACACTCCATGATAAACAAGAAATCCATAGATGGTTTGGAAACAGAAGGTTTAGATGGTGATTCAATCATTTTTATTCCTAGCGAAACTTCTGAAGTCATATACACATTGCAGTCAGAAACACAAAATCAGGTAGGTATTATCAATCTTTATGCATGTATATCAGTAAGTATAAGCATTGCAATTTTTAGGAGTTGAATCGATTAGAGGGTGTTTTGGAAAACTTGAACGATGACATTCACATTCCAAGTTATAGTGCCTCCAAGAGTGCTGGTGAACTTAGCAATTGCAGCAGTGAGAAAGACTTGGTAATTATGGCAAGTGATGGTTGTTTTAGAAAATTAGTTATCACTGACTGGTGTATAGTTAGCAACACAACGGAAGTTGGTTTCCTTCTTTCTGGTGGTCAGTGCTTATCAACTTTGGTTTTGCAGCTGCCATATACCAGTCGTGCATTGTCCATGTGGGCTACCAGAACAAAGCTAATAAGTGGTGACTACTAGTAAGCCAGAAACCTGCTTTCTTCGTGTTTCTACCTACTCTTAAACAGTGGTATAACTTGATTTAATTTTCTATTTTTGGTTCTTTGGACCTTATATTTAAATCTACTCTTCCAGGTTAAAGCAATTTGTTCTAATTGATATTTTTTTATGAATTCAATTTCAGCCTAGAAATTCAATGGATAATACATCCATTCGTGCAAGACATGATTGGGAAAAGTACACACCAAAAAGATTGCAGCAGCCTGTGTCAACCACATTAAAAAGAAAAACTGATGATATTTTTGGTAGGTGGTGCCTAAAGATTACCTATTCCTCATGTCAGCAAGTGATCTCATTTGTTTTTAGATAATCCACTTCCCACTCAACGAAGAAAAATATTACCTACTTCACGAAGGCTCCTCTTCATGCATGTCTCTTGCTAGATTGTGTAATACTGCTGTAGCAATTATTACTCTCAATATAGTTTGTTCCTTCAATCTCATGCCACATGCCACTATAGGAAAACTACGTTTCCAAACTCCAATGCATCTTTCCACACAGTTTCTGGTTCGAATCTGGGCTTCATTGTACAATTGCTCTCTTCTGGTGATTGGATTAGCTAATGGGGTCAACAAGTAATTTTTCAAGGGATACCCACTCCTGCATAAAATTTGTTAAAATTAGTGTTGAAGAAACAACTAACAAGTTGGGGAGCTCATTTGTTGGAGGAAATATAAATGTGTGGCAACATATATTTCATCTTTATCATTGTATCAACAGTATTTACAACCTGCTCCCTATAATACAATACCAACCTAACAGCAGAGATTGTGGAAATTCTCCTGCTTCAAATCTAGCTTTTACTCTGCTATTGTTAAATATTGTGGCATCATGTGTGGAACCTGGCCACCTTGCCACAACATCAAGCAGCTTCAAGTTAGCATCACAGACAACTTGTACATTTATAGAAAAAAACCCTTTTCTGTTCCTATATATTTCTGAGTTGGGACCCCCTAAAAAGGTATCAGAATTAATAAAAATAATTATCTTCTATATGCTCTTTGTGGTATATTCATCATTCTATTTTGTTTTTATCTTCATATTTACAAAAGTGGTATTGGATCTACCTGGAGATTGTATGCGTACATGTGTTCCATCGATGCATCCTAGAACTCTTGGGAAAGCAGAAATCTTGTAAAAATCCGTTTGTATTTTTGGTACATTAGGAGCCTCAGGAAATGTAATGAATCTCTGATACAAGCGAGCAATTTGTAATGAGACCCGGGCAATGATGCGGGAAGCTGTAGAAATGTCCATTGGAATAAAATCAGCTACAGTCAACAGATGGCCGGCACTTGCATAAAACCTTAATGTCGCCAATAACTGGTCAATGGGGGGTACACTATTATTCCTAAAAATCATCAAATGTAGGTCGCAATGGGTGAATGGGTATTGGTGAATATGTGAAGTGAATGTCAATTTATTGTTGCTTAAATTCCATTTACTTACATATCATTTGGTTACTCCAATTCTCCCTCTATCATGTCTAAAATATGAAGAACGGTATTTTTCTTTAGACGAAATCGCCTGAAGAAGGACAATTCATCCAATTCAAAATGATGATTTCTATTGTATACTTTTCTAGGGAGTCCAAAATTTATTATTTCCATTATGTCTAAATCATCGTCAAAGAGTCAGATTCTGAAGAGCTCATATTTATATATTTTATACTTTATTTAAATCGAAAACTTTGAATATAATATGGAATTGGAGGTTATTTTGTACAAACCGGCTCTTAACTCGCGAACATTGACAGTTTAATTCGACTAGAGCTAAAATACACTGTTAAAAATTTCTGTAGTAATTTTACAAAAAAAACGTTGGAAGTTTTTACGCACAACACCAACGTATTAATAAAATGCAGTTTTGTAATTTTACAACACTATTTATTCCAACTAAGTTTCAAAAAATTACAAATATATTGTAGCATTTTTACTAAACATTTCTCTGTAATTTGTTTAGTAATATTGGAATGTCTATATCGCAATTTTTAAAATATATTTATTTTGTAAATTTACTATACAATTTATTTCAATTGAGTCTGAAAAAATTTCAACATATGAGTTGCATTTTACTAAACATCTATCGGTAATTTGTTTAGTAATATTACAACACCTATGTTGCAACTTTTCAAACAAATTTTATCAAAAATGTTTTGTAATTTCAATATGTTGTATTATAAATTTACTATACAATTAATTTTAATGAAGTTAAAAAAATTACAACATATTTGTAGCATTTTTACTAAACATTTATTGGTAATTTGTTTAATAAAATTACAATACAAACGTTGTAATTTTTTATTAAATCCTACTACAAATGTTTGGTAATTTTATTATTATGTATTGTAACTTCACTATACAATTCCTACTAGTAAGTTTTAAAATATTACAACATAGTTGTAGAAATTTTACTCAACAGGTATCGGCAAGTTGCTTAGTAAAATTACAATACAAGTGTTATAATTTTTTTAGAGCAAATCATATTAAAAATGTTTGGTAATTTTATTATTATGTATTGAACTTTTACTATACAATTCATGACAAGTGAGTTTGAAAATATTACAACCTGCTTGTAGGAATTTTACTCAACATCTAATTGAAGATGTTTACATCTGGTTTACCTGGAAGGATTTAATGTGGATAAAGTATACGTAGGATAAAAAAATAAAATTACTGGCAGAGTATCATAAATATTTAATAGTCGAATACTAACAGTATAATGATTAATCAGGCAAACAGGTCAATCGCTTTAATTGGAATGTATGGTGGTTCCTTTTTCCTCCCCGTTTTGTCCCTTTGGGAGGATTAATTTCCAGGAATAGTCTGAAATTTAAATTCAATTGTACATTTCAAATAAGAAAAATGAACAGAATAATCTAATAACCTGGGAGTTGAGTGACTGAGAAATGTAAAGTGTTAGACATGAGATTATTGATTTGAAGTTCAGTTCAATACAACAAAAATTAATGAAAGTTGGATGAAAACTAAAAGCTATTCGAAATAATTATTCATAGGCATAGATAAGATATATAAGATAATTGCAGAATTTATTTAAAATTAACATGGATATTATATAATGAAATCCTATTTTAAAGCTACATGACCGAAATGTACAAATAAAAAATACATTTATATAATTAAATCACAATATTCTATCACTTTAACCATAATTAATCCCAAATCGAAAAATATGATATTCAAAGTTATGAAAACAATAAACTTAGAAATACCTAATAAAAAGTCAAAATAAAAATATTTGTAAGCTCTGATGATGTTAGAGATGAGAAAAACAAAATAAAAACTAACATTCAATATTTGTAATGAAAAACTATAGTGTCCTTAAAACCAGTAAGACTAATATAAATAAATGTTAACCGAGATATCTTGAAATAGTTCTAGAATGTCAATTATAAAATTTTTTGCTCTTCTCAAACGAGCCTGTTAATTATAAGAAAATAATTTGATTCAAGTAAATTTTCTGAATAATCTTGAAAAAAATTCTAAATATTACTGTCTTGGTTGAATTGTGCGAAGATATTGAAAACTATTGTCAACATTAATTGGAGAATTATGGAATTTTTTAAAACTCACCGTTGAATAGCTTCAAGCGTGCCTTAGATTTCCGGGGGATAAACTATGTTATATACCTAGCATAGAAATGTTGCCAATACGTCCTGAGTAAATGAAGCAACATTTATCAATATTGATTTGTTGATTACATGATATATATTTTCGTGAAAATATTTTCCTAAAATAATTTTAAAATCTTAGTCAATACATATAATTCAAATGATACAAAGTGAATCAAAATCAATCAAAATAAATATCAATGTTGCATACCTCTAATCACCAGTACCGGATTAACAACGGGTACATGCTCGATTAATTCTTCATCATTTCATTCCTGCTGTAAAGAAAATTAAAAAAAATTTACAAAAATTAAATGGCATTCCACTATTATTATCAATATTTTGTAATTAAAAATTGTTATGGTTATAACATACGTCAGTTAGTACCACCGTACAGTAGTCGTTAGTTGGTGTGCGGTGGTTAGTACGTAGAGAAAATCTAAATTTTGTTGCATAAATTTTGTAAGCTAACAGCCTACGTTATTAGTAACTTTGATACTATGACATCGACGAACATGGCTTTCTAATGAGTTCCTTAAAATGAGTGCAAACTTTCAATAATATGTTTTCAATTCTAATTGGAAATTGATAAATAAAAGGTTAGGTTTGAACACCATGAACAAATTATGATATCCAATAAAAAATTAATAATTGTTTAAGTAGGTATACTTACCAACAATTTCTATTATTTTAACCCTCAATAACTACAAAATCCGAACGTTTCACTGACCCAAGTGACACTAAGACTAAACTACTACACAAAAATTATTTCTAGAGCTAGTGTCGGCGCTGTTTGACCCGATAAGCCGGGAAAACAAAAGACGAAGGTTCCAGCACAGGTTCCAGCATGTCGAGACTAACAATGTCTGAGGATTTTTTCAATTAAATCTATACTTGTTTGTAAATATACATTTTTTCCGACAATCTAAACAGGCTTGTAAATAAAACACAATAAAAAAATCACGTAGAATTATATCAAAGATTACAAAAAAATATAAGATATTTCAATGATTCTTCTTGATGTTTCGCCGCACTCAAAAAATAATATTTACGGCTCGCTTTTGTTGTCAATAACGAGACCGGTAGGTACCAGAGCATTTAGGAAATAGAAAAGTATATTTTATTCTAAGGTATACAGGTTTTTTTATATAATATTTTTAAATGTTAATTATTTCGAAAAATGTTCAGAACATGAATTTGAAAAGGAAAGTTTTCTATAAGTAAAATACATACAACTAAGACTTTTACCGCTTTCGCACCGGTCGGTTGCAACCGGTAAGTCTGAAAGGGTATATCATTTATTAGTCCAGGCATTACACACCGAAAATCGCCTTTTTGCGATAATCGCTGGTATCAGCTTGAAACTTTGTATAAAGGTTGCAAAAAATACGTACAATAAAATAGTATTAACCCGCAAATGCAAAACCTTGCACGACATTGTTTAAATGCTATTTTCTAGTACAATTACTCGTTCATTCGTGAATATCTTTTTTGCTCTTGATTATGAAGAAAAAATGTTAAATACTTTTTTTTTGTCTTCTAAAAACGAACAATATGAAACCAACCGCGTCGAAAAATATTGATTAGATCAAAAGTTATTGATGATTAAGTTTACATAAACATTAGTTTGATTAAACACTATTAGATTATTTTGTTAACAATGACAATATCCTGTAATTGTGCTTAATTACTGTACTCCGTCAACAGATCACGTGTGCCAAACCCGCAATCGGTAAGTTGAATAGTTAATGAGTTATAGCGTTATAAACAAATAGACGTAGCATTTTTTTACAATAAACCTGTACCACTTTGTCACTTTCCCTGTATGACGCTGATTTTTTCTAAGGTAGATTACGTACGGTGTAATCGAGCGGCGTCGTTATTTTTTCAAAAATTTTAATTGCACGGCCAAAATAGGGTTTTTCTACAAATAACAACAAAAAATGTATACTTTGTTTGACGCACGCGCATCTACTCAGGTTTCAATATTTCCAGATTTTCGACAACGGGAATAGATTTCCCTCGTCGCGAGGTATGAAATCAAAAAAAAAATCATCCAAATATCTTTATTGGATCCCAAGAAAAGTCGACTTTAAGTAGCACCGTTCAATTTGAATGGCTGCGTCAAGATTTTCAGCGAGTCGGCCGAGCGGCATTCAAATTGAACGGTGCTACATAAAGTCGACTTTTCTTGGGATCCAATAAAGATATTTGGATGATTTTTTTTTGATTTCATACCTCGCGACGAGAGAAATCTATTCCCGTTGTCGAAAATCTGGAAATATTGAAACCTGAGTAGATGCGCGTGCGTCAAACAAAGTATACATTTTTTGTTGTTATTTGTAGAAAAACCCTATTTTGGCCGTGCAATTGCAATTTTTGAAAAAATAACGACGCCGCTCGATTACACCGTACGTAATCTACCTTAGAAAAAATCAGCGTCATACAGGGAAAGTGACAAAGTGGTACAGGTTTATTGTAAAAAAATGCTACGTCTATTTGTTTATAACGCTATAACTCATTAACTATTCAACTTACCGATTGCGGGTTTGGCACACGTGATCTGTTGACGGAGTACAGTAATTAAGCACAATTACAGGATATTGTCATTGTTAACAAAATAATCTAATAGTGTTTAATCATACTAATGTTTATGTAAACTTAATCATCAATAACTTTTGATCTAATCAATATTTTTCGACGCGGTTGGTTTCATATTGTTCGTTTTTAGAAGACAAAAAAAAAGTATTTAACATTTTTTCTTCATAATCAAGAGCAAAAAAGATATTCACGAATGAACGAGTAATTGTACTAGAAAATAGCATTTAAACAATGTCGTGCAAGGTTTTGCATTTGCGGGTTAATACTATTTTATTGTACGTATTTTTTGCAACCTTTATACAAAGTTTCAAGCTGATACCAGCGATTATCGCGCTAAACTCTAAATCGCCTGGACTATTATGGACTTCATGATAATTTCCAATCCAATACTGTTATTTAACTTTGCAAAAATATTTATAGGTTAAATATCAATCAGATTTCGTTAATTTTATATTCTTTTTGTTGGTAAGTAACCAACTGTTTGGAAAAATTACAATACGTGTAAGAAAATTACAAATTTTTTGTAGAATTACAATGTATCATGCAATTTTAAAAATTTTCGTTAAAAAAATGATGAGAAAGTTTGTAACCTTTTCATAATGTCATGATAATTTTATTTCTGATTTCTTCCTGAATTTCCCAAAAAAATATTGTAAATCAAATAACAAAGGGTTTTGGTAAGTTTTGAAATCATTCTGTTAAGAATCGGTCAACGGTTCGAAAAAATTGCAATATGTGTGAGAAAATTACAAATTTTTTGTAAAATTACAATGTATCATGCAATTTTAAAAATTGGCGTTAGAAAAATGATGAGAAAGTTTGTTACCTTTTAATAATGTCTTGATAATTTTATTACTATGATTACTTCATAAAGTTACAAAAAATATTGTAAATCAAATTACAAATGGTTTTGGTAAATTTTGAAAACATTCTGTTAAGAATCGGTCAACGGTTCAAAAAAATTGCAATATGTGTGAGAAAATTGCAGTATGTGTGAGAAAATTACAAATTTGTTTGTAAAATTACAATGCATCATGCAATTTTAAAAATTTGCATTACAAAAATGATGAGTAAGTTTGTAACTTTTTAATAATGTCATGATAATTTTATTACTACGATTTCTTCATAAAGTTACAAAAAATATTGTAAATCAAATTACAAATGGTTTTGGTAGATTTTGAAACCATTCTGATCAGAATCGGTCAACGGTTCGAAAAAATTGCAATACGTTTAAGAAAATTACAAATTTTTTGTGGAGTTACAATTGAATAGATAATTTTTAAGTCTGCGATGGAAAAATTATAAACAGTTCCGTAAACTTGCAATAATATCATGGTATTTTAAGTTTCAATACTTTTTTATAAATTTGAAAAAAAAGTATTGGTTATCAAATTACAAAAAGTTTTGGTAAATTTACAATCTTTTCAGTGAAAATTTACTAACCGTTTGGAAAAATTATAATATGTGTAGGGATACTACGTACAGATTGTAAAATTACAACAAAAATTACAATAAGTATAGTAGATTCAGTTACATGTCTTGGAATTTTACTCTAATTATATTATATTTTTTATTAACACACGTTGATTTGTAATTTTACTTATGTTTTGTTTTGTAAAACAGTTGTAATTTTACAAACATTTTTAACAGTGTATAATTAAAGTCCGGTTAACACATGGTGCAAAGGTATAATCGCAGTTTAACGTTAAACTGTCATTAAACGTAACGGTGCAAGTGGGCGTTAAGCATTGGGTCTTTTCAGTAATTTTTCTTATTGCTTCAATTTAAAGTATTTTATAAAAAAATCTCCTCGTATTTTTTATTTTTAAAGTTAAACTTTTTTTACATCGCCTCAAAATTTTTCGTCCATCTATCTATCGCATGTCACTTTACATACATCATATGGTCTATATATAACGTGACCATTTATTTTTTGACTCAAAACGGGACATTGGTTTATGTAGGTCAATAAAGAGGTAGTTAATGAAAAAAAAATACTTTTTTAAAGTTATTTATTCTGAAAAAGTTAGTTAGCTTAAAAGTAACGAATTAAAAAACATACCCAAAATGTTTAGTTATATTTATATTTATCAGAGGAACAAACTTGCTTCAATATAGCTGGTGATGATTTTAAGTAAGAATGAAACTCTTGGCACGTTTTTTTATATTCACCTTAGTTATCAACATCGCCTTTAAAACTGAAGTTTGTAACTGGGTTTTCTCAGATGTCCACAATTTGTTCATCATAAAAATACTCTTTCTACTGGAGCATATGTAGCAGGCAAACATAAATAGTTATTTATTATACAAGGGAAAAAAGTATTAGATTTTAGCTCAAGGTTAAGCGGAGGGAGATAAAAATCCGAGAGCTGAAATCTAATATTCTTTCCGTGTATAATACACTATTTTTTTCTGTGACGGGAAAAACGACGATATAATATCGAAAAAATATCATTTTTTATGAAATTACTATTTTCCCCATATACATATACTCACTTTTTTCCCGGGAAAAAAAAGTAATTTCATAAAAAGTGATATTTTGTTACCTGACAACCGTGATAACATGTCAAACTTTTTTAACGTCACAGAAAAAATATATAATTAAAATAGAAAAGTTTTCATGCTGAAGATTGCTGGCGTGAACGTGTTTGAATAGTTCCACCCATCGAGTTTCCGTGGAAACACTTAGATTATTCCATCCGGTTACTTTTTGCGATGTAATGTAGTTAGAAAATAATGAAATTTCGTCAAAAACTTTCGTATCTTTATTACAGTCAATATATTTTTTTTTCAATTAATACATCTAGAGATTTTTTAACGTCTTCCCATGCGGGGTCCTTTTTTAAATCTGCCCAATAAAACATCTCCATTTCTTTGGAAGGAAGCAAGTCCACTGCTCCAGATATTCACGGCTTGTTTTATAAAATTATCTCTTCATCTATATCAGTACCATTATCTTTCGATTTCACCATTTTTGACGGAAGAAACTGATTGGTCTGTTTCTGAGTCAAATTGTCTTTTAGTTGATCGATTTACTTTGCAGCTTCAATTGCCGATACAGTCTGGCCTTCAAGTTTCAATACAGCTTGATGAAAACTTGCTGACTGAGCATGTAAAAGATAAAGCCACAATTCGGATGTGGGATCTCCAAAAAATGTTTTTTTCAATACCTACTCAAAATAGTATATTATGCAATGAGCACAAAATGGCCATTTTGTTGCAAGTTGCATACTATTCTTTTTCTATGACAACATATCATAATATAACATCAAAACATACGATTCGACCTATACTAAAACTTTGACAGAAACGATCTGCTGACATTTCATCAATTTGTCGCTGGACGTCATAATTTGACAAGACGTAGTCGTCGTGATTTTAGAGTGAACCTAGACCTAACACGAAATATTCCATTTCGCATTTGTTGCTTAGCAACTTGCCTAGCAACCGATGCAAAAATGAAATTCTGTACAAAATGTGCTAGTTTATGATTGAAGTTACGGTTATAAAATGAACATTTATCGAGGTTGTCGTAGAAAAAGTAGTTTTTTAATGGCTGATAATTTTTTAAAACCCTTTCCAAGGCAGGCATAAGAGCAAGCCATCTGGTTTTGCTATAGCCGAGCATTTGTTGATATTCCGTTTCAGTTTCCGTGCAAAACTCCTTTAGAGCTTCAACTCGAATCGTGTAAAAATAAAAAAATGAATATATCTTCACAATAATGCTTTCGTAATAAGAGTAGCCCGTCTGCAGCATATTTCATTGCATTCTGAATTACATGGGCTCCATATCCAATACCTATTAATGGCTTTTTCAGGGATGATTGTAATTTCGTTATAACATTGTTAGTTCCTCGCCTAGCCGCGCCTCCGAAATTGACGTTGGCATTGTCCCCGCAAAATGCCACGAATTTTGCTGTCAAATTATTTATATTATTATTATCTGTCAACACTTGGTTCAAATAATTGACAATGATATCAGAAGTATCACCTGGTTGGTCTTGGAGACCTAAAATTTTTACTTACACAACTACGTAAGGTTGAAAAAAGCGCACTACAATTGGGTATATTTTCTTGTTACCGTGGCTTGAAGCGTCGTTTAGTATTGTAATACAATTAGACTTATCAAGATCATATTTTAATTCTTTCATCGCTGTATGCGTCAAAACATTCACTACAATAGATTCTGATTTCGTTCGCGCGCCGGTAAATTTGGGATTAAAACAGGATTGAATTAATTTTGATGCACAATCATTAAAGCGAAAACTGTGGTTTTCTTGTATCGTGTGATAAGCACAGACGCCATTTACCGTGGTGATATCCAAATCCTTTGAAGTTAGCGCGCCCGATTTCTTGAAAAAGTTTAACATCGTAGAACTCGAAGCGGCGGCACGATCGGCATTTCTATGTTTTTCACACTTTAAATGCTGTTTAATATCACCGGCACCACTGTGGGAAACAGTAATTTACTACATGAGCATCAAACAACAAAACAGATAGCGAGAAGTGGGCGAACGAAAAAATATGTCAAACAATAGTCAACAAAGCGCGAGCCATGATGTCTAGGCCACTCTCGGCTATCTTCGCGTCGACCGACGGCACGGTCTCGCTCTCGCACACCGCACGCGTTCAGCAGTCCAGACTACTCAAATTTTCGCGCGGATTCCGGGACAATTTTGCGTCCCTGAATTCATTTCGGGGACACCGGGACTCGTAATTACAAATGGGGTCAGTCATGTTCAAAACGGGACTTCTGGTCACGTTATCTATATACAACATAAAAATGTTATGTCTTCGTAGCCGCGCGGTATAAAGGTTTAGATGCCGAAAATTATAAACTAAAAAGTAAAAAATGAATGAAATAAACAATACTTTTTTTCGGATTGTAAGCAATTAACTGAAAATTTTCGTAAAATTATTCTATTTAGGGTATTAAAATCGCGTATTTAATCTTAACTTAATAATTGGAAAATGGGAATGATAATGGGAAATCAATGGTAGACAAGAGAGGAATCTGCTCCACTTACTGAATACTTGAGTGAAGTATTTAATCTTGAAATGAAAAATGATAGAAATATACAAACCACGAGATATGGTACTACGATCGATGCGGTTTTTTCTACATACATTCAAAAAATCAGATTAAAATTGCTGGAAAAAGAAAAATTAATTAAAATCACTTTATGTATATTACTATAAGTAAAAAAATGTTTAATAGCTGGCAACGTAGCAACAGTGCAATGGGGATTCTAATAATCCAACTTTAGTATTTGGCATAATATAACGAAGTAACCGGTCAGTTATTAATGCGGACAACTGTGTCTCAAAAATTTTTAACGACTTCACAGAACTTCAACCAATGTGAACTGTTTTGTAGAGAAATATTATTAATATAATATCTATTTGTTGGTTGAGTGAGTTTATTTCTTAGTTGTAGAAAAGTGTAGTTAATATAGGGTAAAAAAGTCTTAATAATATAATATCTATTTGTTGGTTTAGTAAGGTAGTTGATTAAGTGGCGTGAGTGAATTGTTATTAATATAATATTTATTTGTTCGTAGACGTTAGGGTAAGTTCTATAAATATAATTTATTATCTAATAATTTGGCGCCACAGACAAATTACTTAGCAATAAATGATACTGATTATAGGGCCGAATTTCAAAACAAAGTTTTTCATGCTCAGTGTCAACGCGTTGTTTTAAATATGTACGCGTGTTTGAAAAAAGAAAATTCTGAAATTTCTGATAATGCGGTTATCGCGAGAATTATAGTTATTAACGTTACAAGGCCGATATGTAGCAAATAACGGATGAGGTTGAATATTGTAATCCGAGGCGCAGCCGAGGATTATAACAACCGAATCCGTTATTTGCGTATCGGCTGTGTGTCGTTCAAGACTTTTCGACGCTGAAAGATTACATTTTGATTCCGAGGAAAGAACAAACCACGTACCTCGTAATTCTACAAAAATCCCAACATCGTGTCAGCTAAACAATATCACAACAATATTATATACAACGTCAGTTTTTTATGTTCGCGAGTTCGCTTTAACAACGACCATGGACGAAATTGAAGAAATTGAGGAACAAAATCAAATTTCTTTAGAAATATTGGGAGAATCATGTGCAGAAGTGATTTCTTAACGGACGGAGGCTGTCAACATTAACTTTTCAATTGTCTTCTGAATACCGTTAAATCAAAATAACAGTATGGGATTACGAAAACGAATTAACGAAAATCGGGTTTACAACGATTTATAAAGTAATTAAACTAGGCTCTGTTACGGATCATTCTTTAAAGCGAAAACGACCAAACCAAACCAAAAACTGAATAAGGATGACGATGCTACGATAAATGTTATTCAACGGTTTGTTTACGGGTTTTACAAGGACAATATAGTACCAACTTTATAACTGATTCGTGCTAAATTGCGAGATATTTCTGAATATAATTATCAATGTTTGGAAACACTGCGCGTGGTTTTGTTAAATTGTGTATTTAAATAATATAAGAAGTTAGATAATCGAATTCAGATTGTCTGGCTAAATGAACAATATTTACAGAAAATTATATTACAAATTTTATGAGTTTTGTATGCAGGTTAATTTTAAACATTATATCTACTATATTAATTTGAATGAAAAACATTATTTCACAATATACGAGTTTATAAAAATTTATATGCACATGTACATTCTGCTCAGGCATAAATGAACCTTATTGTGAATATTGGTCACATTTTCAAATCACTTCCCTTGAAGAAGCTTTTCAAAAGTGTATAGCATATGATAATCATAAAAATCAGCAACAATACATGAATTTCTTGAAGCACCAACAAAACAGAGGACCGTCTTCTGCTAGACAAAATTCTAGCGGTCCTACTCAAAATCGTTTTAATAGTAGATTCCGGCAACTTTTCGACACAGCCCCATAATGGCCATAATCCCCAGCAACGTAATTTCAATTCCAACGATAATTTTTCACAACCAATCAACTCTTCGCCGACCCCTCGTAATACTGCACAACAATACTTTAATTTTCCAAGGAATTGTATCCAAAACAATAACCGAAGAAATGTGTTTCTGACTTCAAATTTTGGTAACAACGCTCAAAGTTTCAATAGATCTCCTCTTCTTAGAAACACCCAACATCAACAAAATACTTCCTCTCCTATGAGCGGTATACAAACAATTCAAATCAGAAATAAACCCATGAGTATCTATGTCTACCAGACGAACACATAATTTCAATATAAACTTTTCAAATAATGAAGAAATAGAAAATTTCGATGAAGAAACTTTTCAGAATATCCACGAGAATCTTTGAAGACGAACAAAGACAAATAGAATGCGTGAAAAAATACCATTCCGAAAATCGTAATGAAATAGTATAAACCTACAAACATTTTAAGACATCAATTTTACTGGCCTTCTATGCAAACAGCTATCTCTAATTTTATTATTAAATGTGAAATTTGCCTAAAAAACAAATACGAAAGACACCCCTATAAACTTCCCCAACTAGGACCACTTCTTGGTCAAAAACCTTTTGTTATTTTGCACATAGATTTATTTCATTGTAACAAAAACTTGTATTTGACAATTTTGGATTCATTTCGGAAATATGGACAATACTATAAAATACCCTACAAAACATCAATCTCAATATTAAGTAAATTATGATATTATTTTGCACACCACAACTATACCAAGAAAATTGTAACCGACAGTGGTACCGAGTTTAACTCCTCTCTAATGAAAGAATTCATGAAAATTGAGATGCATTACACAACAGTGAACAATTCTTCTTCAAACTCCCCAGTTGAAAGATTTCATTCGACTCTTTCCGAAAAAGTTAGAACATTAAGGGAACAAAATCCAAATGACCCTATAGACGATCTTTTTACTCATGCCATACTAATTTACAATCAATCAATTCATTCTGCAACAAATTATTCTCCCTTTTCAATTTTGTACGGCCCATACGCTGAAGAGTTTCATTTTGACTTCGACCTTCGGGTATACGAAACATACAATCAAAGACATAAAGACGAATTACAACTCTTTATCAGACTGGAGAGTCATGAGGAACTTTACATACTTCTACCATATGTAGAGTCCCTCAGAGAGGATATCATGTGGCTACTAAAAAGTGTCAACTCCTCTTCCTTATTAATTTACAGGGTGATTTGTGAAATTGACCAGAAATTTTAATATGCTATGTGTTTACACGGCTCATTTGATTTTTCTAGGACCGGCTTTGGAAAAATTAATTTAGGGATTCGTATTAAATATTGCACCCTGTATATAATTTTTTTAAATGCAATAAGTGATTTTCAAACTTTCTTAAATAGCCAATGAAAACGACATATGCGACAATGTTGTCGCACTTTTATTCAATTTTTAGCGACCGATCATATTGTTGCGAGCCGGCCCTGTCTATCGACTATAAATTTTGGTAAATGCGCCCCCCCTGTTCGAGAACATTCCAGTCAAATCGTTCTGCTCACGCATGGGAGGAGCGCGGAAGCTACTAGAATTTTCGAGAGATGAGAAAGGCTATATATACACGGGTTTTTGAGTGAGTTGACAATTAGTGAAACGAACACAAGAGTTAGTTCACAGACAGTTTACCGAAGTTCTTAGTAAAGTTTCTTAGTAAAGATAAATAGTGTACTATTCAAGTGGTAAAAATAAATTAGAACTATTATACCGAGTGCAAATAAATTAGTAGACATCAAGTAAAGTGTGTATATAAATTAAGTTTAATACAGTGTGTTTTCTTTAAATTAATAAATAGTAATTAGCCATAGTAGTGTGTAAAATTTTATCCCACAAGTAAAAACTATTTAAATAAATAACAAAAACATTACATTGGTGTCAGGTGTGGGGTAATATAAATAAATAATTACGTAAAAATGGCTGAGAGACTAAGTGAGCTTAAAGTGACGGAACTAGAAGCAGAATTGGAAAATCGCGAGTTGGAAACGTCCGGAAAGAAGAGCGAATTAGTTGAAAGATTGAAAATAGCACTGGAAAGTGACGGCCTGGATCCGGAAACATTTTTATTCAACAACGAGGCTTCCACCTTAATCTCGTCAATTTCTGCTAATATGAAGGACGAGATAATTACTATGAGGAACGATATTTCTGCTAACATTTCCGCTATGGACGAGAAGATTTCTACTATGAAGGACGATATTTCTGCTAATATGGATGAGAAGATTTCTACTATGAAAAATGATATTTCTGCCGATATCTTATCAATGAAAAACGACATTGCCGCTGAAGTCGAAAATAAAATTTCGCCTATAAAATCATATATTGAAAAAATAGAGAATAAGATAACAACCATGGACGAGAAAATGGAGAATTCGATAACAACAATGGACGAGAAAATCCAGGAGTTAAAGAGAAAAATGGCAGATTTAAGAACACAAGACACGCCAACAGAAGAAAAAAAGATCAAACAAATAAAACCATGCAAGCCAGAAGCACACCCCAAGACAGAAGATATTGGCAGTTTTGCCCGAGTCAAGGCCTCAACGTTCGACGGAAAGATGTTGTGGAGCAACAATGTTAAACAGTTTGAAGCAGCCGCTAGAGCGAATAATTGGTCCGATAAGGAGAAGGCAGTGAACTTAACCATCCGCATCGGGGAGATGCCTTAGATGTGCTTCAGACGATACCCCTTGAAGAAACGGATGACTTCTAGCAAGTGAAGAAGAGGTTGGACATGCGATATGGTGACGAACATCTAGAACACTCCAATCTCAGATGAAGAACCGAAGGCAGAAACGGGAACAAACTCTTCAAGAGTATGAAGTGGAAATCGCCCGACTAGTTCGATTTGCTTATCCATCAGCACCGGAGAACATGATGGAATGTCTGGGCATACAGGCCTTTATTGATGGCTTGCGTGACCCTGATATGCAGAGGACGCTTCGTTTAGCCCATCTCAAAACGTTGGTCGATGCATTAACTGCTGCTCTTGAATATGAAGCATTCACGAAGGCTTCGGGGTACAACAAAGTCAGGACCATTCAAGAAGAAGGTGACGAAGATAAACTCGACCAGATCGTCAACTTGATAAAAAGCATGGTAGACAAAAGGCCGAAGAAGATTAGATGCTGGAATTGTGGCGATCCAGGGCATGTACGCAGTTCGTGTAAGCGCCCTAGGACTCCAGCAAACCAAGAACCCCAGAACCAGGAAAACTAGAACGGGTCGGCCACGAGGGGGCAGCACCGACCCAGGAACGTTCCAAAGACCCTCTCATACTGATAGCTTCTCTCAGAAGCCGTAACGACAGTGCTGCTCTCTCTGCTGGTAGACACTGGAGCAACTAGAACCATTATACTCCTGCGACTCCGGACCGCAACATGTGAGAGTGCCAATGTTCACGGAAAGACTCAAATCCAATTGGGAATTGGTGAAGAAAAGTTTACGCATACGGTAATCGTAGCTGAAATCGAAGAAGACGTGATTCTGGGAATGGACGTAATGAATCTACATGGTTTCCGGTTAGACTTTAGAAACAGAACCATTAAAGTGGGTTCCGAAGAGGTATTCCTCCATCCATATGAAGGCAGACGGTGTTGGCAGCTGTACAGGAATATACTGTTCTACCTGCACGAAGCGAAACCATGATAGTAGCGCGGATACAGGGAATCATGGAGGAAGGTACACCGGTTATGATGGAGCCATGGAACCACGACGAAGAGGTTGGTAGAGGAGTACTGATTGGAAAAGGTTTACTTACGCCAGCGAAGGAGATCCCATTTACCACAAAGAAGTCAACCAGAATTGGATCCTGCGTACCAGTGACATCCATAGTTCGTCAAACAACAACTGACAATTCTAATGATAGATTTAAACATATGTTGTCAATAGCTGGCCAATCCTTGAATCGAGCTGAGAAAAGGAAAATGAGAGAATTTCTCTTGCACTATCGAGACCTTTTCGTACCAAAAGGAGGGAAGACTGGCAGGACATCAGCCACATCAAACTCAAAATCGATCGAGAAAGGCAGCTATCCTCTGCCTCGAATCGACGATACGCTAGACACTTTGGCCGGCAGTAAACTGTTTTCCACCTTGGACCTGAAGTCCGGCTATTGGCAAGTGGAAATGGACCCAGAAGACAAAGAGAAAATTGCTTTTACCACCGGATCTGGATTATGGCAGTTCAACGTCATGCCATTCGGGCTCTGTAATGCGCCCGCGACATTTGAAAGACTAATGGAAAATGTCTTGAGAGGGTTATTTTGGAAAACATGCCTGGTCTATTTGGACGACATCGTTGTATTGGGGAAGACATTTGAGGAACACCTGAAGAATTTGGAAGACGTATTCAAACGACTTCAAGCTGCCCAGCTCATGTTAAACCCGAAGAAATGTCAGTAATTCCAAAACCAAGTCAAGCTATGGCCGCAACCTACCGACAAACATCAAGTTAGGAGCTTTCTTGGACATTGCACGTTCTATCGCAGGTTCATAAGGAAGTTTGGGGATATTGCCAAGCCACTAACTCGACTCACAGAAGAAACCAGAACTTTTCATTGGGATGAAGAATATCAAACTGCTTTTGAAACCCTGAAGATACGATTAACCACGGCGCCGATACTATATCCGTTACCAGAGGGAGACTTCATTCTTGACACTGATGCAAGCAACGTAGGGATTGGAGGAGTGCTCTCACAGATCCAAGGAGGACAGGAAAGAGTGCTGGGATATTTCAGTAAAGTCCTCTCCAAACCAGAACGAAACTACTGCGTCACGAGAAGAGAACTTTTAGCGGTAGTGAAGTCTGTGGAACACTTTTACCAGAATCCGTATTCTTAATACGGACTGATCATGCAGCACTCAAGTGGTTGATGCAGTTCAAGAATCCTGAGGGCCAGTTCGCTAGATGTATTGAACGACTCCAAGAGTACGATTTCAACATCGATCATCGGGCTGGTGTGAGCCACCGAAATGCCGACTCTCTGTCTAGACGGCCGTGCCCAGCAGACTGTTCCCACTGCAACAAGGCAGAATCTAAGGAAGCTGCAGTTTCAAGAACTACGGTTGTCAACGAAGAATGGTCACCCACCAGGATTAGAGAAGATCAGGAGAATGATCCTCACCTGAAGATGATCCGGCAATGGAAGGAAGAAAATCGGCGACCTACCTGGCAGGAAGTGTCAAGATTTTCACCGAAACTCAAGGCATATTGGGCTCAGTGAGACTCCTTTGTCCTGGAAGAAGATCTATTGAAATGAATCCTTGAAAACGATGATGATTCCGAAAATAGAAAACAGTTGGTTATCCCGAGAACAAGAGTAACCGAGGTATTGAGGAAGTTACACGACAGTCCATCAGGAGGTCATCTGGAAGTGAATAAAACTCTTCAGCGAGTCCGTGAAAGGTTTTATTGGACGAACAGCTCCGACGATGTGAAGGACTGGTGTAAGAAGTGTACGACTTGTGCTACGAGCAATGGACCACATCGCAAGAGAAAGGCACCCATGAAACAGTATAATGCTGGAAGCCCATTCGGAAGGATTGCTTTAGACATCGCTGGACCATTTTCGACGACAAAAAATGGTGCTAAATACATCCTGGTTGTGATGGATTATTTCACAAAGTGGGTAGAAGTTTACGCGATCCCGAATCAAGAAGCCACAACTGTCACGGATGTATTGGTAAAGGAATTCATCTGCCGATATGGAGTGCCCTTGGAAGTTCACAGCGATCAGGGAAGAAATTTCGAAAGCCATGTATTCCAGGAAATTTGTGACAAGCTGGGAATGAAGAAGACCAGGACAACGGCGTTGCATCCACAGTCAGATGGAATGGCCGAGAGAATGTACAGGACTATTGGAAAATACCTGTCCAAAGTAGTCTCCAGCCACCAAAGAGATTGGGACCAATATCTTTCCCTGTTTGCATTGGCTTATAGATCCGCCATCAATGAGTCCACAGGTCAAACACCTGCGAAAATCCTATTTGGACGCGAAATGAGGCTTCCTTGTGACCTGGAATTTGGTTGTCGACCTGGAGAAGATCTAGCTGGAGAAGATTACGTGATCCAGTTGAGAAGAAGGATGGTCCGAACGAATCTTCAAGTTGCCAGCGACAGAATGAAAAAACGGTACTACACGCAGGCTACAGAAGGCAGTTTCAAAGAAGGGGACAAAGTATGGTTACATAACCCGAACAGGAGAAAAGGCTTTTCTCCAAAATTACGAAAAATCTTGGTCAAGAAGTGGATCAATGACGTCATCTATCGCATAAGTAAGATCCCTAATGGAAAACCGAACGTAGTCCACCAAAACCGGTTAGCGCAATTCGAAGGAGACCATGACATAGAGGAAGGAGTGAACCATGCCCAGGAAGATTCTGACCCTGCCTATGGAGGTACTGGTAAGGCCAGATTTGGAGTCACTATAGAGCAGCGACAAAATTTGTTCACGCTCCCGGAAGATTATTCACACAACATCCCCGCCAGCATCAAAACGCACGAGGTTTGGCAACCGTCTTCCGAAAGAAGTTTGGGCAACTAGAAAAACTTGAAGAACAAATTCCAACCCCTGGCAAGACACTCAAACACACTTCACGGTACACCTTCTACCTGGTAACAAAGAACGAATTTCAAGATCGGCCCACCTACCGGAATGTGTGGGAAGCGCTACGAAGCCTTCGAGACCATGTGCTGGATTCCAACGTGAATAAACTAGCTATGCCTAAGATAGAGAGCAGCCAGTTGGATTGGCGAGGCATCAGGAATATGATGGAAGTGATCTTCGAAGATACCGGTGTCCACATATTAATCTGCAGCTATACCCCCCGTTATCAGTGTCCAACGTGTATTTTGTAGAAAGTCCAAATAGAAAGTCCTCTTGAAGGACCATCAAAAAAGTGGGGACCTACTAATTGGTCATTTATGACACCAATCCACACGTTAACCGAAAACCTTAACTGGGAACGACATTCTCGAACAGCATGGGGATTTTTTGAAGACCCTTCTTACTTTTGATTGAGTAACATTGAGTTCTCGACTTACTTGTCTAGTGCTTTTTGTAGGGTTCATAGTAACAGCGTCAATAATGTCATCTACATGTCGTTCTGTTTTTCCACTGGGAAAAGTGCCGTTTTCTCGCAAATAATTAAAAACTGACCAAAATGTTGGATGACTGGGAGTTCGACGATCAGGAAATCTCCTGCGATATTCTCTAGCAGCATCTCTGCCATTCCCATTACAGAACTCATAAATAAAAATTATGTCGGCATATTCTGATGTGGCATTTTTAACGAAAGTAACAAAAGCTCTACCAAAGCTAACTCAATTATAACATAAGAAATATGTATTATTGTATCCATAAATAACGATTGATAATGACAATGGGTATATCAAGAAACGTCAAACGGTCAACGCCAAACTTGATTTTAATTTTTTTTAGAGTTGTTCGTTATTTTTATTTGGTACATTTGATACAATGTATTATTATCTGACATCAAATTTCAATCATTTACAATCAACACACATTAACTCATACATAAGCTTTGACTTTTTAATCAATTCAATTTATTATTTATCGAAAATAATGCCCCTATGCGATTTTTGTCTGAAAGTTCAAAATTGAAAAACAATTGATTCTGCTCTTAGAGATAATACAAAGTGAGAGTAAAGATGTAGTTAAATTTACATATTAGATTATGTTGTAGGTACACATTTTAGTTAAAATAATTGACATTTAGGTATAACATTTGTTTAAATTAATATCTTATTATGTGATACGTCATTATGGTTGTTCTATTTTGGTAAGATTTGATCGTTCACTAAAAATTGAATAAAAGTGCGACAACATTGTCGCATATATCGTTTTTGTTAGCTATTTATGAAGTTTGAAAATCACTTATTGCATTTAAAAAAATTATATACAGGGTGTAATATTTAATACGAATCCCTCAATTAATTTTCCCAAAGCCGGTCCTGGAATTTCCAAGTTTAGATAATACCAGTCGAATGCTTGATAGTAGTGTACTGTCTCATGAAAAAATCAGAAAAATCAAATGAGCCGAGTAAAGACTATAGCCAATTAAAATTTATGGCCTATTTCACAAATCACTCTGTAAATTAATAACTCTGCACGTATTCAAGAAAAAGCAGAGACCTAAATTACAAGCACCCTATACAACTATTCGTCCTGTAAAACAGAACAGGAGAAAATCATTAGAAAAACCAACAATCAAAAAGTCACTAAGGTACTCATTTAAAATTTGTGAAAATGATTCGAAATTTGCCTGATAAAAAAGTTCTAGACAAAACTTCTTTACAGGACAACCCTACCACTGGGACATCTTCTCAAGATCCAAAGCATTCCGAATAATGGTTATTATGCCGAGGAATTAGGAAAATCCAGAGAAATTTCACATTATCATAGACACATTCTACACATAGATTTAGATTTATTAGTGGAAACTTTAAATACTAATCTAAATAATATCTTTAAAATTCCTATTCAAAACGGACCCCTCTCGCGAACAAGCTTACGACGACCTTCATAAGATAACAAGAAAACAAAATAGAGCACTTTTTAATTTTCTTGGTACAGCTATAAAATACATTACAGGTAACCCCGACGACTCAGACTCAGACTTGTTAAAAACCCACATAACAGCCATAGAATTAAAAGAAAATGAAATTTAGATACTAGATTTAAAAAATTATGAATAAGAATAAATAATAATAGTATGACACTTTTAGCTGCAGTTAATAAACTATCCGCCGATTTTGATGGTGATATTGCTCTACATAATGAAATACTTTACCTCCAAAATATAAATGAATTTATCTTTCACACTTAGATGTAACTAACATTGAATTATTTACTATAAAAGAACTAGAAATTTGAAAGATAATCTTCTTCATATCTACTCTAGAGAAGCTCTTCTTGTCAATGACGAACATCCCTATGAACTTGTTAAATTTTCCAAATCTCTTATTTGCGTCACTTCCGTATTGGCCAAGACGATAACATTATCTGTACAAATCATGTAGCATCCAAATGCTTGATTCCCAATTTTAACAACTGCACAAAATGTAGAGCAACAGAAAATTTCGTGCAAGAAGCTCGCAAGTCTTTTTGATAGGAATAGTTCACCCTATAAAAATTGCAGATCAATGGATCCAATCAACCAGCATCCTGCTAATTGAGGAACCAATTTCTATTGAAGGTGTCCTCTACACAAAGAAAACCGTTCAAGAAATGTCATTACCGGAAGCCGTACCAATGGAGCACACACCGGAACATGAAATCAAGCTAGAGAAGTTAAAAATTCCCGACACCCACGGCCAAATTCAACCAATAGAGCCATTAGAAAATTTACCTGAAATTTCTAGCGGACTCAGTCATGCTTCTATTATTTTACTAATGTCTTTTTTAGCATTTTTATTGATTATATTTTTAAAGAAGAGGAAAATAATTTCGGTCAAAAATTGCAACCAGTCCAAATTCAAATTTTAGAAGATTCACTTCGAGATGGTTCCAAGACGAGGACGAAGTCAGTACCAAAGGAGGGAGGAGACCTGTAGCATTAATGGACACAAGACACCAATCTGCAGAGTCAACAATAAAATATTATAAATTCAAGTACATCATGTGTTTTCAGGCTTTTTACAATTAGATACTTATACCCGCAGTTCGATTTATAAAATCATTTTTATTGTATAAATTCCAAAGTTAGTTTCCTTTTTGTTTAGTTTTGAAAATAAAGTTTTTTAAAGGTTACAAAGTGAAATGATTATCTATTATTCTATATTGATAAAATCATTCAGTCATATTATTTCGATTAAGTTTACAATTACTAATGTACAATCGTTAACATTGGCTCCTGATGGTTGCGATGACCTTTTTTCAGTTCGCACATTTTCCGGGGCTGTTGCTTGCTTCTGTCGACGTATTCAAGCATATCTTATATTCAGTATAAATGGATTCTTGTTTGTTTGTTCGTATTTTATGCTTTGCCGTACCGTCCATCCAATTTCGATAAAAATTTGCCATTTTATGCTTTGCCCTTTCGCGAAGGTTATGATAGTTTTTATCCCAGTGACGTATTATAGCTAAGGTGCACAAACAATAATTTTTGTAATAGTTGTTGTGTTATATTTTATCTTCATAAAGCCCATATGTTTTTGAATTAAAAGAAAAGCTAACCTAAATAATGCATATACTGAGCCACAGCAACGCATGTGTCGTTTCTATAACTAAACATTATTTTTTGACAAGATAAACAATAATTATAGGATAATAGACAATTACAGTAAGCGCAAATTATTTTCTTTTCGTTAATGAATAAGTCATATACACAAGGTGCTGTCATTCAACAGAGAATAGAATTATTATTATCGATGCTGATCAAATTAAGTTATACATAACGGAAATTTTCCAGTGCAAATAGTAAATTTTCTATCTATCCAGTGAATCGACAATCGTGTTAACAGCTTCGTGAAAAACCACGCCGAGAAGAAAATCTAGCCTCAGTTATGTCTACAGCAACGCATGGTCAGGTTTTAGTTAGTTTTTTTTTATCAAAAAACCATTTAACATTTATGCCTTATGGGTTAACAATATTAGACGAACAAATCATTCGTTTTTAGTTAATTGAATACAACAATCGACATTCCTCTAGAATTTCCATCAAAGCTATCGGTTTGCCTTAATTTTTTTAAAATTAATTTATTATTGGTGCTGGTACCGGGCCTGGTTTGACTCTTTTCGTTGATAACTGCGCTCTTAATACCACTAAATGATAAAGATGTTTACCTTTATGAAGGTAGATAGCATAATGGATACAAGGGGCTGTTTGCTGTCCAATAATATACGTTAAAATTACATAACTAATTTATACATATTATATTTACAAAATATACAATTTTTTAAAATATTTACACTTAAAAGTGGTAATTAAAATACGTTTTCCAATCATAATTATAATTCCGCCAGGTGATAACTTCTTTATATATATTTCGTCCTGGACTATCGGTACCGTTCAAAGTCTGGTTATGACACAACAAAGAAAAATTTCCCGAAATTAAATTCGTTTCGAGACCATAATCTACGATAACTTTAGTAGCTCGAATCATATGCTCGTAATATTGATCAAAATAAAAATGTCCGTGGATGGCGATGTCCAAGGACCTAGTAACGTTCTCTCCTAAAACGTCGAATCCTCTTCCGACGTAAATGTTGCCGTCACCTCCAATAAGAAAATTGTAGGCTATGTCGCTGTAATTTTTAGAAATGTGCTCCCGTTGAATGCGCTTCGTCATATGTTTACATTTGGCTTCGGTTTCGCAAAAAAACCTACCGGTGTGTTTTATAATAACGAATTGTATGGTATTTTGTCGGGGTAAGATAGACGACGGTTTTATGCCGCCCCAATCTTCTCGGTGAAAAACGAAAAATTTACAATTCGACGGGTCGGTAATATCATCGATTTTGATGTCTCTGTAAATACGATTTTTGTTTTCGGTATTCACGTATTGCACTGCAGCTAGTATAAAAAAAACCGCCACTAATAAGCAGCTGATGTAGGAAATACTGTATTTTTTTAAAATCATCATGAAATCCAATATTTTCAGTTTTACGTAATTTGAGTCGCCGCCGTTGTAGGTATAGCCGAAATCTGCAAAAAAAAATATAATTAAATCCTCATATTAAAAGTTCAATTTTGAGTCTATTTGAAATGAAAGTTGAATTTTATCAAGTAAAAGAGTACCTATTTTCTGGCACTGATGAACAAATTATTTTTGAATAATTATTTCAAATTTATGAAAAAATCGCATTTTTCACGAATCTTAAACGAAATTAAAAATTGAACGTATTTAGAGTAATGGGAAGATTCGACATGTACTTATAGTAGGTATACATTGTATACCCCATTACAAATATTTTTGCAGCGCAGTAGATTGCAGCATTTTGAGTTGTATACTGGGTGATCCTTAAGTAATTGTACATGAAATTACAATAGATTCTTCTTATTCTTCTTCAAAACATACAGGGTACTTATTGAAGGTGAAATTTAAACTTTTGTTTCTCACAATAATTTCAACTTTTTGGGTCATTTGTACATAAAAATTTGGATCTGGTTGTGTTATTTGTTTTTGTTGATATCCGTTTAATCGTTTATGTTTATTTTCCATACTTTTGTAGTAGTTCTAGTTAGTTGTATCACTTTATTCTTCTGATTGCTTTTTCCACTGACATCTGACATAACTAATGACATAATGACAGAAGAGAATCGGTGATTTGCCGAAAGTTCCTAGAATTACTGGCCACCGATGCATTGAGAATTCAGCTAAAACGTCATTTTAAATTTTAAGATTTATGCTTCCGGGATGTATTCATTGTTTTAATAAAGTAATATAGATGTTCGTAATGATAAAAAACCTGCAAAAATATCTCATGTTTTGAATGGTAGACATGAACTGTCATTCTTGTCATAAAAACCACTTTTTGTTGGTCACACTGACCTTAGACTGAACTCCTCTATTGACATTAGTGAGTTAGTTTTGAAGTATTAGAATTTGTAGTTCTGTGTTCTGATAGTAAGACGTTATTTGTGATGAATTGTGAAAGTTGTAGAAATGAAGAAAGTTTAATGCCCATTTGCACCAGTCCTGATTAAATCCGTTGGTTAGATAACTAGGCCAAGCAATGGAGCAAGCGAGTATAGTAATTTTTGACAAAAATCCTAGTAGAAAACGGATGATGCTATCATAATATAAAAGACATTACGTAGTATCATTTTGATATGTTTTGGATACGCAAATGTTTTTCAGTAATTTGTTATAAACATTTAAAACGAAAAAAACCTTCCTTTTTTAGTTTTTTTCATATAGCGTAAAACGTACTGAAGCGAAGCAATCTCAAAGGTATGTATAGATAAATTGTAGTCAATCGGATAATTAGGAACCGAGAAAATCAGGAAAAACCGGAAAATTAGTCCTTTTCTGGAAATTCATATCTTTGTCATTTTTCAATTGCAAGAGCTGAAACTTGGTACAAAGGAAGTTCTTCATATGCACTTTATATGTGAGATGAGCAGTCGCCAGGCGACGGTTACTTTTATCGCAATTGCAATTGTAATTTTTTGATGCGATAATTTGCAAAGTGTCTGGATGCATGATCGATTGTCCAATTTTAAATTTTAAAGTGGTTTTGAAAAATACAGATATAGAGCCACAAAACTTATATTTTCGATTTGTGATCAAATGCTGCGAAGTAGGTCAAAAACGCTCGGAAATACGGCCGAAAATGATCCACTGCCGGAAAGTAGCGGAGCAGAAGAGTAGCGGGGATCGAGGAGAGGCATACTATATAGATATACGATCGCACTGGCGAGCGGCGTAACCAGTCATTTTCGGCGGTGTTCTTGGGCGTTTTTGGCCGACTTTGCATCATTTTATTTCAAATCGAAAATATACGTTTTGTTGCTCTAGACCTACACTTTTCAAAACCGTTTTCAAATTTAAAAAAGGACAATCGACATCGCATCCAGACACGTTGAAAATAATCTTATGAAAAAATTAAAATTGCAATTGCGATAAAAGTAACCGTCGCTTGGCGTCTGCTCTTCGCGCATATAAAGGGCATATAAAGAACTTCTTTTATACCAAGTTTCAGCTCTGGCAATTAGAAAATGACGAAGATCGACGACGGTTAAATGTTAACAGTCAGTTAACCAACAGTTGCATTGCACCGTACATGCCTAACAGTTCTGTTAGCTAACTGAGAAATACATTTGGCAATGCAGCAAAAATTGGTGAATTTTAATTTTCGATGATTGTGAGAATTGAGAATCTGTCAACTGAAACTGACAAGTGACAAGACATTGCATAACCTCAGTTTTTGTGGATTTGTTTATGTGTGCCTTTTAGTCATAGTGGTTGTGTTTTCAACCACTCACTCGTGTGTTTGCGGCACTCGCCCTTAGGGCTCGTGCCACAAATTTCCACACTCGTGAGAAAAGTTGAACGTTCCCCACTTGTTGCACAATATACTATTTCCGGCTAGCGTGGAAGTGAAGGTAAGTAATGAGTCATTTCCCTACCGTTTTAAAGGAAAGAAATGTTTATATTACTAACCGATTGTGAATAAACGTTATTCACAAATTCTAACGTCATATTTTCTGATCAAAATGATCCACAACACCACATACAAGGGGGAAGACGCCAAAAAGTGATAATAATTAAGTTACCTATGTGTAATTAATTAAACAACAAAACTGCCTAACCGTCGCTTAACCACCACTGATTAAGTTAACGCTGGTTAGGCTGAAGATAATCAGCAGTTGTTGTGTTGTGCAATGAAATTTACATTTTAAATGTCCGTTCAGTATTCGTTAAATTTTAACCAGAACTGGTGCAAATGGGCATAAGAAAGTGAAAGTAGTAACAATATATTTCCTGTACAGAATAGTATATTCTGTAACAAGGTTAGAATGAAAATTCGATGCGAGTGGAAAGTTCCGAGCGCGAGCCGAAGGCGAGCGTGAGGAACCACGAGCATCACGAATTTTCATTCTAACCGAGTAGCAGACTATACTTTCTCCACGATCAAAGATTTTAAATATATATATTTTTAAATGGAAATGAACAAAACATAATTTATATTACAGAACTGATTAACAATTATTATATTAGGTAAACACTCAATAATCCAAGAAACATTCTACCTTGTATTAATTGTTATATTTGTATAGTTCTCGAAATAAAAAACTGGTGCATTATTGGGGGTATTTTCAACAATTGCGTGGTTAGGTTAGGTTAAGGTTACGTGACAGCAATAATTTTGACACTCACTCAAGTTTTGACACTACGATGACAATCAACTGCGTCAAGGCTAATGTTATTATTGCTAACCAGTGTGAGAATATTATTCTATCACTAGAGAGAGAATGTAAATACATTTAAATTGCATGGGGTCAGAGGTGTTGGAGAATATTTCTTCAATCTCAAGAGAGAGAATTCCAGCATTCTGTAATCAAATTTGATTTCAGAATTGTCAAATTCTGTGATGATCGTGGAGAATATTATATTATAGCACATATAGAGTACCTATCGCTATATTACCTATTATCATATCTGTATAGGTCCTGTACTGTTCTTTCGATAAAGCAATTGGTAGTGTTGAACATGTATGTTCTCTTTATTAAATCTATTATATACACACATATATATATATATATACAAACTAATATAGGCAGTTAGCAGTTATAAACTCTTCAACAAAATCTGTACTTTTTTCTCAACTTCCGACACATATTGAGTAACGTACAATTATAGATGAAATAACGCACAGGTGAAGTTTCTTCTAACCATATATTATTTACTACGCTTTCATCAACTATGCATTTTATCGACGTGAAATGTTTTAATCATATCAATTGGTTTTATGTTCATATATGATGTCAAGTATCATTTTCACCAAATGGTAACATATTTCTAGATCTGAAAGGTTCGTCAGTTCCCTGTTCGGAATGGATATCAGAATGACCTTTTTGTTAATGGGCGTTTCCTACATGTCAAACGAAAGCTGCAAGTATAGTAATTTTAAATTCATTATATCGGTTTCAAAACATTTAAGTCACGTAAGTTAGTTCTTAGTAACAAGTGAATATAATATCCATTATCCATACGACGAACTTTCACGGATCTGCATGTTTCAAGTAATGATCCTGCATCCAGTGAAAGATCAACATGATTTCCATTGTAGATCAAAATTCCTAATAATTTAGAGATTTCAGTTGACTTAATGTTCCTATGTGTGGCTCATTCAGAATTTATCCAAAAATGATATTCGAACCAGACCTTGCTCATCAACTTAAATAACGATAAACCCGATGATGTATCTACTATATAGTTTGGCAAACTTATCTAAAGCTATAAAAGGAATGCGACCGAAAACGCCACGTTTAACTATAAAAAAGGTAAAGTGCTGAGTATGTAGTAATAATTATTTGAAAATAGACTTTTGATTATCATCAATAAATTAATAATGCTTATTTTAATCATCATGAAATGGACCAATCAGACACCACCATTTTTTGAATGAAATCTGTTTAATTAAATAAGTGATTAAATCCCAAGACCCGTTTAACCGCATCAAATTGATGAAAACGTCATATTTTGACGTATGAAAAAAATAATCACTAGTAATACCACTAGAGGTCAAATTATTTCCGGAAATTTTTTCGAGCTCATGAATATTTTGAAAATTATTGCATGAACGCTGCATGAACAGATTTACAGCGCGTCACAGTTTTGGCAGCAACTTAGACCTTTAAATTGTTGATTTCTACTCGTTGTATATAGTTGCACGAAAATACCATCTGAAGACACAACACAGTATATTCTTTAATTTTACATGAGTTTTGAGTAACTACAAGTGGTAGAAAATTGCTTTTTTGCAAATAAAAACCAGACTGTCAAACTAATATTATGTCATTATAAATTTGAAAAATTGAATAGATGAGGCTTTTACTTGATGAAGATCCATACTAAATGATGAAATAAAACAATTTAATTTGTTTAAATCTCATTTTCTTAAATATCTCAACTCGAGTCTTATATCCTCTAATCGTATCAGGTCGGACATCTACCCAGCGACGGCAAGTTTTCCTTTTAGTTTTCGGCATTTAATTAAATTTTTATTGAAAAATATGCATTAGCTGCTACCTATTTTCCGATTTATTTTTAGTTATTCAAGCGCTGTCCTTTTGTTGCTCAATAGGGTGTTCAACTTCAAATTTTAACCACATGTTTGATTAGGTAATAATAATAAGTGGCACATAGGAGATTCAAAAATAAAATTATTTTAGATTTAGTCTTTAGATTAAAAGAAAAAAATGAAAACAAAAATTTCCTGAAATTATGCAACTTGTAATGCAGATACGTCACTAGTTTAAATGTGAAGTTGTCTATAGTCTTCCTTTGCTGTTCCATATTTCAGCTTCTTCTTTCTCATTCATTTGGGATGTTTGAGTTTGACAGAACAAAAATGTTGACATCTGACCTGACATCTATCACTCTGTTTACCTTGTTCAATTTTAATTTGAAGCATTATTTACAAATTCATTACTGTGCCGAAAACAGGTTTGGTTTGCAGCTATTAGAAGGTCTTTTGTGTACAAACTTCAACAAATTATTTTGGTTGTGAATACCATTTTAATGTAAGTGAAATACGTAATAACAGAAAATAATTAATAATTCTGTTGATAATCATTTCAAATATTTATCAATTTATATATATATATATATATATATATATATATATATATTATTTTCTTTTCTTTAACCATTATTATAATAATGGTTAAAGAAAATAATATATATATATATATAGTAAATTTTATGCCCATTTAGAATAAGACCATCCTTATTTATTATTAATAAATCGGTTGAAACAAAAAATTACCAACAAAAATGAACGTCGTAACTAATTTATTAGATGTCACGTTTTTGAAGTTACGTCAAATTTTGATTTCATGTTAATGTCATAACGCAAAATAAGATATAAAAATGCGATATTCTGATGAATCCAAAAAACTTATGCTTAATGTAGTAAACTATTTTCAAAACGATTTAGGTTCTCGATTTAAGGCAATTCAAAAAGCGTCCGAAGCACTAAAAGTTGCAGAAAGCACATTATATAATCTTGAAAAACCAAACAGAGCTACAGATTTCGAATTTAGAATAAATATGTCTGCAAGCGTTTCCCGGAGCAAAACCCGAATTACAAAAAATACCCTGCATTGTTTGAGGGAAGTAATTTATAAAATGTATGCGCGAAAGGATAAAATCACAGTAGAAACTATTTTACGGCAATTTATCGAAGAGTCTAAGATTTCCAAAGGTTCGTTATATTTGGGAATAAAAAAAATGGGTTTTCATTTCAAAAAACAGGATGGAAGAAAACATTTATTGGAAATGCCTGCAGTCAGATTAAAAAGAATATTATTTTTGAACAAATACCATGCTGCTAAAAGCGAAAAGCTCTTTACACCTGTTTTTCTGGATGAGACATGGGTTTTTAGTAAAAGCGGGGACAGAAGAATGTGGCAAGATGGTACTAAACACAGTGATTTAAAAATAACTGGAAGTGGGACACGATATGTAATTGTTCATGCCGGTAATAAAAAATGGTTTTGTGGCAAATGCATCGCTTATTTTTAAATGCAATAAAAAAACAGGCGATTGCCATGATAACATGAACACCGAAAATTTTGAAAATTGGTTTAAACAGCAACTAATTGTGAACTTGGAAGAACCATCGTTAATTATAATGGATAACGCAACGTATCACAGTCGCCTGGATGAAGAAATCCCAAGAAAAAGTTAGAGTAAAACACGCATGTTAGAATGGCTCAAAAAAAAGAATATTCCTTTTCCAGATCACATTTTAAAGGATGCTGTTTGAAATATAATTGAAAAGCAAGTTTTGCCAGAAAAAAATTATCATTTAGATAAATACGCTGCCGAGCATGGTCATTGTGTTCTCAGGCTACCACCCTATCATTGCCATTTTAATGCCATCGAAATGGTATGGTCAGAAACTATAAGGCATTATGACCAAGCTATTACGAAAACTGCAAGGTCACCTACTGAAGTCTTAAAAGTATGGAATGACGTTGTAAAAAATGTACCGGAGCAACACTGGCAGAATTACATAAATCATACAGAGAAAATTATTTCTGAAGCATGGGAAGTAGAAAACAAACTGGACCTACTAAACATCGAACCTATGGTGATCTCTGTATCCAATGAATCCGATGATGAACTATCACTTTGCGAAACTTATTCTGATTTAGAAACTAATTAAACTTTGCCTTGAAGATCACGTTGTCATTTTTTTAAAATCTAGAATTTGTACTTAATCGAACTCTGAATTGCCATATTTTTTTAAGAAAACTATGTATCTAGTTAATAAAACAATGTTTTTAAAATTAGTGCGCTTCTTTTATATTCTTTTATTATGTCAACATCTTTAGAATTTTATGAATTTCATAAAATTAATTTGTATTATTACAAACCGCCACTGATAAAATGAAATTTCAAGTCACTACGCCTATGCAATAAGAAATATGTCAAGCATTTGACATGACAAAGGTCATAACCTAATTTTTTTCATGCGGGTTCAGATGGTTCAAGAAGCCGCATACGTTAAGTTACTAAAACGGCTGGTACCTCTAAATAGGTATTAATTTTACTATACATATATTGTTGATATATCGCTAAAGACTTAATTGGTAGTCGCCAAAAACTTATCTAAATGATTGCGGCTGCCAAGTGTCATATGATTGACATAAGACAGACATTCGAGCATGGTGGTTATTACAGGCAATTCGAATTGTACTCCATCGTCTTCTCATGTAACAATATATATTAAATAAGTTAAACTGTGTTTATTGAACGAATCCGATCCACAAAATCCTTCAGGTTATGGGCCCAGTTTATAAAAAGAAACCAATAAGTAAGACAAAGTAATATTTTTGAAGATTTCAAGTGAACCACGATGATGGCCGGTACAAATTCAAGAATAAATGTGGAACCGCTAAATGGTCGTAATTATTACAATTGGAAATTTAGAATTGGGAGAATATTAGATGAACACAGAGTATTAGACGTAATTAAAACAGAAATAGTTATACAAGGGCTAGAAGAAGACGCTAAAGAAAAGGTACTGAAAAGGATGCTAAAGCACAAAGTATGATTACACAATGTGTAGAAGATTCACAGTTAGAAAACCTAAGGGACAAAGGTAATGCTTTTAAAATGTGGCAAACGTTAGAAGAAATGTATGAGAAGAAAGGAGTACAAGGGCAATTGTTTTTGAAGAAAAAGTTGATGCAAATAAGAATGCAGGAAGGTCAGTCAATAGATCAGTTTTTGGTTAAATTTGAGGAAATAATAAGGCAATTTAAAGCAAGTGGACTCAAACTGGAAGAAGAAGACATAATATGCAGCCTTCTGTTAGCACTCCCAAAATCCTATGAGACGGTAGTAACAATAATTGAAAACTTAGAAGGTACACTTAGTTATGAACAAGTGAAAATTGAGGCAGAAAAGAGGCAAATTATGGGAAAAAGAACTGAGTCAAATGGATATGAAAATACAGCGTTTTTATCTGGTTGTTACAATTGCGGAAAACCAGGTCACTTTAAACGAGAATGCAGAGCATACAGGGGCTATAGAGGTAGTTATTCACATAACCAAAGTTTCAGTAGAAAAATAGAGAAAGAAGTGACAATCAAAGAAATAAAGCCCAATATGGAAATCAGACTAGAAGAGGAAAGAACAGTTTTAATAGATATAGAAAAAGAGAAGTAACAGAAAGATTTGATAATAGTAGTGCTATGTTGAATGAGCACAACGCAGAACTGCAAAATGAAGAAAGTGTTAGTTTTATGACACAAGTGAGTGGAAATGTAGAAGGTAATAATGATTTGTATTTTATTATTGACAGTGGGTGCACTGACCATATGGTCAACAAAAAAGAATATTTCACTGATTTTGCATATTTAGAAAATCCAATTAAGATAGCTATAGCAAAAAATGAAAATTATATTGAGGCAACAGGTACAGGGAACATTAAAAAGTATATTCGAAAGTTAACAATAAACAGATTCAATGCACAGTTAAAAATGTATTGTTTGTGCCAAACTTAAGAAGGAATTTATTGTCTGTGAAAAGGTTAGAAGACACAGGTATTAAAGTAGTATTCGAGAATGGTTTAGTAAAATTCTTTGAAGCCAATCGGGACTTAATAGGTGTAGGTTGCAGAAATAATCTATATGAGATAAAATTTGAATTAATTAAACCGGAATGTTTAAATATAGAAATAATTAGTAATAACAGTTTAATGATTTGGCACACATTAATTTTGATAGTTTGAGAAATTTGATAAAAAATGATATGGTTTTAGGAATCAATAAGAATGAAAGCACGTCTGAATTGGATTATTGTGAAGATTGTGTAGCAGGGAAAATGTCCAGGTTGCCTTTTAGCACTAGGTTTAAAAGTACACGATTTTTAGAAATAATACACACTGATGTATATGGGACAATTAACCCAGTAACATCTGATGGCTATAAATATTTTGTAACGTTTATTGAAGACTTTTTTAACTTCACCATAACATATTTAATAGAAACCAAAGATGAGGTATTCATTAAATTCAGGGAATATGTAAACATGGTAAATTCAAAATTTAATTCAAAAATTTCAAAATTGCGCTGTGACAATGGAGGGGAGTATGTTTCATCTCAATTTAAAGACTTTTGTAAAGACCAGGGTATAATATTAGACTATACTACACCGTACACTCCACAATTAAATGGTAAAGCGGAACGTATGAATCGCACTTTAGTAGAACGAAGCAGGGCCATAGTTAATGAGGCAAACATGCCAAAACAATTTTGGGGTGAAGCTATCAGGGTAACAACTTATATTATAAATAGAAGTCCTACTAGTAGTATTACTGAAAAAATCACACCGTCAGAAATCTGGTATGGTAGGAAACCAAATGTGTCGAATTTGAAAATATTTGGGTCAATTGCTCACTGTCATATGCCAGAGCAATTTAGAAGTAAATTCGATTCGAAAGTTGAAAAAAGTATTTTTGTAGGGTACACAGATAATGGGTATAGGCTATGGAGTATAGATAGGCATAAAATCACTGTTTCAAGAGATGTCAAGTTTGACGAGAACACATTTTATTATAAGAAAAGGGTAGATGAATTGGAAAATGAAGACAAAGAATTTCAAAGTGAAGATGATATAGTAAGTCCTCAAGATGAGACAACAGAGGAAAAAGGAGACGAAAATGGTACAGACAATGGAAACTACCTGAGAAGCAGTCAGTCAGACAACCGAAGAAGTAACCGAACAGTACACACACCCATCTGGCAACAAGACCATGAAATGTACATGTCTTTCAATGCAATAAATTATATAAATGACATACCAATAAGATACGAAGACTTGGATGAAAGGGAAGATAGGGAATTTTGGTTCATGGCAATGGAAAAGGAAATGAATTCATTAAACAGGAATGAGACTTGGGAAATGGTAGAGAAACCTGAAAACACTAAAATTATAGACACAAAATGGGTACACAATTACAAGCCGTTAGAAGATATAGAAAACAGATACAAAGCACGATTGGTGGCTAGGGGGTTTGCACAGGATACAAATCAATATGAATTATTATACTCACCAGTAGCGAGGTTAGGAACAATAAGAATGCTACTAATTATAGGGAATCAACGATCATTCTATTTTGAACAACTAGACGTGAGGTCTGCTTTTTTGAATGCAAAAATAAATGATGATGTTTATATTTACCCACCAAAGAGTTTAAAATGCAACTCAAACCAGGTTTTGAAATTAAAGAAATCTCTTTATGGTCTAAAAGACTCATCTAAACACTGGAATAATGAAATAAACGATTATTTGTTAGAAATTGGTTTCACACGGTCTGAAAATGACTATTGTCTTTATATTCTATTATCACAGGAGGAAAGGGTTTATTTAATAATTTATGTTGATGACATAATTATTACCGGGCCAAATTTAAACATAATAAATGAAATACTTTCAAAGCTAATTTCAAAATTTGAGATAAAAATAAAAGGCAAAAATATCTTAAATCAACAATAGACATGGGATTGGAGTATAAAAGGGGAGATTTAGATACAAAGTTAGTGTGTTATGTAGATGCAGATTGGGGCAATGATGAAATTGATAGAAAATCAGTTTCAGGTTTTCTTTTCAAAATATTTGACAATACTGTGACATGGGCAACCAGAAAACAACATTGTGTTGCTTTATCAACCTCTGAGGCTGAACTGATTGCTCTTGCTACAGCTGTTTGTGAGGGTTTATGGCTCAAGAAGCTAATAAATGATTTTGATTTAAAAGTTGATATTATAACAGTATTTGAAGATAATCAAGGGACAATAGCTATAATTAAAAATCCTAGTAACAACCGAAGAGTAAAACATCTTGATCTAAAATATAATTCTATTTCTGAACATGTTAAAAACAAGTCAATTGAAATTATCTATGTTGATACAAAATGCCAGCAGGCAGATATATTGACAAAAGGACTACCATATGTAACTTTTTCAAAATTCAGGATCGTATTTAAAACAGGAGAGCTCAAGACGCCAGCGTTGAATTTTTTCATTTTTAATTTTACTAGAGTGGTTTTGGTTGAACATGAAACACACGGATTGTTGATCCGTTATCAACATGAAGTATTTCCCCATCAGGAAATGCCGCCACTTTCTTAGGCTTTCCACAATAGCGTATGCTTCTTTTTCAACCGATGGGTGTCTACGTTCAGCATTCGATAGTGTCCTGGAGAAGAATGCCACTGGTCGGCCTTTTTGAGAGAGCGTGGCAGCTATCGCATACTCTGACGCGTCAGTTTCAACAGTCAGTATCTCATCTCCATCAATTGCTACCAGTGAAGCTTTACAAATATCTGACTTTAATTGCTCAAACTGGATAACGGCACTTTCAGGTAACGGGAAACTGCTTACGTTCGTTAAAGGCTGTAGTTTAGTCGAAAAATCTTTCACCCATTTTGCGTAATGGGCAAACAGCCCTAGAGCGCGTTTCAGCTCAGCAGTGTTCGTGGGGACTGGTAGCTGTAGTAGTGGTTGGAGACGCTCTTTGTCTGGTTCAATGGTATTATTTTTGATCGTGTAGCCCAACAAACTTATGGTCAGCTGACGAAATTTACATTTTTGATCATTCAAAGTTAGGTTGTACCTTTTTGCAGCAGCTTGAAAGTTCAGTAGGTTCTGATCGTGATCGCTGTCATCTTTTCCGCATACGGTGACATCGTCGAGGTAAGTAAAAGTCCCTTTAAGCTTTTCCTTTTCTATTATATATTCGAGCGTACGCTGAAATGCTGGGACACCGTTGGTGACTCCGAATGGGATTCTCGTAAATTGATAGAGTTTCCCTGCAGCTTCAAATGCCGTGTACGGTTTTTCACTCTCTTTAATAGGCACTTGGTGATAGGCGCTCTTTAAGTCTATCTGACTGAAGACACTGAATTTCGCAACCTTCGACACAATGTTCTCGATATGAGGTAACGGGTATGCGTCCAATTCTGTAAACTCGTTTACGGTCAAGGAGTAGTCGATCACGAGCCTTTTTCGGTATGCCCCTCCTCCTGCTACTAAGACCTGCGCACGCCAAGGAGATATGCTCGGTTCTATTACGCCGTCTTCCAGTAGCTTCGAGACTACTTCCGTGATGAATTTTTCGTCTTGTTCACTATAATGTCTGGATTTCACGGCTATAGGTTTGATATCCGGAGAGAGGTTAGTAAATATTGAGGCGGGGGCACTGAAGCTTGCATTACATTGCAGACCAAAGGTTCTTTAGATCCTCCGAAGTTGAATTGGAGACTGGAGTGTTCTTTAAGTATATCATGGCCTATGATAACATCAGCACAAAGGTTGCTGACGACGAGAAATGGCCTGTGTTTGTGTGAGCATTCGTTCATAGTTACAGTTGCAAAGCAAACACTTCTTACGAAACATACGTTATTTTGAGAGGCTAATGTGACAGTCTGTTTGTGAGGTTTCAGTTTCAGCTGCATTAGTCTTGCTATCTTCTCGTCTATAAAGCTCACTGAACTTCCCGTGTCAATTAACGCGTCGGCGTGATAGTTGTTGATAGTTACGGGGATAGTAGCCTTTGAAAGACTCGATGGAGAGGCAGCTGAGACAGCATTAGCAACCACTTCAGACTCATCCGAGTCCGAGACACATTCTTCAACGGTAACGGCGTTATTAGTAACCTTGATAGCTCTACATACATTAGCAAAATGTCCCTTCTTGGAGCATAGTTGGCACTGGGCGCTGAAAGCTGGACATTTGAGTCTTCGGTGTGATGTAGTTCCTCCGCAATAGAAACAGGTCCATTTACTTGGCTCTTCCAAAGTAGCTCGGGGATTCTGTGAGTTTCTAGTCGTACGTCTTGATAATGACGGCACTGGTAAAGCATTAAGATTTATTTCATTCACTCCGCTGGTCATGGCCCGGGAATCCCTTTCCGCAGTTTCCAAGGAGAGAGCTTGATCGAGAGCTTTATCTAAGGTGAGAGAGTTTTCTTGAAGTAATTTTTCCCGGATTTTCAGTGATAGTATTCCAGATATAATTGCACCTCTTATAGCTTCTTCTTCATGCGTTGTAGCAGAGACAGCTTCGAAGCTACAATCGCGGGCTAAGAGTCTGAGTGACCTTCCGTAGTCGGATATAGATTCGTCAGGCTTCTGCTTACGCGTGGCTAATAAGTGACGAGCCAGTATAACATTCTTTGGTTTGAGGTATATTTTATCAAGTACCTTCATGGCATCATCATAGGTGAAAGAATCACGTACGTGCGGAAAGATATGCGCTGATAAATGATTCATCAAAAGTTTAAGCTTTATGGAGTCGGTACCTTTAGGAATCTCTTCGAGTATAACATTGTCAAAAGTATATTTCCAATGGGTCCACTTTAGGTCCGCTTCTGTTGCGGTGGGATCCACATCGAACTTCTCGGGTCGTAAGTACCTTGCCACATTGGGCGGGAGTTTCGTATCAGTGTCGGTCATAATAAGCTAATTAAATTGTGGCGAAATTAAACAAACTAAATAATATATTTAGCTTTAATTAGCTTCAATCCGACTTCATATAAAATACACATGACACGACTTGTCAATCAATGTAAAGAATAATCATAGACATTAATAGTCGGCGACAAGGAGGTTTATACGTCAGTCTATTCGAATAAAGTTAATTTTGATTGGAATTTGAATTTTGTAAAGATTGTTTTTCAAAATCTAAGAGATAGGCATACATCACACTAAGGTTATTCAGGTCTGTTTTTTCATTAATGCAATTATTTTCTTGTGAAAAAAATGCGGTTTCTAAAAATAGACGTTTTTTATAATTATTTTCTGTGATTAATACTTTGGCTGATTGATAATCAATTGAATGGTCTTCATAAAATGCGTGTTCAGCGAGGGCACATCTATCAGGATACAATTTACTATCGGTGTTTTATCTTTGATTTTACTGAAAATCAAAGATAAAACACCGATAAATAAATTAACTAACATAGTTTATGAAATTCCTTGCTTGAACTGTGATAAAAAATACATTGGTCATACTAAAAGGACATTAACCAATCTCACAAAAGCGATAGTAAATTGTATCCTGATAGATGTGCCCTCGCTGAACACGCATTTTATGAGGACCATTCAATTGATTATCAATTAGCCAAAGTATTAATCACAGAAAATAATTATAAAAAACGTCTATTTTTAGAAACCGCATTTATTTCACAAGAAAATAATTGCATTAATAAAAAAACAGACCTGAATAACCTTAGTGTGATGTATGCCTATCTCTTAGATTTTGAAAAACAATCTTTACAAAATTCAAATTCCAATCAAAATTAACTTTATTCGAATAGACCTTTATAGATTAAAATTTTTGTTTAATGTCATATTGAATGTCATATTGTTTTTTGAGTTTAATTTGTAATGAACGTTTATGTCAATTATAAAATTTTATTTTTATCTATTTTTACAATTATACCGACATCCTCGTTTAAATAATGTAAGTAAATTTTAACATTAATTTATTTTATAATTTGACCATCCTAATAATTTTCAGTCCTTGAGAATGAATATGTTATATTCGAAAGCTTGTAATATATTTTAAAAAGAGTACTCTCTGGTATTTTATTGCCACATCCCCACATAAATCGTCTCCGTTACTGAGTTGGCAAATATTTCTAGTAATTTATATATATATATATATATATAATATTATTTTATATTCTTTAACCATTATTATAATAATCGCTTGATTTTTATTTCATGGGTATGGTTAGGTATTGGTTAGGTATTTTATATTTAATAAATTAAAAAAAAGCGAAACGTCGAAAAAACATTTTTAATTTATTAAATATAAAATACCTAACCATACCCAAGAAATAAAAATCAATCGATTATTATATATATATATATATATATATATATATATTATATATATATATATTATATATATATTATATACATATATATATTATATATATATAAACAAAAGGGAATTCTTGACGGTAGATAATTCAATAGGTTTTATTTTACAAAAGATATACCTACTGTTACGCGAGCTACTGCATTAATATGCTCACTTAGTGCCCCCAGTGAAATCCCCATATGAGACGACTATGGTTCCTCCGCCCAATTTTCGAGAAACATCGAGAATACCCACCGCACCCGGCGAGATCCGCCAGAACGTCGAAAATATCCAGTGCACCCGCGAGAAATTTCGAGAATTACGGCGTGCGAGTATAAATAGGCCACCAGCTTCGCTGCAGGCAATTAGTCAATCAGTCAGTGTTGATACCGAAGGAAAGTAATCGCGCATCGATAAAGTGTTTATTAAGTGACTCTCATATAAATTATAATTAGTGTGTTTAGTGTATTACATAAATTATTAAATAAGGACTGAATTACATATAAATCTGTAAATATAAATTAATTGTAAATATAAATTAGAATAAACGTTACATTGGTGTCAGGTGTGGGGTTAAAAAAATAAATAAATAAATATACAGGAAGATGGCGAAGAAACTTTGTGAATTAAAAGTTTCAGAGCTTCGAAGAGAGTTGGAGGATTACGAACTGGACACAAGTGGGGTCAAGTCAGTGTTAGTGGAACGCCTAAAAAAAGCTATGATTAACAATGGATTGGACCCGGAAACGTTCGAATTCACCGACGAAGCGTCCGCCTCTATAATCTCATCCATGGAAAACAAAATGTCGGACATGGTAAAGAAAATGTCGGACATGGAAAATAAAATTTCGACGGATATAAAAAACGAAATTTCATCCATGGAAAACAAAATGTCGGTCATGGAAAATAAAATTTCGACGGATATAAAAAACGAAATTTCATCCATGGAAAACAAAATGTCGGACATGGAAAACAAAATGTCGGACATGGAAAACAAAATGTCGGACATGGAAAACAAAATGTCGGACATGGAAAATAAAATTTCGACGGATATTAAAAACGAAATTTCATCCATGGAAAGTAAACTTTCGGCGGACATAGAAAATAAAATGACGGACATGAAAAATGAAATGACATCCATGAAGACTGATATTTCTGCCGTGGAAGAAAAGATTAAAAGTATGGAGCAAGAAATGAAACAAAAAATCAAAGAAATCGAAAGGAAGACTAGTAATAAACCGGATATTACAACTAGGCAAGCCCCGAATAACGACGAACTGGCAGAAAAAGTAGAGTTGAAACCGAAAATGGAAAACGATATTAACAGCCGAGTGAAACTGCCAACATTCGATGGTAAAACGTCATGGCCGAACTATCTTAAGCAATTCGAGGCGGCATCAAAAGCAAACAACTGGAGTGAGAAGGAAAAAGCGTTAAATTTAACTCTTGCCCTTAGAGGAGACGCTATGGATATCCTCCAGACCATTCCAGTGGAAGAGGGCGAAGATTTTGAACAACTCAAAAAGCGATTGAATATGAGATATGGCCTGGAACACCTGGAGCATCTGTACCAGTCGCAGCTGAAAAACCGCAAACAAAAACGCGACGAAACTCTGCAAGAATTCGAAGCAGACATTGCGAGGTTGGTGCGGTTTGCCTATCCATCGGCACCGGAGAATGTCATGGAATGTTTAGGGATACAGACATTCATCGACGGAGTTCGTGACCATGAAATGTAGAGAACTCTACGCTTGGCTCGGCATAAGACACTGGTCGACGCAGCCTTGGAGTACGAAGCAGCTACACAGGCTTCCGGAGTATACGGCAAGGTGAGGGCTATAGCAGACGAAGAAGTTGAGAACAAGCTCGACCAGCTTGTCAACATGATGAAAAGCATCTCAAATGGAAAACTGAAAGCTGTAAGATGCTGGAATTGTGGAGAAATGGGACATGTACGCAGTTCGTGCAAGCGACCGAGAACTGCTACAAACGAAGACGCCCAGCAGGAAAACTAGGAAGGGTCGACCCTCAGAAGGCAGCTTCGACCCGAAGACCGTCCAAAGACCCTCTCATCCTAATAGCCTCTCTGAAATGTCGCGATGATAGTGTATACGTGGATGGTGAAGTTAATGGAAGGAAGTATACACTATTGGTGGACACTGGAGCAACGAGGACTATTATTCGCTCCGAGACTGTCAACACCCGGAAACGACTTTTACCGACGAGACTGCGACTCAGGACTGCCACAGGTGAAAGCGCCAATGTCCATGGAGAACTACCGGTGCAATTGGGAATTGGCGCAGAGAAGTTCACCCACACTGTCGTTGTCGCCGATATCGAAGAGGACATAATACTCGGAATGGACTTTATGAACCTACATGGCTTCCAGCTAGATTTCAAGAACCGAGTGATTAGAGTAGGTTCTGAGGAGGTATTCCTTCACCCACACGAGGATAAGACTGTTCAGGTAGCCGTACAGGAGGATACAGTTGTACCCGCAAGGAGTGAATTTTTCACTGTGGCAAGGCTACAAGGAACCGTCGAAGAAGAAACACCGGTCATGATGGAACCATGGAATCACGATGAAGAGGTTGGTCGAGGAATCTTGGTTGGAAAAGGGTTAGTCATGACTGCCGAAGAAATACCTGTACGCATTATAAATGTAAATGACCATCCAATAACCATGAAGAAGGATACCAAAATTGGAACTTGCGTACCAGTGGCGTCGATAATCCATCAAACAACAACCTCCAATGATGCCAACAATAAATTTGAACAAATGATAGCAGTGGCTGGACAATCCCTTAGCCTTCAAGAGAAGAAAAAAATCAGAGAACTCTTGCTACAATACCGATCTCTTTTTGTACCAAAAGGAGGAAAGACAGGAAGAACATCTGCTGTCAAACACAAAATTGACACCGGCGACGCTAAACCGATAAGACAATCGGCTCGACGGCTACCACAGGCCAAAAGAGAGGAAGCGGAGAGAATTGTTCGCGAGATGGAAAAGGACAAGGTAATAGAACCTTCTACCAGCCCTTGGGTCTCTCCGGTAGTTCTGGTAAAGAAGAAGGATGGAACCACGAGGTTTTGCGTGGACTACCGGCAGTTGAACAATGTTACAAAGAAAGATAGCTATCCTCTGCCGAGAATCGACGACACTCTGGATACGCTGGCCGGTAGCAAATTGTTTTCTACCTTGGACCTGAAGTCTGGATATTGGCAGGTAGAAATGGATCCAGCCGATAAAGAAAAGACAGCGTTTACCACCGGATCTGGACTATGGCATTTCACCGTTATGCCATTTGGGCTGTGCAATGCCCCCGCAACGTTCGAAAGACTGATGGAAAACGTATTGCGAGGGTTGTCCTGGAAGACATGCTTAGTGTACCTTGATGACATCATAGTCTTGGGAAGGACATTCGAAGAACATCAAAAGAATTTGGAAGGTGTCTTCAAAAGGTTGCAAGCTGCCCAACTGATGGTCAACCCCAAGAAATGTCAACTATTTCAAAACAAAGTCAATTACCTAGGCCATGTAGTCAGCAAGGATGGTGTAGCTGTAGACGAAGAAAAAGCTGCTGCCGTACGAAAGTGGCCAAGACCCACCGACAAGCACCAAGTTAGAAGCTTCCTTGGACTCTGTACATACTACAGGCGATTTATAAAGAAGTTTGCAGATATCGCTAAGCCCTTGACACGACTTACAGAGGAAGCAAGGGAGTTTCGCTGGGACGAAGATTGCCAAACTTCGTTCGAATCCTTGAAGAAGCACTTGACTACTGCACCTATACTCGGCTATCCACTACCAGAGGGAGAATTCATATTAGATACTGATGCTAGCAATGTTGGAATTGGAGGAGTGCTATCACAGGTTCAAGGAGGACAAGAGAAAGTTCTGGGATATTTTAGTAAAGTCCTTTCCAAACCAGAACAAAACTACTGCGTCACAAGAAGAGAGCTCCTAGCAGTAGTGAAGTCCGTGGAGCACTTCTATCAGTATCTGTATGGGAAGAAATTTGTGATCAGAACCGATCATGCAGCACTTAAGTGGCTTATGCAATTCAAGAACCCTGAAGGTCAAATCGCTAGATGGATCGAGCGGCTCCAAGAATATAATTTCACTATTGAGCATAGAGCCGGAATAAGCCACAGAAATGCAGACTCCCTCTCTAGAAGACCATGCCCTGCAGAGTGCTCTCACTGCAGCAAAACAGAAGCTAAGGAAGCTGCGATTCGAAGAACCACGGTGACCACCGACGAATGGACACCAGAAAAGTTGGAAGAGGAACAAGAGAACGATCCTGACTTGAAGAAAATCCGACATTGGAAAAAGGAGAACTGTCGACCTACTTGGCAGGAGATTTCAAGGTACTCGCCAACGATGAAATCGTATTGGGCACAGTGGGACTCGCTGGTTTTGGAAAATGGTTTGCTACAGCGAGTAATCGAGAACGATGAGGGTTCCGAAAGTAGAAGACAGTTGGTGATTCCAAGAACAAGGATAGCAGCAGTACTGCGGAAATTACACGACAGTCCGTCAGGAGGACATCTAGGTGTGAAAAAGACCCTCCAGAAAGTGCGAGAACGGTTTCATTGGATGCACAGTTCCGAAGATGTGAAGGACTGGTGTAAGAAGTGCACTACCTGTGCTACGACCAATGGACCGCACGGGAGAAGAAAGGCTCCTATGAAACAGTACAATGTCGGAAGCCCTTTTGAACGCATTGCCCTGGACATTGCCGGACCGTTTCCACCGACAGCAAATAGCAGCAGGTACATTTTGGTGGTGATGGATTACTTCACAAAATGGGTAGAAGCGTATGCCATTCCAAACCAAGAAGCCGCAACGGTTGCCGACGTGCTCGTGAATGAGTTCATTTGCCGATATGGAGTGCCCCTGGAAATACACAGCGACCAGGGCAGAAACTTCGAAAGCCAGCTGTTCCAGGAAGTTTGTGAAAAGCTCGGCATGAAGAAAACGAGAACTACGGCTTTGCACCCACAGTCGGACGGGATGGTAGAGCGAATGAAAAGAACTCTTGGCAAATACCTGTCTAAAGTAGTATCTAACCATCAGCGAGATTGGGACCAATATCTCTCGCTATTCGCGATGGCCTACAGATCCGCCATCAATGAGTCTACCGGCCAAACACCAGCAAGAGTTCTGTTCGGACGCGAAATGAGATTACCCTGCGACCTCGAATTTGGATGCCGACCCGGAGAAGACATAGCTGGTGAAGATTACGTGACCCAGCTGAGAAAAAGAATGGACGACGTACACGAGCAGGTTCGATCGAATCTTCAGATCGCTAGCGATAGGATGAAGAAAAGGTACGATACGCAAGCTACGGAAGGAGGTTTCCACGAAGGAGACAAAGTCTGGCTGCATAACCCAAGAAGACAAAAGGGTTTTTCTCCAAAGTTGCAGAAAGCTTGGGACGATCCGTACCTCGTAAAGAAAAGAATCAACGATGTCATCTATCGTATCAGCAAGATCCCAAATGGAAAGCCAAAGGTGGTACACCGTAACCGATTAGCGCCTTTCGAGGGTGACCACGTTGAGGAAGTAAACCAGCTTCAGGAAGTAGCCGATCCTGCTTTTGTAGAGTTCATGGGTGCTTATGGTGGTACCGGAAAAGCAAGATTCGGCGTCACCACTGAGAGACGACAAGACCTGCTCACCGTTCCGGAGGAATACTCACTGGCAATAAACATCCCTGCCAGCGTAACCGATGCGCGCGGACTGGCATCTCTGTTTATAAAGAAGAGTGGCGCACGACCTTTGGTAAACCAGTTACCAGTACCAGGTAAAGCTTTGAAGCTGCAAAATGGCTCCCGCTACAATTTCCACCTAGTGACGAGGAACACCTTCGACGAAAGACCAACGTACGAGGATGTCTGGGAAGCATTACGAAGCCTGAGGGAGCATGTGCTTGAACTGAACGTGCATAGGCTAGCCATGCCCAAGATTGAATGTAGGCATTTAGATTGGCGAATAATCCGTAACATGGTAGAAGTAATCTTCCGAGACACCGAAGTGCAGGTACTGGTTTGCGGCCATGCTCGGGAGACACCGCCAACAGAGAAGACGGTCGCATGTTACTTCCATACAACTGGAAAATGCAACAAGGGGACCAGTTGCCGATACAGTCATCTCGTTCCAGTTTCCTAGTTAGTTCCAGGAGGAACTGTCTCTTAAGGAGGGGGCAATGTTACGCGAGCAACTGCATTAATATGCTCACTTAGTGCCCCCAGTGAAATCCCCATATGAGACGACTATGGTTCCTCCGCCCAATTTTCGAGAAACATCGAGAATACCCACCGCACCCGGCGAGATCCGCCAGAACGTCGAAAATATCCAGTGCACCCGCGAGAAATTTCGAGAATTACGGCGTGCGAGTATAAATAGGCCACCAGCTTCGCTGCAGGCAATTAGTCAATCAGTCAGTGTTGATACCGAAGGAAAGTAATCGCGCATCGATAAAGTGTTTATTAAGTGACTCTCATATAAATTATAATTAGTGTGTTTAGTGTATTACATAAATTATTAAATAAGGACTGAATTACATATAAATCTGTAAATATAAATTAATTGTAAATATAAATTAGAATAAACGTTACACTACCAAAAAAATTTCAGCCTTGAAAAAGAAAATAAATTTTTTCGAAACGTTGGGTAGTCGATAAGAGTTTCATTAAGCCCTCCTTACGACGGAATCCCTAAGATATATAAATATAAATATATATATATATATATATATATATTTTTTTTTTGCTTTGGTTTTAATTATTATAATTTTGTATTGATTTTAATTATTTGTTTTTTGTGTGTTTTTATTATTTGAATAATAATTTCTGATTTGTGTGGTGTGGTTCGTTTTAATTAATAAATATATTATATTTATGCCACGGCTTCTCAGACAGAGACTCGACTGCTCACCTCAAGGACGTGTTTCAGGGTCAGTAGAGATAACGGCGTATAGATGGAGTTCCAATCCTTTTTTTAAAATATTAAGCTCTTACATATATGAATAAAGAAATAGATATGCACTCTGATTTTCTTTAATAGAATAATCGTAATCAACAATAAAAATGGCAATTAATATGCCGAGCGATTGCAACAAACATCGTGTGCGGGATGTGAGCCTTTTCACTGTCCTGTACTTAATGCCTTTTCCTTCGATAGATCGCTGGTGTTTTGGATGATAAATAATGTTCCACACAGTCACAAAAAAATAGAATATTTATTCAACACAGTATTTAAATGGTAAAAAAAAAGAAACAGAAATTTGACTTTATGAATAGAGTACAAATTAATATTGGTTTTATGATGTTACTACCAATTGTAGCCTAAATAGTATGCATGCTTGTTGCATGGAGTCTCAATTAAAACTGAGGGTGAGAAGGTGAGCCGGTACCGCGGAAAAAGGGCACCAAACTCGCGTCCAGCGAGCATGCGTGTACAGTTGCTCGCAGGGTGGTCAGAATAAAATTGCACATAGGCGGGTATACAAATAATTAAATTAGGTAAATAATAGAAAACAGTTTAGAGGTCTAAACATGCCGCCCCCCTTGAAGGGATTGCCTTCAAAATAAATTAATCATGTAGATACAAAACATAAACATATGAGAATGAAATTGAACAATTGTTGAACAAACATTAAGAACTAACTAAAAAACTAAGAGATACACAAGAATAGCCTAAAACTAATAAATTGGTAACATACATATTTTGGTTACCGGTCGCTTTAAAATGCCACTATTTGTTCGAATATTCACAACGCGAACTATACCGTCTGTACCAGGAAATACCTCGCTTATGCGACCCATTTTCCAAAATAGAGGAGCTAAATTGTCGTCTTTTATCACTACTAGAGAACCGACACTTAAATTAGGATAATGTTTATTCCATTTGGAGCGAGTTTGCAAAGTATTAAGATACTGATTGGACCATCGCTGCCAGAAGTGTTGTGTTTGCTGTTGAAGTAGCTGATAATTATTCAATTTTCCTTCAGGCAAATTAGTTAAATTGGTTTGAGGTAGAGAAGTTAATACCTCACCGATTAAAAAATGAGATGGAGTCAATGCACACAAATCACTAGGGTCATTTGATAATGGAGTCAAAGGTCTTGAATTGAGAATGGCTTCGATCTGAGTAAAAATCGTAGACAGAGCTTCATATGTCAGATGAGCATTCCCAACTATTCTTTTTATGTGAAATTTGGCAGATTTAACACATGCCTCCCATAGACCACCGAAGTTAGGGCCAGATGGAGGAGAAAAATGCCAATTAATTTGGCTAGTATTTAAATATTCAGAAAAGTTATTATCATTTTGCAGCTGACGAATTATTTCCTTCAATTCATGAAAGGCACAAACAAAATTGGTGCCATTATCACAAAAGATATCGGCACAGATGCCTCGGCGAGAAACAAACCTTTTAAGACAATTCAAAAATGAGTCGGTAGATAGGTCTGATGCTAACTCTAAATGAGCAGCCTTGGTTGAGAAACAAACAAAAACACACAAATAACATTTTACCATGGTTCTGTTTCTAGTTTTGCCGTCCTTGACTAAAAACGGACCAGCAAAATCAATACCAACAACGGAAAATGGACGTTGGGGTTGAACTCGCGATTTGGGTAAGTCACCCATTTGATAGGAGTGCGTTACAGGCCTTGCCTTAAAGCAGGTTATACAAGTGCGAATTAAACGCTGGGTGACATGACGACCATTTATGGGCCAGAATTTCAAACGTACTGCGGAAAGAGTCGTTTGTGCACCAGCGTGCAAGTGACGGATATGTTCGTACTGAATTATGAGGTTGGTGAAATGTGATTGACTTGGTAAGAGAATTGGGTGCTTCTGATTAAAAGAACAATTACTGAACTTCAAGCGACCACCAACTCGAATTACTCCATCGTCATCAAGAAATGGATTTAAATTAACAATGCGATTACTATGAGGTAGAGTTTTAGAAGCCTTGAGATATTTAATTTCGTCAGAAAAATGCTTGGCTTGAACCAATTTGCATAACACAATGGTAGAGTCTTCGATTTCTCTAAAGGAGAGTGACCCAGTTTTTCTGTTGTTTAACAATTTGGTACGAGAATTGTGTATGAATCTCAAACACAAGGCTATGATTCGCTGTAACTTGCTATATGAAGAATATCTCTCGATTATGGGGATGTTGGAAATAATCATGGTCATAAGAGTGACTTGGCTTGTTTTTTGTTCAGGAGGATCAGGCAAATTCCCTGGCATTTGAGTAGATATTAAATGGGGTTGTAACGAAGTCAAGTACTGACCTACTTCCGCCATCTATAATGGGGATTCACGGAAGTCAAGTAACTGACCTACTTTCACAATCTATGTGAATGGGGAACCAAAGAAGTAAGGTACGAATGACCGCAACTGACCTCTCTAATATGCAGTGACGGAAAATAAAAATTATACAGGGTGCACCGAAAGTAACTACATTTAATAGGAGGGGGTATACAGAGCAGTAGTCAATTACACTATATGTAGTGAAGACTAGTGAGTGGGTTATTATTAATTTGAGTAGAAATGGAAGCTAGTAGGTGTGTTACACCAGAGCTTATTTTTAATTCAGAACGTGTATACTATAGTGCTCCAAGATTAGCAAGTATCGCTGCAAATGCGGTATATTGGTTTATTAAAGATGTAAATAATAAGAACATTGGAATCGGCTATAGATATTTCAAACATGATACTATCTACGAATTTGTAATTCCATGTGATTTGTATAGCCTGTTAAATGTGAACTGTATCCACGAATTAAAAGTGCAAATCGTAAAAAATAGTGATGTACAAGAGGATGACTCTGGTGAATTGGTAGGAGAGGGGTTGATTGATACAACAATATTTAATCCATGCTATTATCCATCACTGCCCGACTAAAAAAGGGTTCCACCAATAATAATAGAAATGAAATACACAAAAATGTGAAACGTCCAAAAATCATATATAAAAGATTGGATATAATAACATTTATTTAGTATTAGTCGATATGCAGGCCCCAACGTTTATAATATTGCAAGCTATTATTGGTAACTACCTTTTAATACAGCATCCATATAATATTAGAGAAGTGTATGTATGTTTTGATAGTAATGGTACAAAAAATGATAGTTGGCCTGAAAAATGGACACGAATGGAATCGTATACACCAAATAATGCAGTAACCCTAAAAGCTGAAATACCTACCAATAGTACAACATATAAAGTGCGTCTTTTCAAAGGTAATGGAAACTACCAAGAATCCGAATGGTTGCAGTTGTATGCAGTTCACCAGGTCGCAAGCACACACATAAATACGCATACTTATATATTATATTATATAGCTACATGTTCTACTATTGTGACTGGTACAATATTTTATAAAATTGTCCTTCGTTTGTTGAAATAAAAGAAATAAGTATATAAATAACATTTATTTTTTGTTAAACATCTAAAAAATCAAAGTCTGTAGAATCTAAGTATTCTTCTATATTCACATCACTGAAAAAATTCTCCACTGCTTCTTCTTCTTCTAATGCTTGGAGAAGATCATCTAATGTGCCTGAATTGGAGGATGGATTTAGGAGAAAATGCCCCCATGCTAGAGTATTTGTGTCATGTGGTATTACATAGCTCTTATCATCCTTTGAAGAAAGAGCCACCTTGTTTTTTAATTCTGTGTGGATAATATGCATATTGGAAAGAAAAACATACATTTTTCTATATACAATACCGCCAGTTTCAACGATTTGTTTATAGTCATTAAGATGGAGTTGAGTTTCAATTATATGTTTAGAAATACCTTTAGCCTTCTTTAAAATATCAGACTTGTTGAATCGTTCCGATAATTTAACACAATATGCTTTAGCACCAGTTCCATAGAAAGACTCAACAACTACACCAGCAAACTCATCTTTCATTTTACCGACAATAGATATTGTTTTAGGAATGTCATGGATATTATTTGTCTGATAATTGGATGTATCGAAATATTCAATATTTTCCTTCATGTCTTTGTAGAAATCTTCAGTAAATACTTCCAACACTAATGAATCAGTATCCGTATAACACAACTTAACAGAATCACCATACTGTTGTTTAACATAATCATAATAAAACTCATATATTATAGTCTTTGAAATATCCAAAACTGAAAATCCTACATATAACGGTTTATCATACACTACTTTAATTTTATTCAGTTGAACCGCCACCAAATTATCGTTAAACACAGAACAAGATTTGAATTCTGGTTTCGCAATTAAAGTTTTCGCTCCCAGGGATCCTCTGGTGTTTTCCCAATGACTTGATATAATTATACGTTTTCTTTTTTCAACATTTTCCATCGTTTTTCCAAAGATTGCATTGATTAAAAGTTTAAACAAATCTTTTTCAAAGGCATTTGTAGCTTTGTTGCGTAGACTGGTGTTAAGTTCAATGTATGTCTTTAGCCACGCAGACTGTGAAAACTCGATAACTCTGTGAATCTTTTTCAATTTTAAACCATTTTTCAAACACTGTTTAAGGTTACGATAGTGTATTATGTATTTGGTTTTATCGTTCAAGTTCGGTATCAGCTTTGAATATTTGGATTTTGGAGGGATGATACTTTCCGGGCAGAAAGGAAGATCGTTATGTGCATCATGCAGGTTGGTAGGATACTCCAAGTCCACTTCCAAAACATATCCTTTAGGCGAATCATCTTCAATAGTATCGACATCGAATAATTCAATTTCAGATTCAGTTAACCACCTAAAATCACCAAATGGTAGATATTCCTTCATTGCAGCCCCGTAAAGGTTTGTAGCATCTAAAAACATTATGTAGCTCTCTGGTTTGTTCACATCAAAGGTTTCCAAGTATCTATTGTTTGCTACAGCTTTCCTCTTGCTGCATTGAGCTACTCCGCCTCGAATTCCTTTTTTGAAGAAGTGAAGCATATCCACATCGGTTAAAAGTTGTAGTTCAATCTGAGTACATCTCAACATGGCATCCCAACTCAGGGAAGGAGCGGTAAGGTAGTGAGCTGGATCCAACTTATATTCCTTAAGACAAACTTTGCGAAAATTCTCAAAGACGTCGGCAAGAAGCAACACATCAGTTTTTAAATATAACTTTGCATAATCACTAATAGTTGTGCAGTTGAAAGTATTCCATACTAGTTGAGCTCGTGCATATTCCTCATCAGAGATATCAACACCTTTTAAGGTATCAAAAAAATGTTCCTTAGATGGTAATTGTCGCTCGCGTAGTTTATCAAAAGATGTCACATATGAATACGGAAACACGCCTTTTTGTCTCATTAAATTAAAATGTTTTGGGAAAAACTTTCGTGCCTCATTACACTGTTCAGGATTCAACGTAGAAGCCAGTTTTTCTAATGAACTAGCTAGAAAACTAAAGGAATCAACAAATTTTAATGTCATATACACATCTCGTATCTTGGGATCACTAAACTTTTCCACCAAAATAGATTTTGAGAAGCATATATACTTCTCCTTTGTTTGGGGTAAGGCACTGATTTTTTCACCTTTGGTGGTCAGTTCTTTGATAAATAAATGACAATCATAATTTTTTAAATTATGTAGAAAGACTGGAATATATTTCGGAAGTTTATAATTTAAATTGCAAGAGTTATGGGCTGCATTATTAAATTTTCCGGTAACATGGCAATGATCCATAACCTTTTTATCAAAAACATCAAATGGTCTTTCACAAATATGACAAACGGTAGCAGTGTCATATCTATCTTGTTCCTCAGGTGTTAATGATCGCATCGGTATAACATGTTTAAGATGGTTATTGTACAAATCTTGAACTATTGAATCCAATTTTTGTATGAAGACTTGGGCTGCATCGGCACCTTCATAAATTTCAAATTTGGATAAACTATCGTCATATGTACACTTTACATAAAAAGCAAACGAGTAAGGCTCATGTTCACACACTTTAACTGTGAAGGATTTACCAGCATGGGGTTCAGTATGATCTATCGGTTTTAATAAACTTTCAAAGTCCGCGTATATAACGAATGGAACTTGCAGCTGTTTTTCAAAGTTGATGAATTTTAATGTATTTTCTGGTAACCACTCCCCACACTTGTTTATTTTAATTTCAGAAGTTGGTAGCTTAGTGTATATGTGAGTACAATCATTTTCTTGGTGGTGTTGTAATTTGGATTCTGTTGAAAAACTTTGTAGACATCCATCACAAAAGAAAGTTCTCTCTTTGTGCGTTGTCTTTTGACTTCTCAATAATTTAGATAAATCCTCGATGAGAGTATAATGAGTGTTTCCATCTCTATCAGTTATCAATAAGAGATTAATATGGGTCGGTTTCCGCTCTGACGTAAAATGAAGGGGGCCAACAACTTCATATATTTTTTTTCCATCTTTAAATTCTGATTCCAACCCATAAACATTTACAGATATATTATTCAATTTCTCGAATTTTATAATGTCTTTCAGGGTTACCGGAAACTCTACTCCTGTGAAATCTAGCAAGGTATCAAAATGGGGGTAAGATTCTGGCTTCGTGGGATCTCCTTCGGGTTGAAATATTGCTGCATTCACACACCAAGCGAAACATGCATTATCATTATTCCGGATATTCAAAACAGTGTTTTTTCTAATTATCGCCCTTGGCAACTTGACATAAGAAGAAGCGGAAATTGCATTAAAACGGTTTATGTTCACATCTAAAAACATTATTTCTTGAAGTGCCCACCCACTATCTTTTTCTTGAAACTCTGAAGCCTGGTTCATAATTTCATCTTTAAATTCTTCATATACATGTTTCAAATCGGTTGATGTAGTCACAACTTTGTTGGCTGTATTCATAGACTTTATATCTGAAATCTCCTTCTCTGGTATTATGTATATACTGAATATTTCAAAATTTATTTTTAATGAATAATGTTGCTGAAGGTATTCTTGAATTTTATTTAATACTTTTGGTTGAACCTCATTGAGAAAATCCATATAATTTGTCTTTTTATCTGGAATGGAGAACCGATAGGAAGCTATTCTGGTTTTGAATGCGTGATGTAACTTGGTAACACCGGGTTCCAACACTTCCATACCCATAGGTCTAAGTCTTTTCTTGGGAATAAAAGATGGACCATCGCAACTCTTACGTTGATGATTTTTAAGATTATTAAACCTCGAAAACTGTTTTCCACAACTGTCACAAGTAGTTGAACGTTGACCGCAACATAACTGATGTCGACGAAGATGGTAAGCTCTAGAAAATTGCTTACCGCACTTGATACAATGCATGATGAAACTAAACAGAATCAATTCTGTAATTACATTTATATACAAGAAAACGCATGCGCAATAGGTCTGAAGGTGAATTGAAAGTCATTATATTATTTTATTCTTTCATTATAAAGTTTTCATATAAAAAAAATACATTCGATAGCGCACAAATACAATTAATATTACTATGGTAAAAACATTTCGGTTCAGATGAAATAACTGGAGGGTGTTCTTCAAATTCGTAAACTGGAGCCATTGAATATTTTTTGATATAGTCAGCCTTCTCCTTTCCTTTAACGTAAACCACGTCAGCATCATTTGTTAAATTAGCAACTATATTACCAAACAAATGTATTGGTGTGAAACCAACATTCCAATCAATAGAGTGATGCTTTTTCATGAGCCAAACAGCCTGTCTATGCAAATCGGGGGACAGCATTCGTAAAGGAAATGGTGGTTTAAACACATAATGACAAACCTGATTTCCGTTGTATGCCGCAAATTCCTTCACTATAAATTTATTGTTTTCAATCCTAAAACCCTGAACATCCATCACTAATCTCATATTTGTAAATTTTTAAAGTGTTCAACTAGTTGCTTTTTCTTTTTATACCACTGAATATCAGCTTTGAGTTTAGCCAAGTTAGTAATATACTGCTCGAGTCGTTGACGAAATCCCATAGTGTACTGAAAGAAACTTCATGCTGTTGCAGACTTTTAACACATAAACGCATGCGCATTACACTTGTCTAACAATTTTTGTCATGGGATTGTAATAAAATTCTTTTTCATGTATAATCAAACAATATGCTGATACATCATTACCCACATTTTTACTGGTTTCAAATTCTATTCGAAGAACAATAGAACCACTCTGTAAAACCTCTTTTTGACGAGAACAGTCGATGTGGGCGATGGGGGCTTTGGTCTTAAATTCTTCTGGATTAAATATAGGTTGATTAGTTTGGATGTGGTAATAACTTTCTTGAAAATTGGCAAACATCTCATACAAAGTGGCAAAACGATTACTATCAAAATCTAGATGTAAATCATGATAAGGATAACGCTCAGAATTCAAAAACACACGTAAATTAGTCAAGTTACAGTGATCAAATTTACTCATATCTTTCAAAAGTTTGCCCTTTCTACCCTTTTGGAATGCTACCACAATATGTCGGGGTGTTTCAATTTTGGTCGTCGTTTTGACGGGCCAGGTGTGACGAGTAGTATCTGTAAGAGCAGGATATTCAATCAGTTCCCAGCTCCTAAATTTAATTGGTAGATCAATATTGCTATGAATAATTTTATTTAGTCTCAGCTGTTCTTTAATGCTTGGAGTTATGTGAGGTACATTCCAATAAACTTTCAATAGCTCAATTTTTGGTTTCTCAGACTCATCAGAAGCAACTACAACATCGATGTCGTCTTTGTCTCGAATTATAATCAACTCTTGTCTCATATTAATTATAATTTTCTTGAAATCCTCAAAAAAACCCATGAGTAGTTTTAAAGGAATACATATATTAAAATTACCCTTGGAATCTGTTAGAATTTTTCCATTGTTTGGATACCACCCCCCATTATTCATCAGCTTACTCTCATTTTCGTTTAAAGATAGATAATTATTTATTGTCGTAGCTATACCAACTTGTCGGACAGCGTCAATAATTACACCATTTAACTCATACCTGATTTCTCTAAATAAAAACGCAATAGCGTTATTAATAAAGTTAAATTTTGTTGGAACAGTATTTTTATCAGTCAGCAATTTCCCTTCTATGTACAGAACTGAATTACTGGGGAGAGTATGAGCTTCTAGATCTTGAATTGGAATTCTTATTTCATCATTATAGTTGAGGTTAGCAGAAGAATACGGTTGGTATGTATGGAATTGATAGTCTTCAATGGTAGTGTCGCTAAAAGGTTCGCCCGTAACATGTAAAACTTCCATTATACCAACACTTTGAAACCCAAAGACTGCAAAAATTTCCGATTTGTAGACGTTAACAATGCTGTGGTTTTCCCTCTACTGATAGTTTTGTGAATAAATGTGCTTTTATATGGGTGTATACGATTAAACTGCCAAACCATTTCAATTAGTTTTTCGAAGATGTAAGCGAACAGTAATAGTTTCTTTTTGAAAATCAATTAAATCACCGCTTTGATCGAGAGCCCTAACGGTAATGTTGTTTATGGTTTTAATGCTTACAGGGTAATAGAGTATGGTTAAAGGTTGCTCCACTATTTTATACCCACTGGGAACTTGGGGAAAAAACTGATGTATAATGTGTACTGGTTCTCCATTCAAAAATGATCCGACTGCAATGTTGCAGTCAATACATATAGTATTAACTTTTAAAATATTTATCATTTTTGTTGAGGTATTTACCTTATTCGGTTCAAGAAAGACTTTTGAGAAACCCAACAGATCCCCTATTGAATTATCAACTGTAAAATTTATAGTTTCAGTGCTTTTCATTGATACAGACCCTGTTCGACTATCTGGCACAATGCGGGTTGTAGTACCCGCTATATTAAACATTTCTTTTTCAATTAATTTTATAATATCATCCAGTTCATAGGAGCCTATAGGGATGATATAGTTGTATTGACTTTTCTGACCCCACACTAATACGTTATTGGTTTGAGTTACGTTTGGAATACTATTGAATGTATCAAAATTAGCTAATCCTATCTCATACTCGGAATTTTCATCTAAGTAAATGGGTGGGTTAAAGTCACCACTTAGAATTGATGACTCCCCACTTAACGTAAAAGTATACGACATCTTGGACAGTTGGTTATGAAATGAGTTGCCTACTCAGTTATACTGACTATATAAAAATCTAAGACAATACTGTCCACATTGGTAACCTAATCTTTGTACTGTTTCGTAATTGAAGTGGATGTCTACTTTTCCATTACTTGTAAAATACTTTACGACTTCTATTGGTGGTGGTAAATTACCATAACTATCAAAATATGTAACATTTTTACTCTTCTTTGTATAAGCTGTCCAGTGCGTTCCAACACCTTGCAGTGTATCCAAGTTGATAATACCAGACTCGTATTTGTTAATTTTTATAGGTAAGGAGTTACGCATGTAAATGCCACGAAAATAAGGAATTTGCAATAACGTTATATATTTTTCAAGTTCAAAGTCTGTCATTATGTGCTGAGGTAATTTTATCGGGAGTTTCTTGAATATGGTTTTAAATAAAAACCCCGCCCCTTTTTACATATTTTTTTTTTGCCTCATTCCATATCCTTTATATGGTCTTAAATATAACCCTTTACCACCTTTAGCAGCTTGCTCCATTTCAAGATTATGTCGTTGCTGCTCGGCTAATTGATCTCTATTAGCTTTAGCATCGTTCACGGCTTTTGCGATACCAGCAGCACCGCCACCGGCAGCAGCTAAAGCCCCAATCAATGGGATTAAAAATGGTAAAAATCCTCCAATTTTTGGTGGTTTAATAACACGCTTCTTAGTTTTACGTTTTCGTCGGAGACCCATTCCAAGTTTGCGTTTTCCTTTCATAACTGTTGTTGTCAACCAGGCAGCTACTTTTTCACCTAATTTGGCCTCCTTGGATTTGACACGATCCCAAGCTCTGTTCTCTAAAATTTTATCAGCCACGTGGCGTTCACTTAGATCGTTGCTCTGAGAATATGCTATATCGTGTTGTAGCGCTGCTTCGTCCAAAGGATTTATTGGTTTATCCCCTCGAGCTAATCTCTTTGCTAGCTTCGTTCCAGGACCTAAATACCGATACCCCCCAGGGGCGTGTAGTTCAAAGGGGAGCTTATTTATTAATGTATTAACAAGTCCTCTACCTCTAGTCCTACGACGTTCAAGTGGCACCGCTTTATTTTTCATACTAACACCTATATATGTGTGATTCTCTTTATATACTTACAGTCTTCAACATGAAGCTTGTAAAACAACAAGTTTCCTTACCAGTTAAAAACTATGACATTACAAATAATGAAAATAATCACGGTGTATTATTTGGAGGTAATTCTAAACGAACACTTATAGTAGGGCCTAGTGGAAGTGGTAAAACCAACGTAATGTTATCTTTGTTGGAACATCCTAATGGTATGAAATATGAAAATGTTTATTTATATTCGAAATCACTGCAGCAACCAAAATATCAATATCTGCGATTATTACTACAACCCATACGAGAGATCGGTTACCAAGAATTTAGTAAAAGTGAAGATTTTCCGCTCCCCGAAAATATTAAACATAATTCCATAGTTATATTTGACGATGTGGCGTCTTGTGACCAAAATATCATCAAAAATTATTTTTGTTTTGGTCGACATAAAGAGACCGATTGTTTTTATTTATGTCAAACATATTCAGCGATTCCAAAACAACTAATTCGGGATAATGCTAATCTGTTAATTGTATTCCCCCAAGATGTTACTAATCTGAAACATATTTTTGATGACCATGCAAATATCGACATGAGTTTTCAACAATTTAAAGACATGGGATCGTTTTGTTGGAAAGATAAGTTTGGATTTTTAGTTATTGATAAGGACTGTGCATTATCCTCTGGAAAATATCGAAAAGGGTTTGATGTATATATAAGACCTTAAAAAATGTGAAATCTATTAGTCACAATGAATGAACGATTAGGGAAACAGCTCATAAAATCACGTCAAGATATTAAAAAGAAATATAAACTTCTCAAACAGCAGAGGCATGAGTCTCAAAGTAAATTGGAAAAATCATACCAGCCTCTTAAAGAATTTGTTTCAACTTTGGGGAAACCTATTAAACAAGAAATATCACCGACAAAAGGGGACATTACCATTAAAAAGTCACCCACAACTCGTTACGATCAACTAGCATTTTTTGAGTCCGATAACGATCCAGATTTTCACAGTACTTTCCAGGACAACACGAGATTTTTAACAGATGAAACAACTTATGAATCTCGAAATGATTCGGGAGATATTCCAGATAGAACCAGACAAGACCAATTTATCGATGACAGCATAAGTGATTTTTATCGTACAATCACCGACCCAAACGTTTTGAGAGAGTATTTTGAACAGTTTGACACACCTCTTCCTAGAGAATTTATCGAGGGGATGATACGAGATACGGAAGGGGTATATGATCATATTTTGGGCGTTTTTCATAATCCCAACGAAGAAAAGTTTTACATTGGTGATTCTGAACTTGACTTTAAGGGTAAAAATATTATCGTAAAGCATATAACATATTTGGGTACACCTGGGTTGTACGAGTTGCTTTTTAAAAAAACCCTATTGTATATACTAAACGAGATGTGGATAATTATGTAGATATTATTAAACGAACAAATGCTATTCGTCGAGAACATAACCCCGATTTACCCATCAGAACATTCCCCAATGATATTAAAGATAAATATACATTCATCATTAAGCCTGAACTAAAACCAAATCCGATTAGACCGAGGGCTGGTACGGCCCCTCGGTCTCTATTAACTGGTGTACTGACACGTAAAATGTCAAAACTTGGGGGGAAGTTGACTATGATGGATTACAATAGCAAACCCATTGATTATAAATATTTTGATGATTTTAATGAAATAGTTGATAGGTTACGATTACTTGTAGCTTCTCAAGCAGCAGGGAATACAGGTCATCGCAATGAAATTATATCCATTATTGAAGAATTACGAGAGGGTGGTATAATCGAATAAATACTTTGATTACTTTATAAATTGTTTAGTCGTGAACATGCCGTTAAATCATTTCAACCAACATTACCTCTCCACCTCAGAATGTGTAGACGTTCCTTCTACCGCTGAACCGATACTTAAAACACCCTTTTACATTTGCACACCAAAAGAATATTTTAGTACATGCATCATTCGATTAATAGGGGTAAAAAAGACAAAAAATCCCTTGTATGTTTTAGAGAATGGAGGGACTGCTTTCGTTTTTCCTGTTGAAGGTTCTATCGAAAGCTGTAAGCACTACTCGAGTGACGGTGATGTGTTGATAAATGGCAAGGTTTATAAATATCATGAGTTATCCACCATGAAAATAAAAAAGGGCGATAAAATTGAATTTAAAGTAGGTTCTGTAAATAATATGTGTGCTGATTTTACCCTACTTTGCCCGTTGCAACAGTTGAATAAATAGCACCCCCTTGATAAAAATGGCCCATTCAATCTTAATATGCCGATTAACAGGTTCAATCAACACTTCCTTCGCAGTCAAGCGTTAAAACCCTCTGACGAAATTGTAGCAGCACCACTGCTCAGTGATAATTTTTATATTGGGGATCCCTATAAATTCCATACCAAAATTTTTTTCAAAATCAATGGTAGTCAAGGAACAGACAAGTTTTTTTACGTCTTAGACTGTAATACAAGCACTTTTACGATACCAGTATCAGGAAAAGTTGAACATTTTAAATGCACTTTTGATGGACTATATATTCGCTATAACAATAAAATATCTGAACAATCCGGTATAGTTGATAAATCTGTTAAAAAAGGCGATACTTTACAGTTTGCGTTAAACCCTAGTTATAAACAATTTTACGTTGAATTTGTAATTCAGTGTGCTCTACAAAAATATGAGTAATGTGAAGCGAGATGTAGTTAATGAATTGCATAGTCCGGCTCGTAAAAATTACAAGAGACGACATGTGATTGTCAAAGGTTTGCATGATCTTCTTCAGGCTGATTTGGCGATTCTGAATAATTATAAAAGCGTTAACAAAGGTTTTGGATATATACTTGTAATAATCAATACTTTTAGTAAATTCGTTTGGGCTGAACCTGTAAAGCGAAAAAATGCCAAGGACATTACAGAGGCTATGCAAAAAGTACTCTCCCAAATGAGCCCGCCCAAAAACTTACAGACCGATATGGGTAAAGAATTTTATAACAAAGAGTTCCAACAGCTGATGCAACAGTATGGAATAAATCATTACAGCACATTTTCAAACCTTAAAGCTAGCATTGTAGAAAGAGTTATTCGAACACTCAAAACTTTATTGTGGAAAGAATTTAGTGTGCAAGGGTCATATAAATGGTTGGAATTGCTACCAAAAATTGTTAAGAAATACAATAATACCAGGCATTCAACAACGGGTGCTATTCCCAGTAAGGTTAATGAGACAAACGCCAAATATATTATTGCTTTCAACCACATGAAAACAGTCGACCCCCGCAAACCTAGATTTAAAAAAGGTGATTTTGTACGCATAAGTAAATATCGTGAATCATTTTCCAAAGGTTATACACCCAACTGGTCAACCGAAATTTTCACAATCTATAAAGTCAAGCTGACCAATCCCGCCACATATATTTTACAAGACGAGAGTAATCAACCGATTCAAGGAGCTTTTTACACTGAGGAACTTTTAAAAGTGAAACACCCCGACGTTTATCTCGTTGAAAAAGTATTGAGAAAAAAAGGAAATAAGGTTTTGGTGAAATGGCTGGGATTAGATAACTCGCACAACTCTTGGATTAATAAAAATAATGTATTGTAAACTAACTTTTTAAATAAAACATAATAATTACTGCATATCTTTTATTATAAACTTTACATCTATGTATTACATGTAAAATAGGATTGATAAATTTGGTGGCTTGTTGAATTCGTTGCTTGAAGCGTAACTGATCGAGATATCTAGCTTGCCAATCGTTTTTTCTTGCCGCATGATATGCATATCGCCAGACATATAGAACATGTATTTTGTTAAAGTTTTCGTTAAAGCTGACTTTTTTCATCTTGTAGTAATTCAGGAAATCTGTAAATTACTTCAAGACCTAGGTTGTATGTAATTGGATTGATTTTTTTGATTGGTTGTAGAACTTCTAGTGCTGTTTTCGGAGCATCTTGTGATTTAGTAACAGCCAGTTGTAAAATTTTCATAGTTCCTAAAAACTGCTGGTTTTTTAATGTTTCAAAGGTGTTCTTTATTAGTGGTAATATCTTCCACAGCTCGGATATACTTGCATACCCCAAACAAATACTAGCGTGTCCAGTTAAAATTTTTAGCACTTTATTCTGCTCAAACTTTTGAAATTGAAGCCAAAAATAGCCCGCATCTATAGGGTCTAGGGTTTCCGCTGCATTGAAAAAATTGTCAATCAAATCCTTGAAACATATTAATTCCTCCCATTCCTTTTCGTAAAAAACTATATAATTATTCCTGTTCCCTGAAATTATTACACAAGGAGTGCACTCTGCTGATAAACACACTGTAACAAACTTTGACTTTGACTGATTCAAGTCAAATCGACGCTCCCCCAAAAACACTTCCTTTTGAACCATATTTGAAGACATTTCCCCCACAACTAACATGACAAAACTATGCTCGGAATGGTTTCTTCATGACTTTTTATAGATATGTGAAAGTGGTGGGAGAAATTATGCTAGTATTGGAATGGATGGGGAAATCTATAAATAGTTATAGCAAAACGAATTTGACTCACACCATCAATATGTGTTTAGAAGATTTCTCCGATTTATTATCATTGTATGACTACCGCTTGCAATCATTCAAAAATTGGGCTGGTAAAGTTTCTCCTATAGATTTGGCGTTAGCGGGTTTTTTTTATGTTGGTTATAGTGACATAACTCGTTGTTTTAATTGTCATGTGGAAATTCATGAGTGGTTATCCGAAGATTGCGTTCATGAAGAACATTTAAAATTTAGCCCAGACTGTAAGTTTGCCAAGATGATGAAAACATCAATCAAAAAAGAAAACGACAAGATGGATAACACAAGACGTTGGAATACTCTACAAATATTTAATACAACTCTACCAATAAATTTGTTTTTACTAGCTTATATTATAATAAATGATTTTGTGGTGAGACACTGAATAGTGCTTTAGTTTGCGCATGCCCTAGCTACTCTAGTTTGCGCATGTCTGAAATTTTATATATAATACGTTTAAACGCTGCAAAACGTATCAAACCCAAAACTGTAGTGCAATAAAAGAAGAAAGTATGGATAGTGATAACGAGTCTTTCGATTTTGCGGTTTTGTTAGAAAACCAAGAGGTTAATAGAATCGATGACGATAGTGGAAGTGAAGTGGATTCTGTTATCAGTTCCTGTACTTCGGAACAGGAACATGATACAGGTTCCACTATTGATTTCAAATCGTTTCATATTGAAACAGTGGATAGTCAGAAATGGATGAATGCCAGTTTTGGTAAACCAATATGTATCCTACAATACTATTATTCGACAAGTGAATATCGATTATGTACCTGTTGTTTTTTCGATTTGAATAATGGTGGGGGTGAAAGCATAGAATCCCAACATGTCAGCGAGCATTTCACCGGTAGCGCAGGAACTCTACCAGAATCATGTTTTAGATGTTCTATTTGTGAAAAAGAACTATTTTTATATTGTATAGTTGATTATTGTTTTTTGTGCAATAACAAACATTTTAACATTATTGCGCCATAACTTTGTTTTAAATCAATTGTATCTTTTTGTATTGTTCAAAAATTTGAAATTTGCTAACACATCCTGTACTGTGGATTTTATTTCACTACAATTTTAATATTAATGCAACTTTATATTTAAATTATTTTAATATATATTCAATTGTGCATTTTTATATTTTTCAATATAAAAATGTATGACATTAGTCCCATATCCAGTACTGTGGATTTTATTTCACTACACTTTTGGGTTTGATCATCGAATAAAATATTTTCATTCGAATCGCCTTTAATTTCCTCTCCAATATTACATAAAAGTCAGTCCGACCCTGTTATTGCAATGTGTCTACTAATTATACAGTTACAAACAAGTTATATCGATTGAATTGGATTCGAGAGTTGTAGGCTGATAAAAAGAAACGCTTGAAGATTCTTTCACATATATACAATATCTTAATTTTATGGATTTGTTACTGTTTAAAAAGAGCGAATTATAAATATCGATATTGTAAAAATATACTTTAAATGGATGTACAGGGTAAATCAACCACAATTAGTTATAATATGATAGTTTATTTTATCTCGTGAAATGAAAATAGGTACATACTTTATAGGTTTAAACAATTTCAAATTTATTTATCATTTTTATCATTGTTTTCACATTCAATTGAGTTTCATCCAACGCATTTTCAGTAGTTGTCCAGTCTTCTGGTTCGAGGAGTTGATCTATTTCATTTTCAAAAATTCCAAACGATAAAATATATTTTGTATTTAATTTATAGGTTTAAACGATTGATTGATTCCGCTAATTTTATATTATGATTTAACTTTTCCAAGACGTGCTTTGTTGTTATATATTTTCTTTTATATTTTTCAATCTTCAATTTCAAACTTATTTTCTGTTCTTGACTTTCACTCAAAAATATTTTATTAGATTCGAAGAACTTGGTCACGTTATCACTATGGTTCGTTATCATTGTTTTCACATTCGATTGAGTTTCATCCAACGCTTCTTCTGCAGTTGTTAAATCACTATTCCAGTCTTCTGGTTGGAAGAGTTGATCTATTTCATTTTCAAAAATTCCGTCCATAGAAATATTTTCATATTCAGAATTTTTCAATGGCTGGTTTTTTATATCCTCCACTGGCCGATTTTGGATTTCTTCAGATTCCTCACTCTCTCCTGATATTATTATCATCGAATTTGGTGATGAACAGTCATCATCTATTGTTTTAATATGATACTTTGTCTCAGAAGGTCCTCTTCTAATAATAATAGGTATACTTTTTTTAATTGTATTCATCTTTTCAAATTCTGTTTGTTCACTTGTTTTTCTATAATTACTCAATATATTTACTTTAATACGACTTCTCATTTCACGAGATGAAATAAACTATACTTTCAAATTGAATTTTAGCTCTTATATATCTACAATACTGCAATGTAAACAAGTTATTTTCAAGATGGGTTCTGTCACCCCCGCATTACCATTTCAATTTATTTTAATGAGAACATGTTCCCAGTGTATTATTCCAAATACATGCTGGTACTAGGTACTTATTCATCCTTGAAACAATCCATTTCTTCTGAAATGACATACATAAATTTAAATCTCATCGACATCTTCTGTGTTATTCCAAAACGGTATCCTGCTTTCTTTGCAGACTAGTCTCACATCAATTTCAATGATTACATTTTCCCAGTGTGTTCTTCCAAATACATGCGGGTACTACTTATTCGTCCGCAAACAATCCATTTCTTCTGAAATGACATACATAAATTTAAATCTCATCGAATCTTCCGTGTTATTCCAAACATGGTAGCTTGCTTTCTTTGCAGAATAGTCTCACATCAGAATTTTATTTCAATTAATTTCAATGTTTACATGTTCCCAGTGTGTTTTTCCAAGTACATACGGGTACTACTTATTCATTCTTAAACAATCCATTTCTTCTGAAACGACATACATAAATTTGAATCTCATCGAATCTTCCGTGTTATTCCAAATACTGGTATCCTGCTTTCTTTGCAGACTAGTCTCGCATCAGAATTTTATATTCACCGCGAATTAAAACATTTCAATTGCTCCAGCATACTGATCAATGAAAACGAATTATTATTAAATGGAAAACTTTTTAAATTGGTTAAATTAATAACTTGTTTAATATTTTATATGATTTTATCTACACAGTTACATTCCTATTATTATTTCGCATCCAGACAAGGCCTAAAAATGATTCACAATTAAAAATAAGCTCTGGTGTAACACACCTACTAGCTTCCATTTCTACTCAAATTAATAATAATTCACTCACTACTCTTCACTACATATAGTGTAATTGACTACTGCTCTGTATACCCCCTCCTATTAAATGTAGTTACTTTCGGTGCACCCTGTATAATTTTTATTTTCCGTCACTGCATATTAGAGAGGTCAGTTGCGGTCATTCGTACCTTACTTCTTTGGTCCCCCATTAACATAGATTGTGAAAGTAGGTCAGTTACTTGACTTCCGTGAATCCCCATTATAGATGGCGGAAGTAGGTCAGTACGTGACTTCGTTACAACCCCATTTAATATCTACTCATTTGAGGCCAGAGATTGTCCTCATCTAATAGAAAAGAAGGACCATGCCACCAAAGATGGCAATTTTTTAGTTTTATAGGATCTGAGCTTCTGGAGACGATATCGGCAGGATTGTGTTCTGGGGGAACGTGATGCCATTGAATACATTCAGTAGATTGCTGAATTTCAGAAACCCGATTCGCCACAAATGTGTTCAATTGTCTTGGTTGTAGACGAACCCAAGACAGAACAATAGTGGAATCTGTCCAGTAATGGACATGATTGAAGATGAGTTTCAAGGAACTCAGAGTTTTTTGTTAACCGAACCAATAGTAAAGCTGCTGAGAGCTCTAAACGAGGCAATGACAATGATTTCAAGGGTGCAACTCTGGATTTTGCACAAACAAGAGATACATAAGTTTTACCTGAAGCATCAATGGAACGAATATAACAGCAAGCACCATATGCTCTTTCAGATGCGTCACTGAATCCATGAAACTCCAGATATGAAGGATTTTCAATAAGGACGTGTCTGGGTATATTTATATCATTTAAAATGTGGAATTGATCACAAAGAGTGATCCGAACGTTGTGAATCTCTTGTGGAACGCTTTCGTCCCAATCTAGATTCAATTGCCATAATTTTTGTATTATCAATTTTGCCTTTATTATACAAGGACTAATTAAACCCAAGGGGTCAAAGATTGAAGCCATACTAGCCAATATGGATCGTTTAGTAACCGATTTTTGTTGTGGAACGTTAACTGTGTATTGAAAATTATCGTTTACCGAATTCCAGACTAATCCGAGCGTTTTTATGGTTTTGTCGTCAGAAATAATTTTTTGAAGATAATTATCCTCATTGTTTGATATGTTAGTCAAAATTTCGTTATTGTTTGACATCCACTTGCGCAGATTGAAGCCAGCCACCTTAAGGATTTGAGAAATTTGTTTTATGACGAGGTTTGCTTCTTGGACAGAGCCTGCTCCAGCAAGTAGATCGTCAACATAAAAACATGATGTGATTATTTCATAGGCCTTGGGATAAATTTCCTTGTATTCAATTGCTGCTTGTTGTAGGCATCTTATTGCAAGAAAACTTGCGCTTGCAGTACCGTACGTTACAGTGTTCAATTGAAAATGCTGCAGTTTTTCAGATGAACTGGCACGCCATGGAATTTTAAGCATAGGCCTTTGGTTTTCTTGTATCATAACACAGCGATACATTTTGTCGATGTCCGCCGTGAACGCAATTTTATGTTTCCTGAAATGGATGATTATATCGATCAAATCATCTTGGATCTTTGGTCCTACCTTTAAAGTGCCGTTCAATGAGAGACCACTTGTAGTTTTGGCAGAGCCATCAAACACGACTCGCTGACGTGTGGTTGCACTTGATTCCTTAAGAACGCCATGATGTGGCAAATAAAAATCTTTACCTTCAAAACTACTATCATACGGTGATGGTAGTTCGGTCATATGACCCAAATCTTCATATTCCTTCATGAAGGTATTGTATAATAAACGCATTTCTGGGTGCTTGTCGAGCTTCCTTTCGAGTGCATGGAAACGCTTCAAGGAACTGTCGAATGAATTACCCAATTCAAGTAGGTTTTCCTTAAATGGTAAGCTTACGACGAATCTACCTGATTCATCGCGAGTGGTTGTTTTGTTGAAATGTTCTTCGCATTCATTCTCCTCAGGAGAATTGAGCGACCTTGGAGTAATCTCCTCCACGGACCAAAACCTTTCTAATTGTTGACTTAGCGTGTCGACGGTTACATTGCAAATAGACGTATTAATTTGTTGTAATGGAAGTGATCCTGACACTATCCATCCCAGTTTTGTTTTTTGCAAAATAGTTGTTTCATTGGCTAAAACAAATTGTCCAACGCAGAGTAAACTCCAAAAGATACCTGCTCCTATAAGCAGTTCTATTGGACCATTTTGATTGAAGCTGCTGTCAGCCAATTTAACGTTGGGTGGTATTTGTAATTGTTCTTTGTTGAACGTAACGTCAGGTAGATTTTTTGTAATTTTGTCAGTGATTAAACAGGAGACATTGTCCAATGAAAATGAATAAGAAATAGATTTGATTTGTACCGCAGTCATTTTAAATATTTTCGTTGTGTTATTTCCGAAGCCTTGAACGGAATGTGATATGTTGGATGAGGGAGTATTAAGTTTGTTGAATAAACTCGTGCTTATGAAGTTCGACTGAGAACAATTGTCGAGTAAAGCTCGACATGTGTGAGGGTTACCACAACTGTCGGAAATTAAAATGTTTGCAGTTGCTAATACAACGTAAGGTTGCAATTCATGTGCATGAATGACAGAAAGAGTATTTGAATTATTTTGATTTGGAGTGAGACTATTATCCTCTGAATACGAATCTGTAGATCCGATTGGCGGATGCGCTGACCAGATTCATCTGTGTTGACAGAACTAGTTAGATGAAGTAGTGAATTATGCCTAGAACCACACTTTTTGCAAGAAAATTTGCTTTTACAATCTTTGGAAAAATGTCCTTGGCGTAAACAGTTTGTGCAGGCAAGTATTTTTCTGATTTTGCTCAAACGCTCCAGAGGAGCTAACGATAGAAAATTGGAACAAGAAAAAATAAGATGATTTTTCTTACACAATATGCATGTTTGCGTGGAAGTGACAGAAAATGAACTGGAGTTCGACCTTGGTGAGGGTCGTTGTGAAATAGTATTTGCTGAAGACATGCTTTCTAAAATTTGGCACTTGTTATTCAAAAATGAAGTTAAGTTCTCCATAGTAGGAAGTTCGTTGCTCAACTTTAGTGAGAAATCTTCCCATTCCTTTCGCGATACCGAATCTAGCCGACTGGTTATGTGAAAAATAATAATAGCGTCCCAAGAATTAACTGGAAGACCTAAAGACTCTAATGCCCTCAAATGTTGCAGTGATTTATCAATTAGATTTCTCAGTTGAACATGTGATTCCTTAGCTACAGATTGAAGTTCAAATATTGACCTTAAATGGGATTGAATGATAACTCTTTTGTTTTCGTAGCGTTGGCATAAAAGGTGCCAAGCCTTTTCATAATTTACATCAGATACTTCTAATGAACTAAGAACCTTCACCGCATCTCCCTTGAGACAAGACTTTAAATACCAGAATTTTTCAATGTTATTTATGTGTTTGTTTTTATGAATTAAGGAATTGTAGGTGTCTGCAAATTGCAGCCATTCATCATACGATCCTGAAAATTCAGGTAATTTGATTTTTGGCAAATTTGTGTTTTTGTTTGAGTCAGTGTTACTTGATAAATGTTGCTGATCAGATGGCTTATGAAAATGTTTGTCGATTAGAGATTTAGCTAAACCTGTGGAATCAAAAAATTCCTCTTCAAAATCAATACGAGATTGGGAATGATCAATCATTGTATCTGTTAATTCTAATTCTGCTTGCACATTTGCAAATTCGTTCCACAAAATTTGAACCTTCTCCAACCTGACTTGCAATTGATAAATTTGTTTCTCGTCGATAAATGCATCGACAAATTTTGTAAACCGTGCGAGAGCTTCGAATAATTTGTCTCTGATATGGTATAAGTTTCTTTTGTTATCAGTAATAAATGAAGTTTTTTCTGGTGCTGCTTCATCGTTAGAAGCCATTTTTATCACCAAGAAAACGAATTAAAAAAAAAACAAAAGAATTAAATGATTTGAATTAAATTTGAAAATGTTTTCAATGCAAGGAAAAAGTTAAAAAATACAAATAATTTTTTAAAATGTTGGGAAACTCAATAGTATACCCTGTATACGACCTACGCCGATCAAGCTGGAATTCAGTTAATAAGTAAAGTTGTACAATGAAATAGTTTTGTCAATAATTTTTACTGTGTAGCTTTGTAAATGCCACAAAACGTGTAACTGATAATGTTTTTTGTCTACCAATTTTTACAGTGTAGTAAATATTACAAAAAGTGTAATAATTGAAGTACCCAACGTATATTATGCACACGGTGCAGTGAAAATGTGATAGAATGTAAATGATTTTTGTCAAGACTCCGCCTTGACAACTAAATTACACAAAGTGTAGTAGCAGAAATTGATTGTGAAATAAAGTTACAAATAACTTATTATTAATTGAATATGTTCAAAACTACATAAAATAAATAATTTCATAAATCCAATGTAAGTTTACAGCTTTCCTTCAACCAGCAGACAAACAAATTGGCAGCAACTGTAACAATTTAACATAAAAAAAACCAAAACACTTTTTTATAAAACGCTTCGAGCTTCAGGTGTGCCCGTCGCCGTCCAGCTGGCGCCTGGAAACAGTGGAAACAACAAATTTGACCTCGTGATTCAGCTTTGGACTGCCGGCAATTGTTTCGTCAGATGAACGTTGAAAGTTGTGCTTTAAATTTAGCACATATAATAAGTAAATTGTACTTACAGGTAGATGAATTCTATTGAAACTGAAATAGTTATTTTACCCAAATAACTTCACTGATGTTGAACAGCTCGAAACGACCATGTGTACTTGTAGCTATGTATTTTGATTCAATCGGCTCGTGGGACCATGTGCGGGATGTGAGCCTTTTCACTGTCCTGTACTTAATGCCTTTTCCTTCGATAGATCGCTGGTGTTTTTTTATGATAAATAATGTTCCACACAGTCACAAAAAAATAGAATATTTATTCAACACAGTATTTAAATGGTAAAAAAAAAGAAACAGAAATTTGACTTTATGAATAGAGTACAAATTAATATTGGTTTTATGATGTTACTACCAATTGTAGCCTAAATAGTATGCATGCTTGTTGCATGGAGTCTCAATTAAAACTGAGGGTGAGAAGGTGAGCCGGTACCGCGGAAAAAGGGCACCAAACTCGCGTCCAGCGAGCATGCGTGTACAGTTGCTCGCAGGGTGGTCAGAATAAAATTGCACATAGGCGGGTGTACAAATAATTAAATTAGGTAAATAATAGAAAACAGTTTAGAGGTCTAAACACATCGATATACAAAATTTTGTCTTTTCGACAATAACTCAACTGTGAAATACTTTACTACCAATATTCGCAACGCACCGAATTGAAATACGGAACGCGGCTTCCGTTACAAATGAAAGATCAGCTGTTCTCCTCTCTGGAATCCGCTGTAGAAATCTAAATAAGAAAAAATTGATTTGCGAACGCTATATTGCGAATATTCGTAAGGATTTGATATCAAATTCTTTTGTAAGTATGAAAATTTCTATCCTAAATAATACAACCTATAAATTAATCTTATTTAAGCACTTTAAATCACTTAGATTATTATATGAAAATTTTAACCTCAATACACAACTCATATGAACGATTCATAAATGATATTTTTGATTTTATTTCAGTTTCTGGATACTGGAACCTCGTTCAAATTAATCAACAAGATTAATCTATCTCGTACAGTTACTTGGAGTACAAATGAAAAATTCATGGAATGGATATCTCACCAATTTAGTAGATTCTACGTTCTGATTTCATGTGGGAAATTCTCCACAACTTGTCTGCAAACTCTCGACTCTCGTAGTCTGCTCGTTAGCACCTCGCTAACCACTTTTCCTGGTTTTCTACCAGAAAAATTCACTAACACCAAATTCTTTTCTGACGCTCTTCTTCGCGTCCCCCAGAACTCTCACTATCGCGTTCCCAGTCAACAACCCCCTAGTTTCCTCATAGCAACGCTTTTTGAAACAAAATATTACTTCCTTCCACAAACGTCTTACCAACATATTATACAATCAGGTAAGTAATTATTTAATTTCATTATGTCACTTTATGACATTTATATAAACTTGTTATTTACAATATTACTAACTAAATTTCTAATATAAATAAAATCAGAGTAGCATCGTAACTTAGATTAAATATTATTAAAAATATCATATTTTAAATTAAACCAAATTATTACAATAACGTATAAACATTATATTCCGATTGGACATACTATTGACATTTTGCTTCAAACAATTATTAATATGAATTTACCTTTGACTATTGAATATCAACATCTATATCATAATAAACACATACAGGGTGTATCAAAATTGTTTATGGATAATTGAACTCTACTTTTTTCTAATTCATTTTAAATTGTGACACCTTGAATTTCTATTGGTATATGTCCACAAAATCCATAATATATATATATATATATGTTTTTTTTTAGTTATGGGTTCAAAGATGACTGGGAATTTGCTTTAACGTACACTATAATTTTATTAATAAAAGGAAGCCCAAACACGAACTAATCAAAAATTTGAAACAAGATGAAACCATTTGCGAATGTAAACAACAAAACAACTCACTGACACTCTAACCTGAACTTCTTCTGTTCTTCTTTTGGGTGATTACACTCTATTCTGATTATTTTGTGCCATGTCGAAATATGTGACTAACTTCAATTTAAACTAGTGACGTGTTGACCGTCTGGGGGCGGGACCCCTCAGAAGAATACCCCCAGGGGATAGCCCACCTGTCGCAAAAGGCGGCTAATAGGTTAGATTCCCAGGAATCTAGAGGAGTAAACCTCGATAAAAAACCAGCAACATAGGGGTAGGCAGCTATGTTGTGGTGTAGTGTAGGCAACGGAAGCCACTGCGTCCGGAGGCAACCGTGAGAAAAAGCCTAGAGGAGTAAACCTCGATAAGAAAAACCGTAATCTACGTTGTTAGCTACCGTGGCAATGGATGAATGGCTGCGCGAAAGTCAGTCAGAAACGGTGCCTCCGGGATACCTGGTGACCTCCCGGAGTAACCAGCCTTACCACCACAAGCGGGGCTCTGTGGTGGTGGACATTCAATTTCCTAGCTACTCGTGGGATGGAATATGGAAAAAGAATAAAGAAAAATAGAACAGGAGGTTATGGATGAAGTAAGGGTAGGAAATGGAATTTTTGGTAAATCGACGAAGGTAAAACGAACGCCTGATAAGGCGGGGGAGACGAGAGGGTGGAGTGATACTGGACTAAAGAGAAAGGAGGTATCATCTCTGGAGGACAAGGAACAGAAGAGGAAACTGAAGGAGAAAGGAAAGAAGGAAGTGGAGAATTGGAAGGAAGAAGAGAGGGAGAGTGTAGAGAGATCGAAGGATATGGGAAGGCGACTGGAGGAGAAGGTGGAAAGGCTGGAGGAAGAGAAGGCAGCGGCAGATGGGCGGGTCAAGGAATTGGTGAGGTTGAGGAGGAAGGACGATAGAAAGGAGATAATGCAAACACGATGGGAGGTGGGGCAAAGAGACTGGGAAGGATGGATGGAGGTTAGAGGTAGGGACTGGGATGGTAAAAAGGGGGAGGGAATAGAGGTGAAGGTGGGAAATCCAATATTAGGGGATGAAAAGGTAAGGGTGTTATGGGCGACCAAAGAAGACAGTGGAATGGAGAAGGGATGAGAGGAAGGGGAAGAGGATGTTGAGGGAGATGACAGGGGAGTGGGTGGATAGACTCAGAGTCTCAAGAAATAGGGAGGTGGTAATAGAGGCAAAGAAGGGGGTTGAGGTGAGGGGAATTCTGGAGGAGGTGGGAAGGGTGACAGGAGCTAGGGTGGTGGAAGCGGGGAGGGGAACAAAAACCATTAAAATGGTAGGGATAGAACCGTGGATGGAAGATGAAAAGGTGAGGGGGAAAATAGAGAATTTGATTGGGAAAGGGACAACGGTGATTAAAGTGGTAAGGGAGAGGAACGGGATGAAAATGGCGGTGGTGATGGCGGAATGGGAAAAAGCGGTAGCCTTATTGAAAAGGAGATTAGATTGGGGTGGAACAGGGTTAATATTATAGAGGGTAGAGAGGATGACAGATGCTTTGGATGTGAGATAAAGGGCCATAAAGTAGCAGGGTGTAAGGTGAAGGTAGTCAAGGAGAGGAGTAAGTGCTGGCTTTGTAAGAGCGAGGATCACATGGCGAGAGACTGTCGGCAGGCCTTCCTTTGTAGGGTATGTGGGGAAAGGGGACACAAGCCAGGGGAGATAGAATGTAGTAGGGGAAGGAAAGAAGTAGATGGAGACGATTGAAAAGGTGAAGGAAAAAATGGGAGGGACCCTCTGGTCAAATAGGGGGAAGGGGACAGCATTGCGCGGGAAGAAGGAAAATAGGGGATGTATGGAGGGTGTTACAGATAAATTTAGGGAAATGCAGGATAGCGCATGATATATTGGATGAAGTGATTTTTAGGAGGGAAGTGGATGTGGTGTGTGGATCCAAGGTGAATCCTAGATATATGGGGGAGCAGGGATGGATTATGGACGATACAGGAGAAGCAGGAATAAGAGTGGTGGGGGATGGACTGAGGGCGGATGAAGTGAGGAAGGGAAACGGATGGGTGGTAGTGCGAATGGGAGACATGGTGGTGTACAGTGTGTATATAAGCCCAAATGTCAGCCTGGAAGAATATGAGAGGAGCATGACAGGATTAGAGGACGATCTGAGGGTGTCAAAAGGAAAAAGGAGGATCATAAGGAGAATGGTCGCAGGGGACTTCAATGCGAAGAATACTATTTGGGGGGGGGTGGGGGGGTGGGGGGGGGGGTAGAAAACGGACAGGAGAGGGGAGATCCTGGAGGAAGTGTTAACATCCAACGGGTTGGTTGTGCTGAATGATGGACTACTGCCTACCTTAGTGAGGGGTGACGGGGGTTCATCATTCATTGATATAACAGCATGTGATGAATGGCCGTGGGAAAGAGTGTTTAGTTGGGGGGTGCTGGAGGATGAGGAAAGCTTGAGCTTACATAGGTATGTGGAGACGGATATAAGGAAAGAGAGAAAGGATTTATTGGAAGAGTGGGAATGGAAGTGGACGAAGGCCGAGGCAGAGAGTATGAGGAAGAAAGTAAGAGAAGAGATAGGAAGGGGACTTTGACATGATGCAGATGAATTGTACAATGTGATACAAAAGAGAGGGAAAGAGGGGCAATAGGCATGAGCGGAGGGCCAATTACTGGTGGAATGAGGAAATAGAGGAGCTGTGGAGGGAGTGTGAGAAATAACGAAGACGGATGCTGAGGGGAAGAGGAAGGAAAGAGGGAAGAGGGGGATATAAAGAGAAGAAGAAGGAACTGGAGCGTAGAGTGGAGAGGGAAAAAAGAGGAAAGTGGGAAGAGTTACTGGGGGAATTGGAAAACAATCAATGGGGAAAGGCGTACGAGATAGCGGTGAAGAGGATGGGTGGAAATAGGAACGAGGTTTTAGAGGAGGATTGGGAGAAGGAGATTATAGAGAAATTGTTCATAGGGGGAGAAGGAGGAGTGGGTGGCAGAATTCAGGAAATCCAGGATACTAGGGGGGTAGTGAAAATGAGGGGGATAAGGCCTGTAGAGAAGTGGGAGGTAGAGGATTGGGGGAGAAACATCAAAGTGAGAAAAGCTCCAGGGATAGATGGCCTGAGGGGTGATATGGTGAAGAGGCTGTTGGATGACAATAGGGAGTACTTCTGGGAACTATTCAACAGGGTGCTGAGGGAGGAGGAGTTCCCGGAAGGATGGAAGGTAGCCAGGGTGATACTAATGAAGAAGGTGGGTAGACAGGGGAAGCGGGCGGGGGACTATAGGCCTATCGACCTGCTGTTTGGTATGGGTAAATTGATGGAGGGGATAATAAAGGATAGGATTGAGGAGGAAGTTGGTAGGAATGGGGGTTTTAGGGTAAACCAGCAAGGGTTCACGAAGGGGAAATCTTGCATCTCGGTACTGAGCAAGGTGATGGGTTTGGTGGAAAGAGCTAGGGAGGGCAGCTGGAAGAAGAAGAAATTGGCCCTACTCGTGTTCTTCAACGTCGGGAACGCGTTCAACAGTGTTCAACGGGCAGTGTTGAGCGCGTTGCTGAGGCTTGGAGTGGAGCAGGGGTTGGTTAACCTGGTGGAGGACTACCTGACGGGGCGTGTGATTGTAGACTCCAGAGGGAGGAGATATGAGATGGAGGCTGGAGTGCCTCAGTCTTGGACCGACGCTCTGGAAGTGTGTGTTTGATGAGGTTTGTGGGATAGTATGTGAAGAGGGATGAGAGATTACGGTGTATGCGGATGATGTGTGTCTGGTATGTACGGCAAAGGGAGAGGCGGAGGTAGAAAGAAAGGCGGATAGAATGTGCAGGAAGATTGTGGAGAAGATAGAGCGGTGCGGACTGGAAGTGGCGGAAGATAAGACGGTGGGGTTGCTAGTGAAGGGACGGAGCAGGACAAGGAAAGTGGGGGTGATGGTTAAGGGAAGGAGAATTCGTATGGAGGAGTCTGTGAAATACCTAGGGGTGTGGTTGGATAGCCAATTATCCTTCAAAATTCATATGGTAAAGGCGGCAGAGAAGAGTAAAGTGAGGGCAGCATTGCTGGGGAGATTGATGTGTAATGTGAAAGGGTCGGGAGAGTGGAAGAGCAGAGTAATTGGTAGGACGGTAGAGCAGAGTATGCTGTACGGTGCGGAGGTGTGGGGTGAAAGAGCGGGGGTGAATGCGAGGGTTAGGCCACTTCTGCGGGTGCAGAGAGAGATACTGCTGAGGGTGGTGCAGGGGTACAGGACAGTGGGTGGACTGGCAGCAGCGGTGCTGGCAAGGTCCTACCCATTGGACGTGTTGCCTAGAGCTAGGAACAAACGCTGGAGGGGTGCGACCAGAGAGGAGGTACGGGAATGGATGGGGGAGGAAATGGAGAGAAGGTGGGAGGAGTATGAGGGCGAGCTAAAAGGAGCGATTGGGAATAGGAGAGATTGGATGGAGCGGAAATTCGGGGAGGTGAACTACTTCTTGACACAGGTGCTCACTGGACATGGATCGAGAGTAGGGTACCTCCACAAGATTGGGAAACGAGAGACTGGTGTGTGCGAGAGGTGTGAAGTGGAGGATGATGTAGGGCATGTGTTTAGATGCTGGAGGAACGAGGAAGTGCTGAAGAAGTTGGAGAGGAAACTAGGGGAGGCGGTGTACTGGGAAAACATGGTGGAGATAATGTTGAGGGGGGAGGAGGAATGGATGGAGGTGAGTGGAGTAGTAGAGAGCATGGTTAGGGGGAGAGAAGGACTCGATATGGCATGAAAGGCAGGAGTGATAGGAGGGAGAAGATGACGGTGTGAGCGGAGAGTGTGCGAGGGACCGCCGCCCGTCTCGAAGTATGCTAGGGTAGTGATTCCGGGGCGGGGGTAACGGCGAGTTTGAGGTGGGTATGGTTGGTAGGCATCTCCTTGGGGATGAGTCCAACACTGTTTGGGTCCTGGACCCATTCGAACATGAGTTTCCCATCTCGGCCCGAAAAAAAAACTAGTGACGCCAACATCTAAAAGGCGGGTTTTAAGAAATTTTCAAAATATAATTTTTTAAATGGGGATAAAAACATAACAGCACCATTAAATTTGATAAAATACAGTGCGACGTAATTTGTTTCCTTAGAATTAACGATCTGATAATCATTAACAAGAATCTATTTTTAGTTGAACACCCTATTGAATCCAAGATGAATGAAGTTCCTGAGGTAATGACTCATCCCACCCTAATTTCATTTGCCATAATGCTTGTATAATTACCTTTGCCTTTATTATCACTGGACTAACTATGCCCAGCGGGTCGCATATCTGGGCTATTATCGATAGAATTCCGAGCTTAGTTGCTTTATTTTCCCTACTATCAATCGTTATGCGAAGGAGCGAAGGTGCAAAATATCTTCCCTTGAATTCCATAACAGGCCGAGCGTTTTATCAACACCATCTTCCGCTAGATAATGTTCTGTCCCCTGTCGCGCTGGACTCATCCATAAGAACCTCAGGGCTATTAGATTTCCATTTTCTCAATGGAAAACACCCCGAAATTAAAATATTACTTATTTCCCTTTTTAGTTTTCTGGCTTCATCAACCGTATCTACTTGCGCCCGCTAACAAATCATCCATATAAAAATCACGAGTGATAATATCACCTGCCGTCGGATATTTATCCTTCACATCCTTAGCCAACTGCATTAAGCACCTAACAGCCAAAAAAGTAGAGGGGGCTAGCCCATAAGTAACAGTGTTTAACCTATACGTTTCAACCCCATCTTTCATTGAAAACGATTCCTTGTTCACCCGATTGCGCAGCTCCCTTTGAGCTCTTGAATTTTCATTGATTCCCGAATTTCCCGCCGAATTGTCAGTACTGACCCTATTACTGTTATTATTAGTAACTGTATTAATTTGGTTTACCGTATTAGCCGTTTGTTGCATTCCGTTAACTGTCCCGTTTCTATTAGCCAAATCCGAATTATTGCTACTCCCTGAAAAATATAGCAAAACATTGTGTTGTCTACCGCAAGTGCTGTAACCTGGCTCTCTACCCTATGATTCCACTTTAAACAATTCCAACATGCGCTTGATCGTTTTACCTCGTTCTACATCATGAATAGACATGTTATGAAACCTTTTATACGAGGATACCGTCATAGTCCAGTCAATATTATAATTTAAAATGCTTAGTTGACGATAAATTCATTTAATATTATACTTTCAACTAATAATCGTTAAAATGTATTTAATGATTTTTAATTATTAAATGAATTTATCAACTGTCTAACGATTATTTTTAACCCGCAATTATGTAGCGCCATCCTACTTTTTAAGATACTTAGCGTTAATGTATAGAGCGATATAGAAGGCAAAGGATTATCATAATGTCGGATAGTCAAGCAGCCATTAAAGTACTGAGCTCTTGTGTTATCAGTTCCAAAATGCTGTGGGAATGCCTAGGCAAACTAAATGAACTAGGCGAGAACAATATAGTCACCTTACTGTGGATTCCAGGACACACAGAGATAGAAGGAAATGAAATAGCAGATGAACTAGCAAAGAGGGGGACTGGAACACCTTTTTGGGGGCCGGAACCCTTTTGCGGTATCAGCTCCAATGTAATATTGGAAGAAATAGGCAAAGCCGAAGAAAAATGAATATCTGACCATTGGAAAGATCTAGTAGGACTTAGGCAATCAAAGATTCTTCTGGGTGATTACAACCTGTTGAGATGAAATGAATGCATAAGTCAAAGTAAAACTGCACTAAGAGTTTTAACAGGCATCCTTACGGGACATTGTCGCCTGAATGGGCACCTGAAAAAGCTCAAAATTATGGAGGAAGAAGAATGTAGATTCTGTGGCATGGACGGAGAAACCTCCATCCACATACCTGCGAACTGCACAGCAATTCAGAATCCTAGGGACAACACCTTGGAGACTACTGGATAGAAGAGGGACATTTACCTAAGTTAAAGCCTGCAGATATCCTAAAATTCCTCCGGGAAATAGGTCTAAAGGAGCTACTAGTCTCTGAGACTTTCCCCAGGAACTAAGTAGAAGTAAGGGGGCACAATAGATCTTTTAGGTCTCAGTGAATGTCATCCCGATTTACATACATACAATGTAAAAAACAAAATACATTTTTTAATAAATATTTACCTAAACGATGACTCGAGCTTTCTTTTGATGTATTCATGGTTTCTTTCAATCTAAAATCTATTTGTTTTTTCCTCTGCTATTTATAACCCCAATATCAAACATTGCTTTAAACAATATCAACCTATTTATATTTAAGAACATCTTAAACATAATACCAGACAATTAACACTACCTTATATCTCGTTTTATTAAGAAGAAGTAGAAATATAAATTTCAAATAATTTATTATTTTTTACATCTTTGACTGAACTATAATTAGGTATCTTTGAAAGGTGGTGATTTTAGGATCGCCACACGTGTTGACTCATTAGTTGGTAGTCTTACATCAGAAAAGAGTGAAGTGTTTTTCTGAGGAAATTGTAAGTATACCTACATATTTATTAGCAATTATATTTTAAGTTAAAAATTAAATATTTATCATGTGGCGTCCTTGGGAAATATCGAGTTCTGTCCAAAATATTGTGTGTAACAACGTCGAAAATTTGAATAATGGTGATGAAAGTGATGGTTTTAGTGAAAGTGAAAGTAATGGAAACAGGATTCGACGCCATTTAAATTTGCAAGCACAGAAAATATGTTTCAATGTGTATAAGAATCTACAAGAAAAGTTTGGTTTCGATGAAGAAAAAGAATTAATGCAAGCAGTATCTGATATAACAAAGTTCACCTGACAACTATACGTAAAATAGTCAAGAATGGGCTTTATGAACGCAAGAAGCGATGTGATAAGAAATTGGTCAAACCTGTCTGTGACAAAATTATTAAAAACCACCATATATAACTGTTACAAAAGTAATGAGTTTCCTACGATTGAAATAATAAGAAATAAATTGACAAATGCCGGCCATAATGTAAATTGCTGTAAGAAAGAAAACTATTGACTGGATTAAAATTCAAAACGATTAATAAACGTCAAAGCAGAAGAATAGAGGATATGCGGTATACATACTTGGAACAAGTAACTAAGTATAGAGAAGAAAACCGGCCAATTGTCTATTTGGACGAAACTTGGTATGATACACACGATACGGTTAAGAAAGGATGGACTGATGGGTCAAAAAAGTGTATGCCAACAATGCCTGCAAACAAAGGATCCAGACTTATTATTGTACATTGCGGTGGATATGAAGGATGGGTTCCAAATGCCTTGAAATTATGTTGAAAAAAAAATGGAAGATCGCAACGTTGACTATCATAAGAACATCATAACAACATTTCGTTTTCCATAAAAAAATCGAATGGGATTTAAAAAGGGCTCGGTTCAAGTCTGGTATCCCGTTTAAAACGAACGCCCTTTCAACAATTACGTAACATCAAATACAATATAGAATTATGTTTGGTAAGCAGACAAAAATAATATTAATACCTTTCAGAGTTTAGCTCCGCAACATAACTTAAAGGGGATATACGATTAGGTAGCTGCACTATAAGTTTTACGTCAACTATACACTTGGATAAATAGTGCGGTCTACCACATACAGAACACGCATTGGAAGTCACAAAGTATGTATTTTTTGCCAAATTTTTTCTATCCGTTCGAGCCTTAAGGGCCCATCCATGTTGGGATCGGTATCGATACGTGTAGCGCGACAGGCGGCGATACATGTATCTAAGATTTGTATCCATGTTTCAACTGTTCCCTACACGTTGAGATGAACTCAGGAAACATCAGTTCAGTCACCGGTTCAGTTCAATTCACATTTAAAACAAAAATGGTGCCGCCTGCCATGCCCGTACTTGTAGCAGTGGTAGTTGTATTATCAGACGTTTCGAAGAAGAAAAAAAGACAAAAAAGAATTTGGACAAATAAATGGTTACGTGAGAGAAACAAATATAGAGTGGAAAATTTACTGCACGAATTAAAGTTCAGATGCGTTCTCCAAACTGTCACCTAAATTTGATATTCCCTCTCTAGGCATTTCATAGTCGGCAATAAAGCTCAAAATGTCATAGTACCACAAATTTGGCACGTATACCTCGTCGGTAGATGTTCCACTTTTCAAGGACAAAACGACTTTTTTAAGTTCTCGTCGAAAGGCACAACGAAAGCTGTGTACTTTTTTCGTCACAAAACTGCGATCACTATTAGCATACTTTTCCTTGCACTTGTTCACCAAAACTGTCATTGCCGATTCTCTTAGTTGTCTGTTTGAATACTCCTTACACTTGGAGTTCCATAAACACGAATGTAATTTATATAAATTGAGAAAATCCTCCTAAAACACACGATCTTCCATGTTGGAAACAACACTGTTTATGTTTTAGTAGCGCGATACATAATAAACGTCAACACACACGTTGCAACAAGTATCAGTTGCATGCGTTCGGTATCGAGGTTTCGCTACAGTGATACAGACGCCGATACCATCCTATACCAATACAGCGATAATGAGATAGACAAATACACTGTGAGATTTGTATCAAGATACTGATACTTGAAACATGTTTATACCGATCTCAACGTGAATGGGGCCCTTTATTCTCCGCGCCGCTACAGGCTGTTTTCCATGACTTTTAGTTCCTTCTGCCGAGGGTTTTCCGACCTGCTACTTTTCTGCCACTATCGCACCGCTCTTCCTTGAGGCCCAAAGAATGTACGGAAAAAAGTTTTTCACGTGTACCTTATCGGTTTTTTCATGGGAATTTTCCACGATTTTGAATTATTTCTGCCGAAGGTCTTCCGACCTGCTAACTTTCTGCCACTGTTACACCGCTCTTAGTCAAGGTCTCAACAATGCCTGAAAAAAAATTCACGCATGTACCTTATCGGTTTTTCAGGCAGGTTTTTCCGACGTGGAAAATTGGCCGCCATTTACACATCCGGCCCATCTAAACTGGCAGAATAGCCATTTCGCGATGGGCTAATGTTTTTACAATCATTTATTAACTTAACTGTCGTGTACCTTATCGATACTGTTTTATTTAGCCAGCTCTCCTACTATTACTGGAATATGTTTTCTCTATGTTTGTTTGGCTCGATAATAAAAACACTACCCGCTGTCGATGTTTTACGTCGCCGATCTGCTTTCTTTTCGCTGAGTCCCTTGTTGATATTTTCTTCTGCTCTGCTTACAAATTTGCCAATGAATGCACTTAATTTTTATAACCGATATAACTTTTCTCGTTATTTAGTTTGTTTACTAATTATTTCGCTATAATTAGCACTTATCCGAATTGATGGACCAAATGTTACACTGCCTGTTTGAAGAAACAGTGAGTTGTTCCCAATTGTTAAAATAAAACCCTTCAGAATAATGGACTGTATGTTTATTATTTAACATCAACAAGAAGACTGACCATATATAAATAGTTCGGACCACGATCTGTGGTTCGGACGGTGCGATATCTGCTCGTAAACAGGGCCGTCCTAGTTGTAATTAATAGTAAAGAAAATTGCAGCGAACAAATGGAAAAGGGAAAAAACAATAATGTTCTATAACTGTACAGGGTGTTTCTAAATTCATGCGACAAAATTCAGGAGGTGATTGCTCGTATTAAATTAAGATGGGTCTTTCCCATAACAAAATTTCCTCAGCCCACCCCTTTCCGAGATATCACCCTTAAAAGATGGTGACAAAAATTGAGTTTTTTTTTTAAAATATCAGTAAAGCTAGAAACTTGAAATTCTGTAATTTTCATGCACTCGACAAAGGACTAACCACGGGTATTTTTTCAATATTCCTGTTACATTATACGGGGGTGAAATTAGCAACCCTTACTTTATTTCATATCAAAACTTTTTTTCGAGATGAAGTTTTATGAAATAAAATTTAATTTAAAATCCTTGTTTTATTTAAAAAAATTTTTTATTCTTACAGTTTTTTCCCAAAACCAATAGCTACAGAGAAAAAAAATAAACACCATAATTTATAATTTTTTTAATAAATTGAGTGGAAAACTGTAAAGATGTAAAATGTAATACGATTCATAATAAATGCTGGAAATGACCACCTCTAGCCAAAATACATGAACGTAGCTTACGTGTCATGGATTGCCGTACACGATCAAAGATTTGAGGTGTATTTCTTATGGTGTCACCACCTTTTAAGGGTGATATCTCGGAAAAGGGTGGGCTGAGGATATTTTGTTATAGGAAAGACCCATCTTAATTTCATACGAGCAATCACCTCCTGAATTTTGTCGCATGAATTTAGAAACACCCTGTATATTATAACTTGGAATTAATATATTGACTATATACATAGTATTATGATATTAGGAGTTCAAAATGTTGAAGCTATATCATTATAGTTACTTTGTTTATCACTTGATATACACGAAGGTCTACTTAGATAGGTTGATTATATATTTTTCAGCTTTTGATTGATGTCAGATATGATTTTTTGATAAACGCATTTTTCTAAAAGTTACTACAGTTTTTTAATAAATTTAAAAACAGTTAAGTTCGCGGACAGTAACTTTAACATGCGCAGCTGTTAGAAATAATTTATTTAACTATTTTTTTGTTCCTGTTTTAAAGAACATTCTTAAAGGACAAAAATGGAAATGATGAAAGTTCAAATAGGTTTACTGAATGGTAAAGCAAATTGGAATACATGGAAATATAAGTTATGTGTTCTACTACGAGGAATACCAGGCGCAACTGATGTTATAGAAGGTACATTGCCCAGACCAGTTCCTGTATCTTTCGATGCATCTACAGAAGATTGCATGGAGTATGATAAGAAGGTTGAGTGAATTTACTGTTTGGACCCTTACTTTGTGGAATCTACTCATATTAATGTTATAAATGAAACTAACTGTTTCTAATTAATTCCACTATTTAATGAAAAAATTATGAAAATTATGAAAGGATATTGATAATTATTTCGATATTGACATATCATCGTCAGAATGACAGAAGTTACATTTTATGTGATACCTACTTGATGTTTAATATTTTGGCTAGACCAAATATTAAGTGACCTATCTTGTGGTTGACTTAATATATATGAATAGAAAAAAGAAGAAGATATGATTTTACAAATATTAAAGCTTAGGTATTATTAGCTCTATGGGGATATCCTGGATATCTTTTTACCATTTAAGATCAGTATAACTGTGCAATGCTATAGGAAACCAAGGAAAACTATATCTGCTGATCTTTACAATTATTACTTAAGAAGACAATTTAATAATGGAGAGCTCCCTAGATTTATCTGTTCATTGACAACTTCATATTGTGGGTCTCTTAAGTGTCTTCTTATTTCTAGTTCTTCAAGGAAATCTAGTTCTTGTTTCTTATCACAAATATGCAGTACTTCTATGTTTTGTGTCAAGAAGATGTTTTGCGTAATGTGATTTATCTGGCTGTTTTAATCTGTATGCTCGTGAGTGTTCATTTTATCTAATCAACATTTCGAATTGTTTGACCAATGTAGACAGCATTACATTCTGGACATTTAAGTTTATATATTCCAGACTTTTTTAATGGGGGTATTTTTGTTTTTACATTTAACAATTTTTTACTCACACTACTTGGTCTAGCCAAAATATTAAACATCAAGTAGGTATCACATAAAATTTAACTTCTGTCATTCTGACGATGATATGTCAATATCGAAATAATTATCAATATTCTTTCATAATTTTCATAATTTTTTCATTAAATAGTGGAATTAAGTAGAAACAGTTAGTTTCATTTATATCATTAAGAAGGTTGTGTATTTTACTAAAGCAGATGCTAGTGCATTACTGGCAATCACAACTAATATGACTGAAGAAACTCTTCAAAAAGTAATGATATTTACTACAGCAAGAGATGTTTGGTTAGAACTTCACAGATTGTATGACGGGAAAACAGTAGATAAAACTTATGAGCTATGTACTGAGTTTTTCAGTTATAAACTACAAGCAGGTGATGACATTGCAACACTTACATCAAAGCTGAAAAATATTTGGCAAGAACTTCAACAAGAAATCAGCAAAGACAAGTTAGGTCTTATGAATAATTGTTCGTGTGATTTACCTGAAGTACTGTTAATCTGTAAGATACTTGATACAGAACCAGAAGAATATTTTTCATTTAACTCTAGCTGGATGCTAATGTCGAAATCCGATAGAACTGGAGGCAATCTTACAAATCAGCTATGTGCCTATGAAAAAGCATTATCTAATAAAATGGATAGTAGAAATGAAGAGACTTTAATTACAGAAAGAAGTACGCAACGACGTAATTTCGAGAAGAAGAAATAGAGTATGTCACTATTGCTAGAAAGTGGGTCATAAAGTTTGTCAATGTGTCAAGTGGAGAAATCAATCTAATAGGATACAGACTTCGATACGGAGGTTTGTACAAACTAGCTCTTCAAAACGTTATCCCTGAAAAACCCATGGTAGATGTGAATATGGTTTCGGATGGTAGTTTGTTGCAGTTATACCATGAAAGGCTTGGACATCAAAAGAAAAGACACGTGAAATCTATCATTGAAAAAGTGCCAAAGCACCTGGAGAACTCATTCACTCAGATGTATGTGGACGGACTTTTCATGACCTCAAACTCAGGAAATCTCTATTTTGTATTTCTAAAGGACGATTTTAGTGAATTCAGATATGTTTATTTTATTAAGGAAAAACTAAAAATCCTGTTGAATGGATTGAAAATAGCGGGACACGTAATGAAAGAGCTACTTTCAGATAATGGAGGTGAATTCACCAGCAGCATTTTTCAACAAATCTTACAAAATAATGGAATTGAGCAAAGATTGGTCATGCCGTACCCACCAAAGCAAAATGGGTGTTCAGAAAGGGATAACCGAACTTTTGTTGAAACTGCAAGATCAATTATGTATGCAAGAAACAATTTGCCGCAAATTTTATGGGCTTATATGATAAATACTGCTGCATATATTTTGAATAGAACAGGTATATCTACCTATGAAGTTTGGACAGGAAAAAGAAGAGGAAGAGGAAGAAGTATACATGAAACAACCGGAGGGGTATCAAGATGGTACTAGTAAAGTTTGCTGTCTCAAACGTAGCTTGTATGGACTTAAGCAAGCTCCAAGATGCTGGAATAAAAGATTCGTAGACTTTCTTATAAACCAAAATTTTAAGGCAAGTGATGCAGATCCATGCTTGTTTACCAAGAAACAAGGACATGATATGATTATATTGGCACTTTATGTCGACGATAGACTTTTAGCCTCGAGTAACGAAATTCTGAAAATTGAATTTATGAATAATTTGGAAAAAGAATTTAAAATTATTGCGAAACCAGCTTCCTATTTTTTAGGTTTATAAATTGACACTAGTGATGTTGGTTCTGTTACAGTAAGTCAGGCAGCTTATACAAGAAGAATCTTGAAACACTTTGGAATGCAAAATTGTAAAGCTGTGACTACACCAATTATTAAAAGTGACAAATCAGGGAAAGACATTGAAAAAATAGAAAAAGAAAGCTTCCCTTATAGGCAAGCAGTTGGAGCTCAAATGTACCTTATGGTAGGAACAAGACCAGATATTGCGTATGCAGTAGTCATCAGTAGCACTCTCGACAACAGAAGCTGAAATAGTTGCTGCAAGTGAAGGGGCCAGAGAACTGATCTGGTTAAAACGACTTTATCAGGGAATTATAGATTTACAAACTATTCCTACACTATCAGTTGATAATGAAGCTGCTATTAAGTTAGCAAAGGTCCCAGAATATCACCAAAGAACGAAACATATCGAAATCAGGTACTTCTTTGTAAGAGAATTGCACCGAGAAAAACAGGCCAAGTAAACTGGTTTAATAGAGAAATTCTGGCTAACCATAATTAAACTTGTAGAATTGCACTAGAATTTTTTATTTTTCTGAAGACTTTTTTCTGAAATTACATGTCGTAAGCTAGCAGTTTAATTCAAGCAATTAAAATTTGTTTCTGAAATTATTTTAATTATGATAAGTATAACAATTACCTGACACTACCTTACTAGTGTGTTAACTACAATTAAAGGGTTTAATTAATTGTAACGGCTATTTTTCATTTCGCACATGATAGGCTCTAATCGTCACTACATCGTGCATCGTTTAGTGTATTTTGTTCAGTGTCCCGTCTGGTTTAGTCTAAGCTATAGAGCGGTTGTGTGTTTATGTATAGTCAGGTCACCGTACAGTAACTAACGACAAGTAAATTCACTTCGTCGATTCAGTGGTTACCGAAAATTTCCTTTCCCCGCCTATCGTCTGCTGAGTTCTGGTGAGTTTAAATCGAGAAAGGCGAGTACGGCGCCAGAGAGACGATATACCAAAAATTTCAAACGTTCCGACGCAAGTGAATTTAATTGTCGTTAGTTAGTGTACGGCGGTCAGGTGTTGGCGATTGGTGGAAATGGAGTATTATGAACAGGGATATTATGCTGGAATGGGGGCTCGATGATTCTTTGAGCCGTTTTAGAGGTAAATAAACTTTAAGAATGAATTACGTATATACTTAGGATATAAATTTTTTGTTTTCAAGTAAAATAAAACATTTTATAGTTCTCTGATATTTAAAATTGTGAAAACCGATGATGAACATATTTGAAGGTAGACGTTTTGTTTGGAATTCTTGTAAAAGTTTATTTTGGACACAATACAATTCAGATTATAGATATATATTTAAAAAAATGCATGATGATAACACCAGACCTGTAAAAGGTAATCTAACCTCATTGCAGTGAACTGCAGTTCAAAGTAGCCCTATGAAGAATATTAACAGTTAGTTTCGTTTCAAACAGTAATATTAACTTTTTTAAGGTGAAGTATTAAATTAAATTTCAATTTGTATTTGAATATCTAAAATAATGTATCCTGGACAAACAAAATTTTTATTTGAATAAGTAGGTATCTATATAGACTAAAAGATTACATCCTGTATTTTTTGTTATAGGCATACGAGACATCCCCAAAAAGACGCTTAGAAATAGCAGTATGTTGGGGAATTTGCGTTCTTTTAAGATTAAACTTTCTTCAATGATAACAAACTTCTAAAATTTTAACTTTATTAGTAGATATATAAATTAACGTCTTGACACTTCTATCTATTTAATTATTATGTCATTTTTGACTCGCGCCTAGATTGATGGCGAGTTGATCCTACTAGGTTGCCGGTTTTAAAGAAAAGTCTGAATTCACCATCACAAACATGCCCCCCCGCCTTGAAAGGGGACGTCTTTCAAAGATAGTCATAAATATAATTAACCAAAAAGTGCATAAACCATTTAAAAAATTAAAATAAAAATCAATTAACGCTCACTAATCATATCAAGTGGTGCTTCCATCGGAAGTGGACATATCTTGGCATATGGCCTCTTTATTAGACCCTGTTGAGTTTTGATCAAGGCGACTCTACCAACTCCGTCTGGTCCATTGATAATAGTGTGTACTCTTCCCAATCTCCACTTCATAGGTGGGAGATTGTCTTCCTTGATCAGAACCAAGGCTCCTTTTTGTAGCGAATCGTGATTCTGCTTCCATTTGGTTCTGGCCTGCAGCTCGCTAACATATTCTTTGCTCCAGCGATTCCACAAATGCTGCTTAAGTTGTATTAAATGCTGGAACAGGGTCAGTCGGTTTTGAGGTAGATTTGATAAGTCAGATTCTGGCAACATACTGCATGTCTTTCCAATTAAGAAATGTGAGGGGGTGAGCGGATTGAGATCATGAGGAGAGTCGGAAATAGGAGAAAGAGGTCTTGAGTTCAATATCGCCTCGATCTGCGTCAATAGTGTAGTTAACTGTTCAAAAGTGAAATATACTCCTTTCGTTACGCGACGCAAATGGTGGTTAATGCTTTTTACCCCCGCTTCCCACAAGCCACCAAAGTGTGGATTGTATGGAGGATTGAATTTCCACTTTATATTATTTTTGTGAAAATAATCAGAAAGTTTATTCTCGTTTTCGCATAAAAATGAACCTAGTTCACGAAGTTCGTTTTTAGCGGCCACAAAGTTAGAGCCGTTGCGTTGTCACTTAATATTTGAAAGGGCATACCTCGTCTAGCAATGGAACGCTTTAAAGCTAACAGAAAATATTCTTCACTCAAATCGCTAACTAACTCAATGTGGATGGCCTTCGTGGCGGCGCAAATAAACAAACAAATATAAGCCTTGGAAATTTTGCATCCGCGACCTGAGCGACTTTTTATTAGTAATGGACCGGCATAATCCATTCCTGTAATTTCAAAAGGCTGTCGCGGATTAAGACGGTCTTTGGGTAAAGCGGCCATAAATGGCTCAATTCCTTTATGTTTGAATTTAAAACACAGAATACACTTTCTAACGATTGATTTCATCAGAATTCGACCGCCAATAGGCCAAAAATGCTCTCGAATCATTGCCATCATTTGCTGAGGTCCAGCATGTAATAAATTTATATGAAATTGCCTGGCAATTAATATCATTAGGTGAGATTTGGAATGTAAAATCAAAGGGTGTTTTTTCTCGAATGGGAATTTCGAATTGCTCAATCGACCACCTACTCTCAAAAAAACAGCTTCATCAATAAATAGGTTCAGGATCAAAATGGTGCTGTTACGATTTACCTGATTATGCGACAATAAATCGGTGATCCGTATTAAAAAACAAAATTTGGTCCATTTTGATAAGAACGTTAAATGCGCGTTCAGTTTCCGGAATGGTCAAGTAACCTTTTTTGTTCCGTAAGCATTTATCTTTTAATTTACAGTTTTTTATAAATCTCAACCCCCATGCTATTACGCGTTTCAATTTTTTCAAGGTAGAAAAACGTTTTATAATTGAATTTTCACATGTGACCGTAAATAATAAGTTTTGAGTCTTCTTTTTAGTATCAGGTAATTTTTGATTGGAAATTTCTCTTAGTGGCCAAGCAGCTCTACCTTCTTTCAGCCAAGACGGTCCACACCACCACAAGTCGTTCGTCATGAGAGCTTTCGGTTTGGTCCCCCTTGAAATAAAGTCAGCAGGGTTTTGATTATAATTGACATGACGCCAATTATCCAAACTTGATAAGTCTTGGATCTCTGCAACACGGTTACTTACGAAAGTATTAAATTTGTATGGCGGTGACTTCATCCAACCCAATACAATTGTGGAGTCTGACCAAAAAACGCAATGAACGAAAGCTAGTCTTAGGGAAGTTTTTACCTTTTTTGCTAATCTTGCCAGAAGTAAAGCAGCAGATAGCTCCAGTCTTGGGATTGATACTGTTTTTAGTGTAGCAACCTTCGATTTTGCACATAAGAGATTTGTGAAAATTTGACTATTACTATTTGTGGATACAATGTAAATGCATGCACCGTACGCCGTCTCCGACGCGTCTGAGAATCCGTGTATTTCTACTTGAACAGCATTATCGCAAATGACATGTCTTGGAAGACGAATATCATTAAGAGCAAGTAACTCCATTTTAAATTCACGCCATAAGGTACAAATGTGAACGGGGACGGATTCATCCCATAATAGTTTTTCCAGCCAAAGTTTCTGCAATAAAACCTTGGCAACAATTATACAAGGTGCTAAAAGACCCAAAGGATCAAATACTTGAGACACTTCGGAAAGTATTGTTCGTTTAGTTATTTTCGCTTCAGTGCATTTTTATTAATTTTATAAACCAAGTGATCTGAATTAGGAATCCAATTTATACCCAATGTTTTAGCGTTTTCATGTTCTCCAAAATTCACAAAAAAGGCATCCAAATTATTGTTTTCCACGTATTTTAAAACCTCATTGTTATTGGAATAAAACTTTCTCAATTCAAAACCACCTTTCTTTAAAATATTAGAAACTCCGCTACAGATACATGCTTCTTCGATAGTGTCCGCGCCGCTTAAGAAATCGTCGACGTAAAAATCAGTTTTTATTATATTGGACAAATTCGGATGTTGATATTCGTTTTCCGTTGCTAACTGAAACAAGCACCTAATGACTAAGTAGGATGCCGCTGAGGTACCATATGTTACTGTTTGAAGTTCATAAACATTTAATGGATCACTTGAATTTTCTCGCCATAAAATGCGTTGCAATCTCCTTTGTTCCGGAGAAATTAGTACCTGCCGGTACATTTTGGCAATGTCAGCTGAAACGACATATTTGTGCTGTCTGAATAGAAGCAAAATAGAAAAGAGTTTTTGTTGTAAATTTGGACCTACATATTGCAAATTATTTAATGAATAACCTGATGAGGTAGGACATGAAGCATCGAATACTACTCTTATTTTAGTAGTGAGGCTGTCTTGACGAATAACACCGTGATGGGGCATGTAATAAGATACATCCACGGGGTTCCAGTTTTCTACTCTTCGCATATGTCCTAATTCCAAATACTCTTGTATAAACTCTACATACGTCCTTTCAAAATCAGGCTTCAAATCCAATTTCCTTTCCAAATTTAGAAAACGTTTATGGGCAATGTCATAAGAATATCCGAGCCTTTCAACCTTATCCTTGAGTGGTAAAGTTACTATGAACCTTCCACTAGAATTACGTTTGAAATGTTCCTCACATTGAGATTCGTCTGGTGTATAAAGTCGATTTGAATCAACTTCCTCGATTTCCCAAAATCGGCTTAAAGTTTTATTATTATTGATTTCGTCACCTTTTAGAATTAAGTTACAAGTTGTATTATCAGTTCTCGATCCCACGGGTCCAGTTACGATCCACCCAAACCTAGTTTTTTGTAGCATATTATTACGACCTAATGAAATTTGGCCTACACAGATGATATTCCAGAACATATCGGCTCCAATGAGCATTATTTCTATTTTATCGGGCTTTACAAATGCAGGGTCTGCAAGCTTTAAATGATTGGGTATTTCAAGTTCTTTTACGTCAATATTAGCTACCGGTAAATTGTGAGATATTGTATTGATAACGAAAAAACTGTTTGTAAATTGTAATGCGTTATGTATGGCTTGAACTTGTAATTCACATTTTGCAGATATGCTAGATGCAATACTTTTATGCCCCTTACGATGATGTTCACGGGCGTTTCTTTTAACTGAAGTCGATTAGATAACTCGTACGGTATAAAACTTGATTGAGCTCCAGAATCTAGCAAAGCTCTAACCACATGAGGTTCATCGTTTTTATCTAAAATTTGAACAAGTACAGTAGATAGAAAAATGTGTTGTACAGAGCTATAGGCTGAAAGAGCTACTTCTCTTGAACGCGAGGATGCATTATCTAGGATCGGATCATTTTGTAACGAGTTATTGACAGAAGATGGTTGAGCATTACTTAAATTGCATTGCTCTAAATGAAGAAGAGTATTATGTTTGGATCCGCACTTTAAACAGTTACCGCGACGACAAGTTTTACTACCGTGTCCCCCTTTTAGGCAATTTATACTCAACCGTATACATTTTACTTTGTTAATGCGGTCTTTAACACAAAGTTTTAAGAATTCACTGCAGTTTTGGATGTAGTGATTCTGTTTACAAAACGCGCATTTTGAAATATTTTGATCTCCCCCTGTAACTACAAATCCACGCGTATTAGTATTGGACATCTTTCGTTTATCGGGATGTGTTTCAGAGACCATTTCTAATAAATTAGCGCGCGAGTTTAAAAAGTTTTTTAAATGATCAAAAGTGAGATTTTGAATATCTCGCTTACAATTTTCCCATTCACGTAGTGTAGTCGAATCAAGTTTTGTGGAAACTAAATAAATGAGCAATGTATCCCATTCTTTCACCGGCTGTTTCAGCTGTTCAGTGCTCTAAGATTTTTTGTTATGTTGTCAAATAATTTTCTAATGGTTGTGGCAGATTCTTTTAAAACAGACTTGCAGATGAAGAGTGCTTTTACATGATTATGCATCAGCAGCTGATCGTTATCAAAATGTTCAGAAATTGTATTCTATGCTACATCATAATTAGCAGCGGAAATTTCTAACGATTGTATTATTTGGGCCGCCGCGCCCTCTAAAGATGCCCTTAAATAATGAAATTTTTGCACAGGACTTATTGCGTGATTCTCGAGAATGAGAGACTTATATGTATTCTTAAATTCCAGCCAAGTTTGCAACGAACCATGGAATTTGGGTAAATTTATTGTTGGTAATTTTATTTGAGAAAAGGAATCAAAATTGTTAGTTGTAGATACGATATTTGACGATGTTGGTAATTGACTATTGATATTAGAAATATTTTTGACTTCATAGTTTGATATAATCTTTTTAGATTTAGATATTTGTACATAAAAAGACGTTTCAAAACTTTCTCTTTCTGACAACTGCAATTCAAGTGTTTCATCACTTTCTGTTGCCAGTTCTATACGCGACTGTATTTTCTCAAAATTATCCTTTAATAATGTTAGATCGGCAAGCCTTTCCTTTAATTTTAAAATTTCTAGTTCAGTTACATTTTCGGATAAATTTTCTGAATATTTTGTGAACAATGTTAATTTGGCTTTGAGTACCCCTCGTTTCTTGATATCAGCCATTAGGATAAATTGATCAATGAAATATTGTATATATTTGTAATTATTAGACAACAATTTGAGGCAAGCGAAACCCAAAGGGTAAGACGTTAAAGGTATGAAAATATGTAAGGTTAGGCAATGTATAAAAAAAAGCTCACAATGTTGATTCTATACGCCAGCTAACCACAATTTTTTCTCGGTTTGTTTCACTGAAGGCTTTTTTCTTCCACTGGGCCGGGACAGATGCTCGACCGGGATGATATCACAAATTCGCCATGAAAACCACGCTCTGCTACCAAAATGTTGAGGAATTTGCCTTCTTTTAAGATTAAACTTTCTTCAATGATAACAAACTTCTAAAATTTTATACTTTATTAGTAGATATATAAATTAACGTCTTGACACTTCTATCTATTTAATTATTATGTCATTTTTGACTCGCGCCTAGATTGATGGCGAGTTGATCCTACTAGGTTGCCGGTTTTAAAGAAAAGTCTGAATTCACCATCACAAACATGCCCCCCGCCTTGAAATCTGAATTAATTTTTTATTACACACAATTTCTATTTTTTGTGCAATATAATACCTATATATATATATATATATATATATATATAAATAGTTTTAAAAAATTGGCTTTTTATTTCTTTTCAATTTCCATAAAAAATAAACGTTATTGTTAATTGAAGACTTTCATTACTCGATTGTTTTAGAATAGATGACGTTTCAATCAGTATTTTTCTTCGATCGTTCAGTAAATGACGAAGATAAATACTGAATGAAACGTCATCTATTCTAAAACAATCGAGTAATGAAAGTACTCAATTAACAATCACATAGTTATATTACTGTTAATAATCTATTTAATTATCACTATTAACTAGTTATTAACAGGTTTAATCACTATTACCAACCAGTTCCATTGATGTAATTTACGGGTTTAATTGTGGTAAGTAAAATAGTTAATACTCCCAAAAATTTTGTTTTCTGAAGTAATTGATTTTTGGTCTCTAGCGGTTACTGTTTTTAATAGGTTATTGAAGTGTTTTAATTACCTTAAGTCAACGGACCTTAATAACGATAATTAATGCCCTTTTTATTGTCATAATTAAACATTTGCTGTGTCCCAATACGTATTAAAGTTTTTACCCACTTCAACTAAATTTTTAATAATGCTGAATAAACTTTTTCCTCGGTGTATTCTATTGTAAACAATTTTTTTTTCGTTTGGCTCTATTTCCGTCTGCGTCTGAGACTTGAAAGATCTTTTGTGACCCCTTCTTCTACTCAGATTCTTTTTTTTTCTAGGCATTCCCATAATATTTTAGAACTGATTACTCAAGAACTCAGCGCTTTAATGGCTGCTTGATTATACGACATGATAATAATCGTTGACTGTCAGTCTCTCTTGTAAGCACCAATTATCAACTTTACTTAAGGCTGTTTGCATTCTTCCCGATATCAACCCTGCAAACTTGCCCATGACTGCAATAGCAATGTCGTCTGCGTATCCAAGGCAGTCTGTTGTGGACAGTTCTGTGAGGAGGTCGTCAACTGAGGTTACCCATAGTATTTGCCTTTATCCATCGACATATTGTTGTGGATGTCTCCCGTCTATTCATTGCATTAACCAATGAATTCGTGGTAACATTATTAAATGCTCCCTTGATGTCTATGGAAGTGGCCATCGCTATCTCTTTGTCTTCTATTGACTTTGTGATAAGCCTGTTTAGATCATCCAGCGCTAGATCAGTAGATTTGCCTGGTTGATTGCTCAGGGTTTTATCCTTTAACACTTCGTCTCTTATGTACCTGTCCAATAACCTTTCTAACGTTTTTAGTAGAAAGGAGGAAAGGCTTATTGGCCTGTATGACTTTGGCGTTAAGTCAGATACTTTACCTACCTTGGGTATGTAAAAGACTTCAACCTTTTGCCACACTTCCGGTTTGTATCCCCATGCCAGACTAGCTTTGAAGATCTTAGTTACATGTAGTATTAACACATCGATTCCCATTTGTAGTTGAATGGGATATATACCATCTGTCCCTGGGGATTTAAATGGTTGAAATTTGTTTATGCCCCATCTAATTTTATTTGGTCTTGTGACTTCAGTGGGTATTTTACAATCCACATGTTGTTCAACTATCTAGTCTGTTTTCATTAGTATTTCTTTAATACTGATCTGGTAGTATTTTCCCACATATCTCGCTTGACCGTCCCTACCGTTAAGATACTTATATTTTTGCTTGCTACTGTAATATGTTGGCGGGGTTGGCTGTCTTTGCTCATTGTTGCACTGCTTGAGCTACTGCTTGCTGCTTTTCGGGTGCTATCGGGTGTCTGCTTCCATGTTAGCACCGCTGGTAATGGGAATAACAGGATCATTTTTGGTGCTGTTATTCTTTGACTAAATGACATCCCAACGGTTTTGGCTTAATCCTAAGGTGTGCGTATCCGTGCCGAGGGGATGTATGACAGTGAGCCTTGTCACTAACGGAACCTTCGAGATACTAGGCGCCCTCTCGTCGTAAGTAAGCCTTGTCACGGTAATGCAGGGCTCTGCCGTGATGGACATCTTTTCCCTAGCTAGTCGTGGGACTTTTTATGGAAGAAGTAACAAAACAAAAAAATAATCTGGAATCTACAGAGGAGATAGAAGTCGATCAATCGGCTCCAACTGACCTCCCTGTAACCTCAGATCAGGAACGAGAGCTCCTTAGTTCTCCAACTCCTGAGAGCAGTCCTAGGAAACTAGGAGGTGCAGCCAGGAAGCGACTCAGTCGCCTCCTCAAGAGCGGGGTACCTTACCAATCCGCCTTGAACCAAATTCTAGAGCAGCGGAAGCAGGATCAGCCGCAAGGGGTGAAGAATATTCCCTCTGTGGCTGGTTCAAGCAAGCGCTTACGCTCTAATGATGACTCACCCGGACAAGAGGCAAAACAGCCCTGCTCGGCTCAATCAGTTGTAACGTCAGATAAAATTGACTTACAAAAACCCTCTTATGGGCAGGCTGTATCCGGCATCAAGGTGGGAATATTACACCTTGAACATCCGACAACCTCCATAACGACCAACCAACTGGAATCTCTTCAGTACGCTATTATGGCCGCTGTAGAGGATATTCCGGAAGGTGGTCCACAAGTGCAGTTCCAGAGCTGTACATTCCGGCCTGGATGGCTGCAGGTTACCTGTGTAGATCAGGAGAGTGTTTCGTGGTTGACTGGAGTAGTCAATACCCTTCAACCATGGGATGTTGCCTCCATGAGATGCGTCTGGGGTGACCAACTTCCAAAGCCACACATCTGTGTGGCTTACATACCTGATGAGGGCAGACGTAGACTAACCTCTGAACAGGTCCTCACTAGGTTAAGGAAAATGAACCATGGTCTGTTAACCTTGGAGTGGACTATTCTACACAAGGAAGTTACAGGCCCTGGCCAAACATGGACCTTCGCCATTGACGATGGATCTATGGCCGAGCTGGAGAGGGTGGGTTTTAAACCTTACCTGGGTTTTGGGCAGGTTGTTTTCCGCCCTAAAACCCGGTCTTCCTCCCAACAGGCAGCAAAACCGGGTCCCTCGAAAGGATCTGAGAAAATCCACGGCCCGGGGCCGAGCGTAAAACCCCCTGCGGCAGCGAGGAGAACCAAAACTCCTCACAAGCTTAGGGCTAGTGCACCGCCGGCACGTAGCCAAGGCACCAGCCAACCAAAAGCTGGGAAAGCTGGATTTCCCAAGATGAAGACGGCTATCGTCTCTTCTAGGAAACCAGCAAAAGAGACTGGACCTGGTATCCTGAAATCGAAGACCGCCATGGCCTCGACAAAGGCACCAAAAAAACCAGCTGGGCCGGCGACGAAAGGTGATCAAACCTCGTCGTCTGCACCAAACACAGCCTCATCATTGGCAGGAGCAGATGGTGGCGTCTTAATTGACCCACCGACTGATCCTTCCAATATTTGAGGAGATATGAGTTTGCCTGCGGCACTCAACACTCTGCCACATTCAATTGTTCACAGGCAAACTTACAGCATGCCAAGGCCGCTTCTTATATCCTTGGCAAAAGGTTCAAGGACGAATTAATCGACCTTGCCTTCCTGCAAGAACCATGGACAGGAAACACAGACCGAGTAACCGGTCTCAGCAATATTCCTGGTGAGGTAATAGTCTGCCCTGTGGTGAAACCTAGAGCATGTCTACTCATCAGGAAAAATATTAATTATTTTTTGCTTACAGGCTTTTGCACTCCAGATGTAGTAGCCATCCAGATGTACTTACCGGAGAAGAATGGTATGACAAACATAGTCGCCTGCTCTGCATACTTCCCAGGAGACATGGATACTGTACCCCCTCTTGCTATACGGCGATTAATCGACTATAGCAAGAAGAACGGACTTCAGTTAGTCATGGGCTGTGATGCCAATTCACACCATACATCGTGGGGCAGCACGAATATAAATCGCAGAGGTGAGTTACTCTTTGATTATATACTAGGGGAAGGGCTATCTGTTATTAATAAGGGCTCCGAACCAACCTTTGTAACTAGAAACAGATCAGAGGTATTAGACTTAACTGTCAGCTCAAACTTTCTGAGCAATAAGATACAGCATTGGCCTGTATCTACTGAACCTTCGTGTTCAGATCATAGACATATTCAATCCAACATTGAAATAGGCCAGAGGCCAGTAGTGGAATATCGCGACTCAAAAAGCTACTGATTGGAGTGGATATAAAAATTCCCTTCAACTGTACATTGAGGATGGTTTCACCACAATTAACAGTTGTGATGGGATAGATACTGCAGCGGAAAAACTTCGCGAAGCAGTGATCTTCTCCTATCATGAAAACTGTCCACTCAAGACTAAAAGAGATAATCGCAACTCTACTTGGTGGAGCAAATGTCTAGAAAAGTGAAGAAAAGAAGTTCCACGACTATTTAACCGAGCTAAAGAGTCAGGCAACTGGGAGCTTTATAGAACTACTCTAACAAGTTACAATAAAGAAATCAGAAAGGCAAAGCGGGAGTCTTGGAAAAAGTTCTGTGAGAGTATTTCTGATATACCTCGTAGTACTAGAATCCACAAGATTCTCTCTAAAGAGTCGATTGCCGAGATTGGGTCGATGAAGCGACCTGATGGCACTTTCACGACCTCTAGAAAAGAAATGTTAGAGCTTTTGATTAAAAATCACTTTCCTGGAAGTTTGACTCTGGATAACAATCGACCTCCGCTCTTTGAGGGCGCAAGGCGGCCAAAAAAGATCGATTGGGAGGCCGCCAAGGAAGTTATCACAGCACCAGCAGTTGAATGGGCAATCAAATCTTTTCAGCCTTTCAAATCTCCTGGTGAGGATGGAATATTTCCAGCTCTGCTGCAAAACGGACTGGAATTACTTTTACCCATCCTCATTAAACTGTATAGAGCTAGTCTGGCGTGGAATTACATACCACCCAGTTGGTTGACGGCTAGGGTGGTATATATACCGAAAGTGGGCCGCACAGACCCACACCCTAAATCGGTCAGACCAATTAGCCTATCATCTTTCCTGCTTAAAGGACTTGAAAAAGCACTGGATTGCTACATCAGGCGGGTAGCTTTATATAATTCCCCCTGAGCATCCACCAATATGCTTATCAAACTGGCAAATCAACAGATTTAGCATTACACAACCTTGTTGAGAAAATCAGAAAATCACACAATCCCTTAACAACAAGGAGATTGCGGTGGCCATATTTCTTGACATTGAAGGAGCATTTGACAATGCACTACCGACCTCCATTGGTTCAGCTTTGACTGAAAAGGGCATCAAACCAACCATTACCGGTTGGATATATGCCATGCTCACTAATAGGACAGCCACTACATCTCTTCAGGACGAAACCATTAGCTTTAAGGTTTCCAGGGGCTGCCCACAAGGCGGAGTACTATCTCCCCTACTATGGTCACTCTTGATGGATAACTTGCTTAGCGCTCTCGAAAGAAGAGGGGTAGAACTGCAAGCGTATGCAGACGACCTTGTCATCTTGGCAAGGACCAAGTCAGGAAGGGTAGCATATAATACCCTCCAAAAGACGTTGGACGATGTCCACAGTTGGTGTCAGAGGGAACAGATGTCTGTTAACCCTGGTAAAACTGTAATAGTTCCCTTCACTAGGAAAAGAAAGTTGGAGGATATTCCACCACTTTCCTACAATGGTGAGGTTATTCCATTTGCAGCGGAAGTAAAATATTTGGGGATTATCCTAGATATGAAACTTACTTGGAACGCTCACTTGGAAAAAGTTATCCATAAGGCCAGACTATCCTTGTGGACATGTCGTAGGATCTGTGGAAAATCTTGGGGCTTGGGACCCAAACAAATCTATTGGATATATGTGATGATCGTTAGACCAATGATCACATATGGAGCTATTGCCTGGTGGCCAAAAGCTTTACAGCGAACGGCCCAAGCAAAGCTCTCTGGTTTACAGAGACAGGCTTGCCTGGCAATAACTGGTGCTATCAGCTCCACACCGTCAGCAGCCATGGAAATCCTTCTGGACCTACCTCCTCTCCATATATTTTTGGAAAGAGAGGCTAGATGGACAACTTACAGAATTGTGCATATTTCTAAATGCACAAATCAGGCTTATACAGAACGAAGCAGAATGCTAGTGGACACTGAAAGTCACAGTATTCTGGGAATGACCTCTGACATAATGCCTCCAACAGTAAACTACGGCCTGCCTTATACCGTCCTAATTCCAAATAGAGATGAATGGGTCCTCCGTAAGGATGAACTATTAAGAGCAGACAGCTGTTGGTACACAGACGGTTCAAAAACACCCTCAGGCTCTGGTGCAGGTGTATACGGGCGCAGACCTAGGACAGAAATCTCAACCTCTCTAGGATCCTATGCAACCGTATTCCAGGCGGAAATTTACGCCATTGTTTCATGTGTGGAGAGATTGGAGCAAGCCAATCTCATACATAGAACAATAAAAAATTTCTCGGACAGCCAAGCGGCTTTGAAAGCACTTAGCTCTCACCGTGTAACGTCGAAATTGGTTTTAGACTGCCAAAGAAGACTCTCCTTAATCGGAGAACTCAATAAAGTATTGCTGGTCTGGATCCCTGGCCATTCTGGCATGGAAGGAAACGAGAAGGCAGACTCTCTTGCAAGGGAGGGTGCCGTACGTGTTTCTATCGGACCAGAACCAATAATTGGCATCGCAATAAGTTTTGCCAAACAAACACTGAATACCTGGACGGCAAGAAGAGCTTTAGACTTCTGGCATAATTTACCAGGATTGGTTCATTCAAAGGCTTTCATACATCCTTCGAAGAATGTCTCCAAAAAAATGTTAGACTATAGCAGGCATGACCTACGTTGTCTAACAGGTCTTTTAACAGGCCACTGTCATCTGAATCATCATATGCTAAAACTTGGACTGTCGGAAGATCCGACCTGCCGTCTTTGTCTGGAAGATGATGAATCAGCAGAGCATATAATTTGTGCCGCGGCTCGAATCAGGTATCTGATGTTTGGCAGGGATTCTCTCTCGCCCTCGGACCTGAAATATCATTCACCAAATAAACTAATTGGCTTTGTTAAGAAGCTGAATTTGTTTGGTGAAATCTGAATAGGTGTGAGCCACAATAGACTCTTGCGAGTCGCAGTGGAGGGCCTTATAGACCCACTCATCAAAAACCTAACCTAACCTAACCTAATAATCGTTTGCCTTCAATATTTTTTATCAATACAATGATTAATAGAATAGTTTAATACTATTTTCAACATCTTACATAGTTTGAAATTTTTTTTCAAAACAATTACCGTTCAGTTTGTAACGAGTTATTTTTTTTGCAAGTTTAATTTTTATTTTTTCCGTAATATATTTTATTTTACTACTAGGGTGTATATAACTCGTTACTTACTTTCCGACCCTTTCTATTACCGCATTGATTTTTTTTTTCGTTATTACCGTTGTATATTTTAGTATAAGTCCGAGTTACGTAAATCCGAATTCTACTATACACAATTTATTCATTTCCGATATTTAAATTTTTCAACTGAAGGGACGCCCGGTATATACACCATTTTAATTAAAACCGGAGCCGTTCAGTATAGGTACAACTTTTTTTGTTGTAAGTAGATACATTTCACGTTTAATTCCCTCACCACAACTACGGCCGAAAAATGTAACTAGAATTTTTGGATATAAATTCGCTCTCAATCGATTATTGGGGCATTCATTTTCGCTCTGATTTTTATTTGTCTCTGATTCATTCCGTCTCTCAAATAGTATTTCGTGATTCTTCGCTCAACTTTCTTCCGAAAACCGATAAACCGTATTGTGAAAATTTAGTGTGTGTGGAAGCTGTATTTTATAAGGTACATTATTTTAACAAATAAACTGTGTATTCTAAACTTTCCGTATCGCCGCTTAATATTAAATTGTTAAATGTATGGTTTTGAAAATTTTCCAACCGGCTATTTTTTCTTTTTGTTGTTGAACTGAAATTGGTTTTTTTTTATTTGTTTCTTTTATATGGAAATAAAGATTTGTCAACTGTAATTTGATTTCGAATTTTATTTACAGCGTTTATTATATATTAATTAACTGATATAAATTATTAGTGGATTCTTGAATTATTTTATGCTTTTGGTTCTCAGTAGTTTTATATTGAATTGATATCCAAGTGGATTATAATATTTTAATTTTATGCTAGTACAAATATTTTTACTCTGTGTGTCGATAGCTGGGTACCGTTTAACTCGTGGGAAAATTTTTTTTTGGGAATAATAGTCACCGGCTTTATTTAGATTCAAGGGTTAATCAGACTTGGAAGAGGCTTAGCCACAATTTGTTTGATTTCCCGGCAGATCTAATTAGTCCTTAAATTTTTTTTTTTTTCGGAATAATAGTTACCGGCTTTAGTTAGATTCAAGGGTTAATCAGACTTGGAAGAGGCTTAGCCACAATTTGTTTGATTTCCCGGCAGATCTATTTAGTTCTTAAATTTTATTTTTTCGGAATAATTGTTACCGGCTTTATCTAGATTCAAGGGTTAATAGACTTGGAAGAGGCTTAGCCACAATTTGTTTGATTTCCCGGCAGATCTAAATCGGTCATTTCCCGTTTCGTAGAATCATTATTTATATTTTGTTTTTTTTCTAATTGTCGGAATAATAGTTGCCGGTTTCATTTGGATTCAAGGGTTAATCAGACTTGGAAGAGGCTTAGCCACAATTTGTCTGATTACCCGGCATATCTAAATCGTGCATTGGGGACCCCGTTAAACCCGGTAGATTTAAACCGTATTTGATAACCTGACCGTTATGTCCGTCAAAGTACCAAGTATATGGTAAAGATAGCTTATTTTCTTTTCCCTGTGAATTTGCTTGTCACCAAAGAATTATCCGTAAAATAGACCACAGAGAATTAATAGACTAAAAGTTTCTTTTTGGTTATTTTGTTATATACCGACCTATTGTGTGATTGTAGGTATACCCTAAACCGTAGGTAGTGTACAATTCTGCTGAACCCCTGTTTCCTTCATTAACCCGTGATTTATAAATCGGAGAATCCATATTCGATTGTAATTAGGTAAATAAAGTTAGTTCAACAAGACCCCTGGAATTTTCCGTAACCTCCATCTGAGGCTATCTGGAACTCTTGACGCTAAGGGTCAAGGGGCCGTGGAGCAAACCACGTTAATAATCTGGCGCCCGAGATTTAAAACCCGAATTTTGCATCAAGGGTGTCCATAGTGACGTGTTCTTGTGGCAGGAGCCACGTGTAAGAAGGTAGGCACGTTACAAAATGGCGCCCGAGCAGGGACCTGATTGTTGATTACAGTAGGATCTGTTTTATTCCGTTTTCGATTTTTTTTAGCGTTTTTTTGCTTGGACCGGTTAAGTCTGTTTTGACTATTTTTCTGCCGTATTATTTGTTAGAGCTGTGACCGTTATTCCGTTTCCGTTCCTTTACCGTATTGTTGGAGAGACCTGATTGTTGATTACAGTAGGATCAGTTTAATACCGTTTTCGATTTTTTTTAAGCGTTTTTTTTTCTTGGACCGGTTAAGTCTGTGTTGACTGTTTTTTTTTACCGTATTATTGCAGAGAGTTGATTATTGATTAGAGCAGGAACCGTTATTCCGTTTCCATTATTTTACCGTATTGTTGAAGAGAACTGATTATAGCAGGAACTGAAATACCGCTGTGGATATTTTTTTTAGCGTATTGTTGCTGGACCGTTTATACTGTTTTACGGGTTTTTTTTTGCCCATTGTTGATTTGAACAGGGACCGTTATTTCAGTATAATATACTATTTTTTCCGTATTGTAAATTTCAATAGTGACCGTTTTGCCGGTGCTAGTTTTTCCTTCTTTCCGCCTTTGTTGTTTTTTTCATTTTGGAAGAAGAAGAAGACGTCTGAGCTGGAGTTAAAAGGCTAATGTCCAGAAGAAACTCCGAAGATCTTGACTTATCCGTTTTGTTTGAACAAGAAGAAGCTGAAGAAACCGAATCCGTTCCTCCAGTACCGACTGTACGTTCCGTGGGAGAAATAACCGACAATCGAGTAAGCTGGGTATACTTACTGAAGAACGAGGGACTTAATACCGAGCTAGTGAAGAGGAATTTATCGGTTGCTGGAACCGTTCCTATCAAACGGAAAAGACTCGTCAACTTTCTGAGAAGAAGAAATATTGCTCCGAGATCCGCCATAGACCAAGAGGAATATCCGACCGCTATGGCAACTACACCGATAAACGTGCACGATTGGAAGGTGTCTTTTGGAAACCGGGGAGATCCTGCTGCTTTCATTGAAAGACTTGAAGAAATCTGTACCGCAAGGAATGTCCAGAAAGACAATCTGCTTCCTGTGTTACCTGAATTACTGTCAGGTGAACCGGCATTTTGGTACCGCAACAACCGGAGTAGGTACACGACCAGGGATGAATTTGAGGCAGACTTCCGAATTTTCTTCTATCCCGTTAACTACGAGGTTGACTTAGAAGCCGGGATAGGTCGACGTTTGCAAAGAAGGAATGAGTCCGCCGCCACATACATCACCGAACTCCAGACTTTGATGAGAAGACATGGAAAGCTAACTCCCGAGATATGGACCGTCCATCAACACGATGCCTGGGCCATCCAGAGAGCCCATCGCCGGTCCCAGCCAACCGTCACCGACCGATACTCCTCGCCGTCCGCCGCCTGATACTCGTCAACTAACCTGTTTCCGTTGTGGTGAGTCTGGACATTATAGGAACAACTGTCAAAACCCGCCGAAAATATTCTGTTCTCGTTGCCAGAAGGAAGGAGTATTTTCCCGAGACTGTTCCTGCAGGAGGCAGGAAGACTAAACCGAAGTTGTACCGAAGAGAGGCCAACTCAGCTTCCGCAAATCTTTGCCTCTCATACCGAACCGCCAGCAGAAATCAACGACCCCCGACCGCACATAGACGTCAGAATAGAAAATCATATGTTTAGAGCATTATTGGATACCGGAGCAGCAAAGTCGTATATTGGTGATCAAGTAGCTAAGACTTTTTCCAAAAGAAAGCAAACTACCTCCCCTCAAGCTACGAAGGCCCGATTAGCTAAAGGAAATCTAGTCTCCATTACCGACATATATGAGCTGAAATGGAAAATCGATGACGTCACAATGGAGGGTTCGTTGGAGCATTTCCCTGGTCTAATAACCGACATTGTATTAGGACATGATGTCCTCCGAAAGTATAATTGCCGGCTGGAGTTAGGAACCGGAGAAATATACGTGAAAGATAAACTCGTGAGGCGTTCACTATTGGCCACTCCTGTTGGAATATTGGAGGCCGTGAACCCGCCTATGAAAAAAGTCAATTCTGCTGTACCGATAATATGTAGAGGAGAAACCACCCGTCGTCCTAGTGAAGACCGCCGTTCTGTAAATCTGTCTGTTTCCGAAGTCTCTGCGTCCTCCCTGGAGATAGGGGTTGACAAGGAGCAGTCTTTTCTTGAAGTCTCTGCGTCCTCCCTGGAGTTAGGGGTCGACAAGGAGCAAATTGTTTCTGAAGTGTCCGCGTCCTCCCTGGAGTTTGGGGTCGACAAGGAGCAAATTGTTTCCGAAGTCTCTGCATCCTCCCTGGAGATAGGGGTTGACAAAAAGCAGTCCGTTCTTGAAGTCTCCGCGTCCTCCCTGGAGTTAGGGGTCGACAAGGAGCAAATTGTTTCCGAAGTCTCTGCGTCCTCGCTGGAGTTAGGGGTCGACAAGGAGCGAATTTGTTCCGAAGTCTCTGCGTCTTCCCTGGAGTTAGGGGTCGACACGGAGCAACCTGTTTCCGAAGTCTCTTCGTCCTCCCTGGTGTTAGGGGTTGACAAGGAGCAATATATTTCCGAAGTCTCTGCGTCTTCCCTGGTGGTAGGGGTTGACAAGGAGCAATCTGTTTCCGAAGTCTCTGAGTCTTCCCTGATGTTAGGGGTTGGCAAGGAGCAATCTGTTACCGAAGTCTGTTCATCGTTTCTCGTAGAGCTGGGAGATAGTTATGCAGCCCCGAGAAATATCCGAGAACTGAGAAGATTCTTGGGAGTAGCATCCTGGTTTAGGAGGTTTGTACCATCGTTTTCAGAAAAGGTAGCTCCGTTAACGAAATTACTCCGCAAATCTCAGCGATGGAAGTGGGCCGAGGAACAAGAAGCCGCGTTCGCTAGAATTAAAACCTGTCTGTCGGAAGCACTCGTTTTGAGCTGTCCTGATTTCTCCATACCGTTCACTCTGCAGACCGATGCCTCCGAATATGGTTTGGGAATAGCCCTTACCCAGCAGAAGGAGGGTCATGAACACGTGGTAGCGTATGCAAGTCGCAACCTGAGTCCTACCGAGAAAAATTACTCCGTCACCGAGAAAGAATGTCTTGCCATTGTTTGGGGGATTGAAAAGATGCGTCCTTATTTAGAGGGCTACCATTTCACGGTTGTTACCGATCATCAATCTCTTAGATGGCTGCATTCCATATCTAGTCCGTCCGGACGCTTAGCTAAGTGGAGTATTTTTCTACAACAGTATGATTTCGAGATACAGTACCGTAAAGGTGCTCTAAATCGTGTGGCCGACGCTTTGTCTAGAAATCCGCTACCAATGACCGCCGAGACCGATTCACCGTCCGCAATATGTTTGACCGATGTAACCGCCGAATGTTCGTGGTACCGGAACAGGAAGGAAGAGGTCCTGAAGGATCCAGAGAAGTTTCCGGACTACTGCATTAAAGAAGACCGTCTATACCGTCATTTCTGGGATATCAATGGTTTCCGAGAGCCAGAAATGTCCGATCCCTGGAAACTGTGTATAGCAAAGCCCGACCGAACCCGGGTGTTGCATGAAAACCATGATAATCCGAATGCTGGTCATCTGGGAATTGCTAAAACCATCACCCGGATTACAAAATTGTACTATTGGCCAGGAATGTTCAGGGACATCACCAAGTCCGTAAAGAGGTGTCTGCGATGTCAACAGTACAAACCGTCACAGCAAAAACCGCCAGAGACCCATCTGCCACGAGAACGAATGGTAGCCGGCAAGTTCGTCACCCTGACTGATGATCTCTGTTGGAGATGTGGAATCTCCGGACACCGCCGAGAGAACTGCAACAGGCCGTCTATTTTGTTTTGTTACCGATGTGGACAAGTGGGACGGATGTCCCGAGAATGCCCGTATGATCGACGCGGCCCCCGTACCCGATCGGTGGCAGTACAAGCGCACCTGGTCTCCAGTAGCGACGACCCCGACGAATGCAGGATGCTTCCATCCCGTGTAGCATCGGCACCGAACGACCCCGCCCCGCTCTGGAAGCAGCCGGACTCTGCTCCAGGTCATACCGAAGACAGGCGTCCCGTGGAAGAGGATCGCCCCATCCACACCAAGCGACCGTACGCCGACGCTCCAGGCTGTGAGACGCTACACCCTGGATCACAGTTTTGTTTTCTCACCTTTTTTATAGTTAGGTATAAGTTGGTGTTTAAAAAAAAATGTAATGTCCGAAAGTTGCACGCTCATTCATTTTTTTTACCGAAGTAAAGGGGGTGTGTAACGAGTTATTTTTTTTTGCAAGTTTAATTTTTATTTTTTCCGTAATATATTTTATTTTACTACTAGGGTGTATATAACTCGTTACTTACTTTCCGACCCTTTCTATTACCGCATTGATTTTTTTTTTCGTTATTACCGTTGTATATTTTAGTATAAGTCCGAGTTACGCAAATCCAAATTCTACTATACACAATTTATTCATTTCCGATATTTAAATTTTTCAACTGAAGGGACGCCCGGTATATACACCATTTTAATTAAAACCGGAGCCGTTCAGTATAGGTAGAATTTTTTTTGTTGTAACTAGATAAAGTTCACGTTTAATTCCCTCACCACAACTACGGCCGAAAAATGTAACTAGAATTTTTGGATATAAATTCGCTCTCAGTCGATTATTGGGGCATTCATTTTCGCTCTGATTTTTATTTGTCTCTGATTCATTCCGGCTCTCAAATAGTATTTCGTGAATCTTCGCTCAACTTTCTTCCGAAAACCGATAAACTGTATTGTGAAAATTTAGTGCATTAAGATTGTGTGTGTGGAAGCTGTATTTTATAAGGTAAATCATTTTAACAAATAAACTGTGTATTCTAAACTTTCCGTATCGCCGCTTAATATTAAATTGTTAAATGTATGGTTTTGAAAATTTTCCGACCGGCTATTTTTTCTTTTTGTTGTTGAACTGAAATTGGGTTTTTTTTATTTGTTTCTTTTATATGGAAATAAAGATTTGTCAACTGTAATTTGATTTCGAATTTTATTTACAGCGTTTATTATATATTAATTAACTGATATGAATTATTAGTGGATTCTCGAATTATTTTATGCTTTTGGTTCTCAGTAGTTTTATATTAAATTGATATCCAAGTGGATTATAATATTTTAATTTTATGCTAGTACAAATATTTTTACTCTGTGTGTCGATAGCTGGGTACCGTTTAACTCGTGGGAAATTTTTTTTTTTGGAATAATAGTCACCATTTAGATTCAAGGGTTAATCAGACTTGGAAGAGGCTTAGCCACAATTTGTTTGATTTCCCGGCAGATCTAATTAGTTCTTAAATTTTATTTTTTCGGAATAATTTTTACCGGTTTTATCTAGGTTCAAGGGTTAATCAGACTTGGAAGAGGCTTAGCCACAATTTGTTTGATTTCCCGGCAGATCTAAATCGGTCATTTCCCGTTTCGTAGAATTATTATTTATATTTTGTTTTTTTTTCTAATTGTCGGAATAATAGTTGCCGGTTTCATTTGGATTCAAGGGTTAATCAGACTTGGAAGAGGCTTAGCCACAATTTGATAACCTGACCGTTATGTCCGTCAAAGTACCAAGTATATGGTAAAGATAGCTCATTTTCTTTTCCCTGTGAATTTGCTTGTCACCAAAGAATTATTCGTAAAATAGACCACAGAGTAATAATAGACTAAAAGTTTCTTTTTGATTATTTTGTTATATACCGACCTATTGTGTGATTGTAGGTATACCCTAAACCGTAGGTAGTGTACAATTCTGCTGAACCCCTGTTTCCTTCATTAACCCGTGATTTATAAATCGGAGAATCCATATTAGATTGTAATTAGGTAAATAAAGTTAGTTCAACAAGACCCCTGGAATTTTTCGTAACCTCCATCTGAGGCTATCTGGAACTCTTGACGCTAAGGGTCAAGGGGCCGTGGAGCAAACCACGTTAATAATCTGGCGCCCGAGATTTAAAACCCGAATTTTGCATCAAGGGTGTCCATAGTGACGTGTTCTTGTGGCAGAAGCCACGTGTAAGAAGGTAGGCACGTTACAAGTTAAGAAGAAAACCAAATGCCCCAACAAACATTGAATTAATCAAAATGGGTTGGTATAATCTACAATATATAACCGCACTAGTTTGTCTTCGCCACCTGTTACAGTTTGCTTGGAAGCGCCTTAATTGGGTGCGAAGACACTTCGGCGCGGAACATGTTTTAGACCGTTAGTTTGTTAGCTGGTATTGAACTAGCTGTGATATAACCAACCCACTTGTAGACCGGTTTCGGTGTAGTTGCGCCATCATCAGTGCAAGTTGGATGGATTCCGTTCAGCATCTCTGAGTCGAACTGATGTGAATATTCGTGCAGTATATATAAGGTTTCATCCGTTGAAAGTACCTGGAAATACTTAATGATGCAAGCCGTAAGGCTAGGTAAAAAAATACGGTTTCCAGTAATATATTGAATAACAAAATTGCCGATACCATTTTCAACACCTTAAGTAGTTTTACTACGAAGAACTACATTCTGGGCTGTATAATTACACTTGAAAGTTCAATATTGAACTGGGTACTCCTATGGCGTGAATATTCACTTGAAAGCTGCCTTGAGGTTTTTCCAAATTTTCCGAATTATAATCTCCATTTAATCACCTGTTTATATTATTATTAGATGGTAATAGGACTTTGATAAGCTTATTTTCTATTTTATTCTGTCCCACTACATTAATCTTTTCACAACTTTCTTTGGACTGCGGTCAAAGTAGCTCCGGTATCGGCAGATTATTTTCTAGTCCGTTTACTGCGGAATACGCTCGTCCGTGTTTTGTGGTCAGAGTGTACCAGTTTCAGTCTGATAGCGGGACAAACAGGCAGAAATATTACAATTCTGTCAGCAATGGATTTCAATTCCCAACAGTACCTACTTACTGGAAACTATTATTAGTATTATTATTATATATCTAATATTATCACTTGTCTTTCAAATTGCTTTTCGTTCAAAAACCAATGTCATTAGGTAATCGTTATTGTCCATAATGATTAAATATACACATAAAATATAAAATAGCAGCCATGACCCGTGCATTGTCGAAAAAAAAAAACAAAAACAATTTATTTGTTTTCGTTCGAAGTCGTATCGTCGAGTTAATACAGCAATGTATCACGGTGATACTGCTTCCATAACAAATAGTTATTCACATTACAAGCTGCGAAAGCTTACTTTTAGGTGCGAGGTGTATTCAAATAGCCGAGGCGAAGCGAAGCGTAGCCGAGGTTATTTGAATACTTCCGAGCACCTGAAAGGGCTTTTGCAGCGTGTAATGTATTAAACTTTTCATTCTTCCCCCGATTTTATTATTAAAACACACAATTTAAAGTTGCAAAAAATTCTCTGTAGACTGTAATAAAATGGGTAGAAGGCGTGAGTTAACGTTACTTTGGTAACATTCGTGTCAACAAAAACTAATATTCTGACAGTTGTCAAATAATTATTCTTCCATAACGTCTACATCTTTTAAGTTTAATATTTGGCTAGAATCTAGTTAAAAATGAATTCCATTAAGAAGCAGCCATTATTGCGTGCAGAAGTTTGTTACCGAAAAACCTAAAGACCGTTACAATCAAGCCTATGAAAATTTCATCAAATGGTGTACAACGAAATATGTGTCCACAATAACTGAAGATGTATTATTGGTATTTAAATCGACAAGCAAGTCAAAATTTCCAGTGACGTTGCTTTCAAACAAGATTTCAATCAACATTTGCCGTTAAATCTTTCAGGAACATACAACAATTGTAATTTTACATTTAATTTCCAATCTAAATAAATATTTCACATTTTATTTGTTCGTTGTCCAGGGCACGAAAGTTTTTCATACTTAGCAACCGATTTTATTTGTTCGTTGTCCAGGGCACGAAAGTTTTTCATACTTAGCAACCGATAACCTAGCATGTTTTACTTTCGCTTTCGCTTGCGTATTTAAAATAAAAAAGTCAATTTTCGTAGGGGGGAGAATGAAAACACTATTTTTTTATATGACTAGTACGGCGGATTTAATTCTACCGCTACTGGAACTACTATGACCACATCCTTATCGTATTATTGGGTATTGTAATATTAGCAATAGTCCATATTGCAAAATTAATTCTTCCCGTCCGTCAAGCCCACTCTCCGATCGATGCCATCCCAGCAAAATATACACCAATACCATGCACATTAGAAGTTCTACCGGCCATGCTACAGTCAAAGCTTATCTGTTTAAAATCCGTCAAAATGACACGTATCTGTGCGTTGTGATGGAAACGATAATATTAATCACTGGATATTTAGTTATATAGTTATTATAATCAAACAGACATTTTTTGCTATCCATACAAGACTATGCAACTTAAGAAAATTCCAGCCCCACCGAATTTTTAAGACGCTCTAGATGTAAAGTTTAACTAATTGTGGTGTCAGCAAGGACATTGTTCCTGTTGTTTGACCTTTTGTGCATTTACCCCTTAACCGCTACCTACTTTTTGTGATGTCTAAAATGAAGTCGCTATGACGGGTACTTTAGCATGAAGCCTGTGTAAATACCAGTTGTCGTTACAATAAATTTATACGAGGAAGGAACTCTGGTCACAAGGAAGTTGAACATGTGCCATAAGCGACAAGTAAGAAACAAGTATATTTGGTAGGGATACGACTATATCGACAACGCTTGGTTTAACAGAATATAACATGTGGAAAAGGTTACGAGAACGAGAATGAATTGTGAACTAGAAAGAAGAAGGTGATTGCCAAATGATGTTAATGGAATTATGGTTGTTCGATTGAAACATGGCAGTACATCAAACTAAAGTTTTTGATTTTCTATCTCTAGCACATTGATAATGCCATGTACCTCAAGTATTTTACCTAGGACTATCTGTCTGATTAATTTGTGATAACAATTGCATGGGAACTGAATTCTGTTGAGTTGTATACGGAATATTTCATGGATACGAGTGAATTTTATAATGTAGATTAAAAATAAGATATGCGAAAGAATAAAATTCTATGGAATTTCGGTTTATAGCAGATATTTTAACTAGAAGCGTATAAATGACAAGCGGTATACGGGTATCGGTGGAAGTCCAGCAGTCAAGATCTCTTCCGCCTTCCGGTTAAACCAAGCGATGATATACTCGTATCTCTAGTGAATATACTTGTTCCTTTCTATCACATAGTCGCTTATAGCATGTTAAACTTTCATGTGACCAGAATTCCTTCCACGTATAATTTAGCACGAATCAGTTCTAAAATTGGTAGGTACTATATTGTCCTTGTAAAACCCGTAAACAAGCCGTTAATAACATTTTTCGTAGCATTGTCGACCTTATTCAGTTTTTGATTTGGTCGTTTTCGCTTCAAAGAATGATCAGTGCCTAGCTTCATTACTTTATAAATCGTTGTAAAACCGATTTTCGTTAATTCGTGAATTCTCGCGACAACCGCATTACCAGAAATTTCTGAATTTTCTTTTTTCACACGCGTACATATTTAACAACGCGTTGACACTGAACATGTAAATCTTTGCTTTTAAATTCGGCCCTATAAATGGTCTCCAAAACGTCATTCTAATTAATTACTAATAAATTATATTCATAAAACTTACCCTAACGTCTACAAACAAATAAATATTATATTAATAACAATTCACTCACGCCACTTAATCAACTAACTTTACTAAACCAACAAATAAATATTATATTAATAAAACTTTTCTACCCTAGATTAACTACACTTTCATACACTAAGAACTAAACTCACTCAACCAACAAATAGATATTAATTAATAATATTTCTCTACAAAACAATTCACACTGGTTGAAGTTCCGCGAGTCGTTAAAATTTTTTTTAACACAGTGGACCGCATTAATAACTGACCGGTTACTTCGTTATATTATGCCAAATACTGGAGTTGGATTATTCGATTCCTATTGCACTGTTGCCCTGTTGCCTGCTATTAAAAATTTTCTTAAATATAGTAACATACATAAAGTAGTCGTTTTAATTAATTTTTCTTTTTCCTGCAATTTTTAGCGACTTATTTTCATGCTCACTAATAAACTTATATTATGTATTTTTTAAAAAATATTTCCAAACTAGCTTTCTAAGAACATCACGAACTAACAGTAACTTTACTGAAGTAAGGAGAACATTTGTATAGTGAGCCTAACAATTTTAGAAAATATATCTGACAACATTGCTTTATTTTAATGTCATTACACTAACTTTAGAAGAACTATACTTTATGTATGGCTACGATTCGTGACTGAACCAATACGCAAATAAAAAAAGAGAACAAAATGAAATATCTTGAAACAATATTTATATACAATGTATTGGATTTAATGAATAGTATATATTAATGTTATTTTTTTTGGAAAACATGTTTTTATAACATTTATCATCGATATATTTATTGTTTTTGATTAAAGAACATTAATTTAACGGCAGATGGTTCAATTTTATTGAACTAGACTATAATCAACGTGTAAATAATAAGAACTAATATTATAACATGACCTGTTTTGATAAATAATTATAAATAACAGAGATATATAGCTTTGATAACCTATTTCCTTTTAATAAGTTTTGGAACGTTGTAGTAGATATAGAGATGGCAGCACTATAAAATATTTATAAATACTATTAACTTGATTTGTATAGAGATTAGAATCACTGTCTATGGGACTGTTTATAGTACAGGTCAGGCCTTGTGAAATTACAAAAAATTTGGCAGATTTTCGTTATCTATTAATGTGAGATTTTCAATTATGCTTGCTAGAGCTTTCGCCATTTTATTGCAAATCTATTATTTACAGATAAAGCTGATTTAAATTGCAAAAATACGAAAGTATAGAAAGAAAATGCTAAAGTTTACACACGAAGTTTGAGATAATTTTATTGTTTAAACTAGTAATAATAATAGTACTTTATTGTATGTGTTTTAGATTGTATTTTATCCACGTAAGAAAGTTTAATTTTCTTAAGTGGATAAAACGCAACTAAAACACGAATGCAATACAACGTTTTATCCACAATCACAGTCATTTAGAATCAGATTTCATCAGAAAGTGATTTAACATTTCGCTCTGACAGCAGATGTAATGTCAAAAATGTAATTGATTCAAGATTGTATTTTTCATTATTCCACTAGTGGATAAAGTGGTACTTTATATGCTTCATAAGTTTGGATAAGACTCCAATTATAATGTGATTGTGGATAAAAAATAAAATGCTGCTTGTTCTTTCTACGCTTTCACACAAAATTTTTTTTTGGATAAATAAGACATATGCAGGGTGCGGCAGATAAACCGCCAATTAGATATATCTCAAAAACTGAAGTTGTCTAAGAAGTGAAAATTGGTATGGAGGGTTTTCTAAGGGTAACTATTTAATGAAAATATTACCATCTTTTTTCTTCTTTCAGTTAAACCGGAAATTGTTCGTTCGTTGTTCGTTTTTCAATGGGAATATTTACGTTATTTTTAACAATTTTTATTATTAGTTCCCTATACCTCTCCTTAACGTTCTTGACGTTTTTCACAGAAAAAAATTCGTAAATTTTTCGACGTTGTCAAACTTCTTTCAGGTTTAACTAACTTCGTTCGGTGCATACCAAGGCCAGTTGTATGTAAAGTAGTTAACCAATTGGTCAACTGAACCAGGTTTACATGTTGACCATAGTCAAATCAATCAATCGTTGTACGAAAGAAGTTCAGGTTGTGATCAGCTGAACCACAGTCAAATTAATATTTGTATGTTGGTTATACGACTCTCTAGTAACATTTATGCCTTTTATGCAAATTATTGGTACCAACTTGAATTAATGTCAAGTTAACCAAAAGCAGCGCGTAATTTGTGGAGTGGATCTTATTTTGTGTATTCTCTTCGAAGCGAAAGCATGGCAGATGAAGAAAATAAGCGAATCCCAAATTTTAGTTCGTTTGAAGAATCAACGTTGATTGCACTAGTTTCCAAATATAAAAACATTATTGAGTGCAAGAAAACTGACTCAGAAAATTCTCGGCAAAAGAAAAATGTGTGGCAGCAATTGACTGAAGAATTTAATTCCATTAGTGCCAGTACACAACGAACAAGCGACGTGTTAATAAATAAATATAGAAATATAAAAAAAGAGTGAAAAAACATTTGCAGATGAAAAATGTTATGCCCAAGGCACTGGCGGTGGTCCAAATAAGAAAATTAAAATTGATGATATAGATACGGAATTAAAAGATATTCTTGAGACATAAGTGACTGGTTCAACAACCGAATTTGATGACGACGGAGTGTTATGTAAGTAATAATGCCACTTTAGTATGCATATCTTATTTCTAAATACAATTACATAAATAATATAATTATTGCTCTTATTTTGGTTACAGTAATTGTCGAGGAAGAGGAGAGTGAAAATACATTCAATTATGGTAAATTATAAGTACCCTAGGATTTTTCCTCTACATCAACTTCAAAAAATAGAGACTGGATGTCTTATAATCCAACATCTCATCAGAAAGAAAAAATATTGAATGATGAAGGCTCGGCCAAAGATAATAATTAGTAAATACTAAATAAAAAGAATTGAATTATGAAAAACAAAAATATTATTAAAGTGATATATGTGTACACGATAATGTTGGGCCAGAAATTGCTAATGACAATATTTCCGGCATAAATGATGATGTTATCACAAAAGCACCAGATCAGAAGTATCAGTTAATTACATAATACAGTAGGGCCTCGTTATTCTGGCCCTATATTGGGATTGGTATATAGGGTCGGATTGTCGAAAATGCCGGATTAGTGGAGGTTGATTAAAAAATGAAGGAATTTAATAATAATCTACATTGTTATTGCTTACGAAAACTATCACAATAATCGTTTCATCTGTATAATGGAAGTATTATGAAAAAGAAACTGTGATATGAAAGGTACATGACGTACTACTGTTGTAGAGACTCGCGCTTAAATGTTTCACAAGTCTAGACGTGAAAGATTTACTGACTTATTGGCAGGAACACAGCGCCGGATTACTGAACGTGCCGGAATATTGAGCAGGCGAATTATAGAGACAGTAATTTTTTTTGCTCGCTCAAACAACACAGTAGCCAACATTCATATATAATAAAACACTTTATTTTACACCGACTGTGACTGTGCGTAAAAAGAAGCTGTATATTTTACAATACCACCGATACCAATACCACACTAACAAAGAATAGTAGTTCAATTCACCCTTTGGGTCTTTGATGTCGTGTTATAAAGTAAAGCCGCTGTCGCCAGTGAGATTAGCACGTGCTTCCTAATTACGAGGGTCGTACATTCATGGGTTGTTGATTTATAGATTGAGTGTTTGTTACGGGGGCCGGTAAAAACGTACCTTGTTAGAAAACTATTTTTTTTTAAATACATGTTTTCTTTTGGTAAGTAGCCATCGAATATTAACTACTACCCTAGAAGTTTAACTAGTACTGAATTGTCAACAAAATATTTGACTGAAATAAAACAAGAAGTATCAGGAATAAGCATTTAATAAACGCAGACAATTTTTACAAATTTTTCAATATTGACACTTTTATATCAGGTTTATTTGATTTGTTGCTTTTAAGGTCGCGATTTATAAATTTTATTGTAAAATGAATACGTAATCTAGTATAAAGCGATAACATATAACTTTTGGGAAAATTTGTGCAGGGGTGGTTGAAAGGTACATTTTTAAACATCTCTAGCAGGTTTTTTCCAATGCCATCTCTGCCAGCTATTTTATTAAAATTACCCATAAATATATTTTCAAGCTGTACTATATATTGCACAATATTGATAGGGGGTATTGTCAAACCTCCAATAGGCAAATTTTCTTTCTGGACATAGGCTTTCAATTTAGTGATAATCTCCTCTATCCAATAAGTTTTGTTGGTTAAATTCTTCACAAATTGGACAAGAATATTGCAACAAACATTTTTTCAAAACATACCCTCTAACATAAACTATTGCATTACCTTCTGGGCTAGTAAGATTTCGATAGTCACAGGTAAAAAGTTTTAAAGGTGTTTTTGGAGTAGAAAGAGGAAAATATTTTCTTCAAAAGTTTCTGCCGAGTCCGTATTAATGTCTAATAAAACTTCATTAATATCGTTCATGCAATTAGCACCTTCGACTTCATTAAAATATTTCAATTTTTTAAACGCTCTACAAAATTGTATGGGTTTTGGGTTTCTAGAATTGCCACATTGCCACAATTTCTAATTTGACCTAAGAAATTTTCAAGGTAGTCCTGATTAAGATTTCTGGTCAACAAAAATGAATATTGCTTTGTTTTCAAAATATTCAAAAGAGCTTTTAATTATTTTATGGTTAACTTCCATCCAGATATAAATTTCATTCGATTTCTAACGCATTTACCCATTTACTATGAGCATATTTTAAATTTCTTACCTAGCTTCATCCTTCGGAAATCGGAAAAAAACATCTAATCCTCTTTCACTTTTGCAACCATCAACAGGACACAATAACCCCATTTCCATTAATTTAGATTTAATTATTAAAAAATATAAACAATGTTCTCACAATATTACACAACGCAACACGAAACTACAACCAGTATAATACGTACTCGGCGGAATCTGTGGACAACTGGTATACAGCTCTGGGCCCGGCCAGCCCGAATTCGGGGACGGGGCAAGGAGAGAACGTTTAGGGGCATGCCGAAGAGTTGAACAACTATTCTTTGTTAGGGTACGGTGACAATACTAACCACTTGTAGTAGCAATTGTAGAAAAGTGTTTAGACATTGATTATATTAATTGTGTGGTACAACATAATAATAATATAATATATATCAGTGACTGCATCAGATTTTGTTCCAGTATTTGGACAACGAAATAAATTGTCAAATCGTTTGACTCTCTGGGAAGAAGCCAATGGTGAGACGGCTTCATTGCAATCCAAGATAATGCTTAAAACACGAGCTGGATATGAGACAGCAGAGGGAAAAACACGAACTGGATATCCAACAGCAGAGGGAAAAGCACGCAGCAGAAAGGCAGTTTGATGAAGAAGAGCATAAATTAAAAATGGAGATGTTAAAAAAGCAGTTAAATAATTAATAAAACTTTTTCTTATGAAGTGTATATTCATTTCTTCTTAATATTATAAAATGTTACATAAACACTAAATATTATCAATAATAACATTGTTTAGTTGTTATAGCCTTATAATTTAAATTTACTCCAATTAAGTTTAATTTCAGATTTTTAACAAAATTTTTTACATTTAATAAACTTTAAAACAGAGAACAGGAGTTTGTGTGATCAGATTATAAGAAAATTAAATATTCTTATTATTTTTCATTAACATAACGTGCTAAAATATTCTACGAATATCTGCCTAGCGTTATTAATAACATTCTCAGGGTCAATAACTTCGGGCACAGGTATTGTATCAATGCTATTCATTTGCTCGATGAGATTCTCTAGATTTTCATCAAGTGGAGAAGGTAATGAATCTGCATTTCTAAGTGCTATATTTTGAAGCTCAGCCGTTGCTACTACGACAGCCTCTACACGTTGTACTTGTAAAATTATAGGTTATAGAACAGTACCTAGTATGTCATATCAGAATTTGACGTTAACTCCATGAACTTTAGTTAAACCGTCATTTTTGGTGGTTCAGAAAATTGCATAGTCAACTCATGGGTTAACCAAAATAATTCTTGACTACGTTTCGTACAACACTCAAATAGCTTTGATCATGGGTTAACCCTAAACACTAGATTAACTATGCTTCATACAACTGGGCCTAAGGGCGTTTAACTATTTAAACCAGTTTAGTTGAACGGGTCTAGTATTCAGTACCATCAGTTAATGAAGATGCGTAGCTGTTTTCAGTAATACCTTCAAATCAATTTTTTTATGTAACTTGTTTTCAATTCGAGTCAATCTAGATTTAATATATTTGTCTTGGATGAATGGGTATCGTACATTAGAGTTATTAAACTTTTAATTTCGTTGGTAAGTATAGTTTTTCACAACTGTTTATATCATTGGTGCTTTTCGAAAATTTTAGAAAATCTAATTCATCGAAGATTAGATGACAGAATTCGAATTCAAACAGTGGTTTTGTTTATTCCATTAAGATTAAGATTGCAGGTTTTTCAAGCGTTTCTGACGTGGATTTAATTTTGTTCCTTTTATTTTTTGGCTGTGTAAAAGGTTCTGCTGAGTCTGTTGGGGGCTTTTGTGATTCTGGAGTAAAGAGTGTGGAGTCTGATAAAGTTTTCTTTGATGTTGTTTGCGAAACAGTATTATGGATTTGAACTGTGACCGTTTCTATTAAGCAAATAGGGGTATTATTAAATGATGAAGTTCATTCTAGACTGGTGTTTGTAGCATCTGAGATTTGGGACCGTATTCTAGACCGAGGAAGTAGAGCTTCCCGAGAGAACACATATTTTATCTTTCTTATCCTTGGATACTCCGTCACTGTAATGACAAAGACAAAATATGTATTTTCTCGGGAAGCTTCACTCCCTCAGTCAATAATACGGCCCTTGGTGGCTTATTCGCAAGATTGGTTTCAGTAGTTATGAGATCTATATGTTAGCTGTTGAATATATGTGATGGAGTGGAAGGAGTAATTTCCACATATTCGGTTTGACCTGAGGTATTAGCTGAACGAGGTGTAAAATATCTAAGGATGATAATATTCTGTATTGTGTGTTTTCGTAGGTTATATAAAGAACGATTCTGGGATAGTAAGATTTGGGGGATATACAGTGTGTTTCTAAATTCATGCGAATAAATACAGGAGGTGATTGCCCGTATAAAATTATGATGGGTCTCTCCTATGACAAAATTTCCTGAGCCCACCCCCATCCGAGATATCACCCCTTAAAGGTGCTGAGTGAAATTGAATTTTTATTATTTTTTCTCTCAAATTTAAATTGAGATGATAATTTTTGATTTCCGTGCACTCCCAATTACTAACCACCGGTACTTTTTCAACATTTCTTTTACATTGTAAAGAGCTCAAGTTATCAACACTTACTTTATTTAATAACAAGTCTTTTGTCTTGAAAAACTTTTTTTAATCTTGATGTTTTTTTTCTGGAAATGAAAATGATCGCCTCCAGCCGAAATACATGTACGTAGTCTACGTCTCATCGAATACGCCTAACTATTTGAGGCGCACTTCTTATAGTATATCATATATCCCACGCTATTCGAATATTCTTCAAATCTAAATATTGGCTAGAAATCGGACTGAAATGAACCATCGTGCATGAACCACATGTTTTGTCTAATATTGAGTGGGATGACCTCTAGTAATTCAGGGAGATCATTTTCTAGAAAACTGGTGTAAGCAATTCCATTTAATGACTGCGGCAGAAAATGTGGCCCGCTTAAGTAGTCCCCTATAATTCCAATCCACACATTAACTGAAAAATCATTTTGAAGCCGGGGCTCTATAATATTATTTTCGACTGCCCGTAAGTGATTATAATGAAAATTAATGATGGATATTCTTCAAAAATGAGCTTCATCTGTGAACAATAAGTTTTTTGTAGTAGAACGAGAAATAATGACCCGTAGTACATACAAGTACGATACGTACAGTACATACTTACTCTTACCGGTTATTTATAGGTGTAGTAGTAGAATCTATAAAATAAAAATCCCTTTAAATATTTTTTCACTGTAATTATCATAATATCTTTATCAGCACACCAGCACCCAAACGGTGAACCAGCAACTAAAACCAATGAACTAATGGTGGATTTTACTATTAGTACAATTAAATTGTACGGCACGTACACCGTACATTTTGTACGACACGCACACGTACTTCCCATCTCTACAATATAGGGAATAAACCTACTTTAGTTACTTAATTTCGAGAAGAAGTGTTAGATTTAACACTATGTACGAGCATAATTAGTGATAACATAACAAATTGTCAATGATGAACCGTCGTGTTCAGACCACAAACACATTGATTGATTGCATTGAAGCTATAGACGCGGCAGTAGATAATGTAAGCGAAGCGATTATGGCGGCTTTCCAAGAAAACTGTCTGGAGAAACCAAAAAAGAATACGGGTAACACAATTTGGTGGCTGAAGAGACTAAGGGCGGGGGTGCGCGATCTTTTTAACAAAGCCAGAAGCAGCCAAGATTAGTATCCCTACAGGTATAAGCTCACGCAATACAACAAATAATTTGGTAAAGCCAGATGAAACTCATGAAGGAAATTTGGCGAGGACATCTCGGATGCCCCTGCATGCTTTCGAATCCACAAAGTCATGGCAAAGGATGGGACAAGCAAAAAAGAAGGAGGTTTCATTTGGAAAGCGAACGGCACATACAGAAACGTATCTGACCTAACGTCAAAGTCATACAGGCCAATAAGCCTTCTCCTCTTCCTACTAAAAAAGTGGACAAATACACTGCAAGTAGGAGCTGTAAGGCTATTAAGTAGCACACAAAGGCTTGCCTACCTGTTTATTATGGGAACCAATAAAACCACTCCCACAAGTGCGATGGAACATGCTCTAGGACACATTTTTATACAAGGCGAAGCCAGATCTGTAACGCATAGACTATTCTTAAGATAACAAGACATAAGCCAAAAGCACGGCGCTGAGTATCGAAAGCTTATAGATGAGCTAAAAGCGGATGATTTAATGGGGCAATAGGGAAGACTGTAAGGAAGCCATACAGGCTGAGGCAACCTGGTATACGGACGACTCCAAGGCAGAAGTAGGTGTAGGAGCCAGAATTATAGGGCTAAAACAAAGGATAGCTATTTCAATAGGCCTATCTAAGGACGCCACAACTTTCCAGGATGAAGTGACGGCGATTGACCACTGCTTTGAAGAAATTAAAAGGCAGAAAAGGACATAACGTTCATTTGCCATCTTCACAAATAGCCAAGTTGCTCTGAAAGTGCTCGATTCCATAGAGGTAAACTCTAAGCTAGTATTGGATTGCGAAGGTGCCTTAAACCCACTGGGAAACCACTGCAAGGTCATGGTAGCCTGGGTACCAGGGCACAAGAGTCATAAGGTCAACGAATTGGTGGATGAAACGGCCAGACAAGACTTATAAATGCCATTAATTGGACCAGAACCTTTCTGCGACGTCGCAAAGTCGACAATAAATATGGCCACAAAGAAGTGGGTGGCACAGAAATCTCTAGAATGGTGGTTATTCTCACCAGGACAGAGACTGGCGAAACAGTTTATTAGAGGAAATTCGCCAAAATTGACGGCAGATCTAATAAGAAAAGCTAGGAAAACTGTCATAGCCGTTGTAGGTATGTTAACAGGGCACTGTAAGCTTAACAGGCAGCAAATGTGCATGTTCAGATTGCATCACCTAGAGGAGGAAACTGCAAAGCACATGCTATGCCAGTGCGGCTGCCTGGCGAATGTGCGGTTTCTTGTACTAGGAGTTGAGAAGCCATCGGCAAGAAATTACATGAAAGGTTCAGTCTCGAGCCTGATTGGCTATTTAAAAAGAGTCGGGCTGGAGAATGTAATCTAGTTTCAGAGGACCACAATAAATCTGAAAGGGTCCCATTGGAATAGGCCGGTTAGCCACCTCATTAAAGGGAAGGGGATGATAATATTTGGTCATAGTCAAAACCCATCATCATTTTATACTGACAATCACCTTCTGAATTTTTTTGCATGAATTTAGAAGCACCCTCTGTATATACTGTTACACCGTTTTCTGTCTCAACTTTCTTTATTTCAATAACATTCACTTTAACAATTCAATACAAAATAACGTGTGATTATCAGAACACAGAACTCAAATTTCTGATGCTTCAAAAACTACACTAACTAATTTCAATTGTCCCGCCTTTTATACTTTTTACCTGTTCCAGACAGTTCTCGACTTTTCGATGACGGTTCTAGATGACTCTAGATGTATGTCTTCTTCTCTTTCTTTGCGGACCTCTACATATCCTCAGTACAGGTCCTTCGGAAACTGTAGCGTACAAAGCACCTAACCGGTGAATTGATACGCCTCAAGGTCCGGAGTTAGTTTCGAAGTTGAAAATATACAAAGAGTTGACGATATCTTTTAAAAACTTATATTTTTCAATATACTTTGACAATCTGTCTCAAAATTAAGAATGACAAATATTGACAACTACTAGATTAAAATAAAATACAAAGTGTCAAAAAAATACACAAACACTAGCATTTTCCAACATACTCCCACCTTGTGCCATGCTTCCAAGTGGCACAACTTCTTAGGAAAATCTACGACTCAAATCTCGACGGGGGCTTAACTTGTCTTCCATATCTTGTAACAATTGGGGTTCTGCTTTCCCCAACGGTAGTTATTTTTCTTTCCCTCATCGTTGAGTCTTCTTCAGAAGTATTAGACTTAGGCTGTTCGTTCTCAATATCTAACCTTTCTAAGTGTCTTTTTTGCAGTTCACATCTCACCGAAGTATCTTCTTCGGTCTCGATTTCAAGGGGGTAAAGTCTTTGAATGGGTCTCATTAGAGAACCCGTTGAAGTACGAACTTTCGTCAGACGAATTTTTCCATCTTTTCCGGGAAAAATATCTTCTACTATACCCAATGGCCAATTAAGTCTCTTCAAATGTTCGTTTTCGATAATCACAATGTCTCCTTTAATAACTTCTCTGGATGTTTTTCTTTTCATGTGCAAAACTAGCTGGCTCAGGTATTCTTCTCTAAATCTTTTTCTTAAATTAATTCTTATCTTCTGAATGTATCTCAGATGCCTTTTAAGAGATGTGGCATCAATTTCGTCCATACAAGGTGTCCCGATTTCCTTGACATCTTGAAGAAACATAGACGGGGTTAGAACAACTAATTCATTTTTCGTGTCTGTAATATAGGTGAGGGGCCGTGAATTTATTACTGATTCACATTCGCATATAACTGAAAAAAGCTCTTCATAGGTCAGACAAGCTTTTCCAAGTTGTTTCTTTAACAGCTGTTTCAATATGCCTATCAGACGCTCCCACCATCCGCCCCACCAAGGAGATCCAGGAGGGTTAAATTTCCATTTCAACCACGATAGGAAGTCGTCTTTCATATTTTCAGGAACTTTCGCATCCCATGATAACTTTAAATCCCATGATTTCTGAATCAATAATCGAGGAAAAATTATAACTGGACAACAAAAACCAACAGGATCGAAAAGACGTTGTGTTAAAGAAAGAATTATTCTTTTTGTGATCATATCTGTATTAATATTCCTGAAAGGATCGAAATTCATTTGAAGAGTATCTGTCTCTTTGTTCCAACGAAGGCCTAAAACAGTAGTCAAATTCTCATCACTATTTTCTGTTGATTTATTAGTCATAGTATCCCCACCCTCGAAGATCAAATTTACCTTCTAGCATCAGTTGAGTGGATTCCAAAATAAATTCATTGAGATCTTTTTCATTATCAGCACTGGTCACACAGTTATCTACGTAAAAGCTATTTATCAATTTTGTTATCACCCAATTAGAAAATTTCAAATATCCTTCCGGCTGTTCAAGAGCCTTTTCTAAATGATATTTAATTACTGCTGCCAGTAAAAAAGGACTAGAAGTAACTCCGAAAACAACTCTTGCATGACGATAACATTTCAAACTACCTTCCTTATCAAACCATAAGAATCTTAAGAAATCACGATCGTTTTCATTCAAACTTATTTGTAAGAACGCTTTTCGGATGTCTGATACAACACCAATCTTATGGAGTCTAAATCTAATAAGAATCGATGGAATGAGTTCGATAAAATTTATTCCTTTTTGTAAGCAATGATTCAAGGAAACCTGATTTCTATCCCTAGCAGATGCATCGAAAACAGGCCTTAATTTAGTAGTGACACTATTTAATTTTACCACATGTCGATGTGGCAAATAGAAACCAATCTCCTTATCAATTGGAGATATTTCTTCAATTACGCCCTCGTCCTTCCATTCACTTATAGTTTTATCATATGTATCATAATAACCATCTTTTTCTAATTTCTTAATAAGATTATCTAGTCGTTTTTTGGCCATATCGAAATTATTAACAATTGGAGGATGTCCATCAATCCAAGTCAAACCTACTTCATATCTTCCTTCACTGTTGACACAAATCGACTCTAGGAAATTTTCCATTGTATCTTCTTCTATCTTCTTTCGCTGATTTCGTTTCTCAGGATCCGTAATACCCAACGTTTCCAAGTCCCACAAATGTGAGATATCATTATTGCAGAAAAAAGAAGAAACCAACATTGAAGAAGCATATGAATTTCTATAATGGTCTCTGGGAATTTTTCCCATTAGAACCCAACCCAAAAGAGTTTCCATTGCTATCAATCCACATTGCAGAGAATATCGTTTCCCAGTAAAAAGTTTTCCTGCAATATCAGCTCCGATTAAAATTTCTATTGGACCGTCGTTCTTATCTGAGATCGAAACACCTAATTGATGAAGTTCGTTCATCCACGGACCTTCTGATATGGAAGCGACGTGACTACAAATCAATGGTTGATCAAGAGCATCAAAGTTACAAATATACTTCTCGTTCAAATTTTTCAGAGTAATTCGATATCGATTATGATGGCTAGTTTCCGAATTTGTTCCTCCAAATAGAGCATGAATTAATTGTTCTGAACCCAAAGCTTCGTATCCCATTTCAATCGCAACGTGTTTCACAATATATGATCGTTGTGATCCAGTATCAATTATTGCTCTAACCAATCGAGTTTTAAAATTACTGCTTAGCTGCACAACAAGTGTTTGAAGGATAATTTCATTGTGATACGTGGTGTTTGATAAATTATCAACAATCCCAGAAGCATCATTCGTGGTTAAAATATTTGATTCTAACAGAGGTTTTTTCTTAGAGCACATGAGAGTAGCATGTTTCTCGTTACATTCAGAACACCTAATATCTATTTTACATTTTCTAGCTAGGTGTCCAAATCTCAGGCATAAATAACATCTACCGTGATCAATCAATACCTTCCTTTTCTCATCAAATGATAGCTTTTTCATCTCATCGTCGTCACAATCTGAAGAAAGATGCAATTTCTTGCAGAAAATACATTTGGGACATTTATTTTTGTTAAATAATCCGGATGCAGTAGATACAGAAGGTAATTTTGATTGATTTTCTCCTTGCTTTCTATTTTCATTGCCAAAACCAGATATTGCCAATGAAATTCTTTCTTCGTTTTCAACTTCTTTTTTGAGAAAATTCATTAATAAATCTAATCGATTTTTCGAAAATAATGATACATCGTATTTTTCACTGCGCTGCCATACCCTCAGTAAACTTTCTGGTAAACATGATTCGACAAGTGGATAAAGCATTGCTGCACAGGTATCGGAATTTACTCCCAAAGTTTCAAGTGATCGTAATTGTGATTCGATTTGATCATACAGATAACTGAGTTTGGATTTCGAGTTAAAATTATTTAAAATCAATTTTAAAAGTTGTCTCACATAAAATTCAACCAATAAATCGTCCCTACCAAAGCGGGATTTCAAACACTCGATGACCTTTGGGTAATTTTCTTTGGTTGGAGGATAACTTTCAACAAGTTGACGAGCACGTGATTTTATAGAAGTTGCTTGAATAAGGTATTGAAATTTGTCCTCGGTGGGTATAAATTCATCTTCATGTATGCGTTTAAATTGGCTCCAGAATGATAACCAATCTTTTATATCACCATCAAATTTTTTAAGTTCTATCAATGGCAATTTCACCCTACGTTTGCTATGACACGAATGATTTGAGTTAGATAATTCAGATAAAGCATCCTTATTCAAACTTCTTTCTACTTTAGCCTTAAGTCTATTATACTTCCCTAATATTTCATCCGCTCTAGAAGTTTCAGCATCAATGTCCTCGGTCGGCGTATCATCTTCTAACATCAGGTTCAACATTTGCCTATCAAGTTCCATTATGGTTTCTATCTTCTGATCCAAAACTTTAAGATTTCCATGTAGATCATCAATGTCATGATTCGGGTCCAGTAATGGTTTCATCGACTCTTCATATAATCGTTCGAACGAAGTTCGATATGTGGTTACAGCTTTCAAAACCTTCTCCATAGTCCTGTCACGGTCGCCAAAATATGTAGCGTACAAAGCACCTAACCGGTGAATTGATACGCCTCAAGGTCCGGAGTTAGTTTCGAAGTTGAAAATATACAAAGCGTTGATGATATCTTTTAAAAACTTATATTTTTCAATATACTTTGACAATCTGTCTCAAAATTAAGAATGACAAATATTGACAACTACTAGATTAAAATAAAATACAAAGTGTCAAAAAAATACACAAACACTAGCATTTTCCAACAGAAACTAAGAACATGCTTGTATTCTGAGTCTGGCTTACCCACACGAAAAAATTATAGTTTGGATACTGCTTTGATTCATACATCTATAAATATGTACAATGTGGGCCAAATTTAGTTGGAACATAATTTGAACACTAATAACATTTTTGTTTGTTAGGTCATGAATTTTATTGCTTTTAGGATATGATATTAGCCTTATTATCACTTGAAAATTAGGTGGACCAATTTGAACCAGAACCGGACTCACGACGATTTCATTAAATCAGTGCATTCAAGCTCGCTGCAAAACCGAATGACGCTACTTATTGATCAACTAATACTTCTAGGAGCTGTATGACCTTGTCGTAGGTGGAGTGGCTTAGTTACTTCCTTCCACCGCCGAATGGACGAGAAGGGAGGAGTGAAGCTAACAAACAGCTCGAAAATGGTCAGTGGGGCACTGGTGGGGCTACCCGTGTCGGATAAGTAGCTCTATCAAAAGCCAGTTCTAGGAATCAAACTAGCCCACGTTTCATCCAAACACACTGGCAAGTCTTCTCCTGAAATGGGGGGCGAACGGCGAGTTCCCGGCGCTGTAAAACTGGGACCCTCCGGCTATGGTATGGAAACCCAGACAGAAGAGTCCAGATGGAGAACACCAGCTGTAAAAAATCCGGAAACCTTGGTGTCTAGCAGCCGTGCCAATGGATGCGTGGCCACACGATCGTGACCTCGAACGGTGCCTCCGAGATAATGGGCGAACTCTCGGAGTAAGGAGCATTACATATGTTAGAAGGGCTTTACCTCTGCGGACCGAAACTTCCCTAGCTGCTCGTGGGAACACAATGAACACATATGTAAGAAAATATAAAAAAAAATTAAAAAAAATTGATAAATGATAACAGAAGACTTGAATATTGATCTAGAAAATCCTGAAACAGGTGGAAATAAGGAAACTCTGGAAGAAAGCACTACAGATACGACTCCGGTAGTGAATATATTCATGAAGAAAGGCCCAGTTATCAGGTCACTCCCATGACCGAGGGCGCATTCGCTTGAACTAGGATGCACTCGCAAAGATAACAAACCAAATTGGATAGAGACCCCTGAGAAAACAAAAGAGGAAAACGACGAGGTCTTCAAGAGGATGGAAAATGAACCGAGGAAACTAAACGACCTTATTAAAAGACACAAAAACCGAAATTAAACAGGTCATCTACAGAACGGAAGAGTTTGTCCAGCAAATGACAGAGAAAACTGGTTTCATAAAAGAATTATTAGAATGGCAATATGCCTCTTCAAGCCAAGGCAGTACTGGAATTACCCAGGCTGGGGTAAGAGAAATTGGCACACGAACAGTGAGTAACCAACAGCTGGAAAAGGAGAGAGGTATCCTGAAGATTGGAAGAGTAATTGACCGAGAGCTACATGACAGCGAACTATTAGAAAGGCTGGAGGAACAGTGACCAGAGGAGGCTTACAAACATGGTCAAACATGCAGTGAAGTAGGTACAGACATGGAAGGAAACCTCCTATTTATCATGAAGACAGGTGAAAATGGAAATAACCCACTTCTAAGGAAACTTAAGGAGAGAAATCGTAAAATCTATTAATACATCAAGGCAGACAAACTGAAAATAGGCAACATAGTAGGCGGAATCGCAGGCAGTGGAATTTTTCCATTTTTCCTTAAAAGAGGATCACGAAAAAGGGAACTAAATTAGTTACATACGCCACAATAACGGAAGGCCTAAGAACGGTGGAAGAGAAAGTTAACCTAGAGGACAATCTGACTAAAATTGGGCAAACAACCAATAGGAGACCGATGGAACAGGTATTTTGCGCTGTGGACAAAACCTTGAGTCATTATAGCATACGTAATATACTCGAGTATATAGGAAGAAAAACAAACATAAACTTCAAAATCCTAAAGGGTTAAAATAGAACACGCACAAATGGGAGTACCCGAAGAACCAAACTGGGAACGTGAGAGAAAGAACCAAAGCGAGGAAACTCTAATAATAAAACTAACAAGTAATGTGTCATTTGCAGATATACTTGAAGACCCGAAGAAAGACATAAATACTGAAGGAATTACGATGAAAAAATCATTAAAACAGACAGTGGAAACATACAACTGAAAATCAAAGGGAAAGAGGAAAAAGATAGGAAGGCTTTCACTTCGGCACTGAACTCCAAACTTAGTAATGTAGCACAGTTGGATATAAAAACCATAGGGCAAACCTCACTCCTAGATATTGATGAGACTGGAAGAAAAATAAATACTGGAGCTCCTGAAAAGGGAGATAAACAACAAGGGTAGTTTCGTGGACGAATCCCAGATTAAAATAGCTGACAAACCCAATAAAAGAGGATATAAATATGCTTTCGTTACCATGCAGCTAGAGGCGGCTGACTATATATCAAAAGGATTGGAGATATGTGGAACAGATGGAGGCTAAGAGAGCTTGACCCCCTACAAAAATGTCGCAAGTGCTACAGAATTTGCCACAAAAGTACTAAAACAAATGCAATAAATGTGGAGAGGCGGGACATAAAAGAAGATAATGCACTAAAGAAGAGCAGTGCTATCTATGTAATCTAAATGGCCACATTGCGGAAACAATGAAGTGTTCGGCATATAGGAGGCTAATCAGATCACACAATGAGGAGAAGAGGGCTGGACATGATAGCGTATTTTAGAAATCTATACAAAAATGAAGATACTACAAGACAAAGTAAAAATATTACAAGAAAACATAGACAGGGGGCGGGTGGCAATGGACCTACTTTATAAGACAACAAAAGAAGAGGGGATCGATATATCGATATATTTTAGCTGAACCCAATAAGAAAAAGGCGGAAAAAGAAAAGTGGTACTTGGAAAGAAATATGGATGCTGCTATGAAAGTTACTAATCGACAAATTCGAGTAGAAGATATGGGGGAAGGCCCGGGTTTTGTATGGAATGACATCGGAATGGAATAATACATGGCTGCTACATATCCCCAAACTTGAACCTTAGAGACTACCTAGAATTCCTAAAAAATCCAAGAAAAAATAAGCAAACTCATAGAATATAAATTCTGGTTCGAGAAGATTTCAATGTCAAATCGCATATGTGGGGATCAAGAGTAGAGGATGACAGAGGAAAGAACCTAACAGAATGGCTAGCGGAAGAATACCTAATCATACATAACCAAGGGAACTCCCCAACATTTGTAAGAAGAAACTATGGCAGTTTTATAGACGTAAAATTGAGCACCAAAAAACTCTCTAAGAAGATAACGAACTGGAAAGTGATGAATACAGAGAGTCTGAGCTTTCATCAAAACATTACATATGAGATTCAGGAGTCCCTAAACAAAAAGAGCATATACAAATACAAAAAGGATGGAGAATAAAAGAGGACAAACTAGGTTTGTTGACAGAAGAAATTGGAGAGCTAATACAAAAAAACGGTGACTGGCCATCAGCGGAATAGGTCATAAAATACATAACTAAGGGATGCGACACAATTTTTCCGAAGAAAACCCATATACCAAATAAGAGCGCGATATACTGGTGGACAGAGAAGGTAAATGAAAAACGGAAGGAATGTATCAAACAAAGAAGACTTCTCACCAGATAAGAAAAAACCAATAACCCTGCACATAAGACCATCCAAACAGACCGGTAAGAATCAAGGAGAGCTTTGAAAAAGGCTATTGTAGAAGCAAAGACCAATGCCTGGCACAACGTTATAGAAGAAGTTGAAGAAGACACATGTGGAAAAGGATACCGATTCGTCATGGACAAATGGAAACCAAGGCCAAGGCCACTTATCGGACGAATATCAACTCGAAATTGCTAAGAAACTATTGCCAATGAATCAAACTTCTCGCTGGGACAGAATGGAAAAGGAGAAGCGAGAAATCCCTTCACTTACGATTGAGGAACTAATGACAGCCAAGAAGCGCCTAAAAAATAGGAAAGAACCTGGTCGAGATGGCTTAATACCGGAAGTTATCAAGGCAGTTGTCACAGAACACGCGCATACAATTCTAAGACTACTAAATAAACTCTTTCAAGAAGGGACTTTCCCAGATATCTGGAAGGAAGCAAGACTGGTGCTAATAAAAAAAGGGAAACCTGACTAAAACAATAAGGCGTATAGACCAATATGTGTCCTAAACGTTATGGGAAATCTGTTTGAGCAAATCATTCACACATGTAATAAAACGAGTCCAAGAAACAGCGGATGAAGCCAACGAAAGAGCAGGAAGAAAAAGAAGGGCACTAGTAGCTCTGGATGAGCAAAATGCGTTTAATACCGCACCATGGGAAGGTATCCTGAACGAATTAAAAATAAGACACGTTGTTCCGCACATATACAATATAATAGCCAGTTACTTGGAAAACAGGATTTGTTTGTGGGAAATTCCGAGAAAATGACGGTAACGTGCGAAGTACCACAAGGCTCGGTGCTGGGACCCACTCTCTGGAACCTGCACTATGATGAGGTATTAAGACTACAAATGCCCTATGGTACGACACTTGGATACGCTGGCGATCTCGCAGTGGTGGTAACAGCTAAAGATGCCCATTGGAATTGGAAACGACATACAAAAAAGTCGTAAAGGATATCACAGACCGGATGCACAGGAAAAATCTGCAAATAGCTGCACAGAAAACTGAAGTTGTCTCACTCGCAGCCGGAAGAAAGATGAAGTAAATCACAATCGAGGTAGGAAAGACACGTGTCACCAGCCAAGAAGCAGTTAAGTATCTATGGATCCATTTAGACCGCAATATGTACATGGGATACCACATCTGTAAAATAGCTAAAAAAGCAAATAAGGCAATTGGAGCCTTACGCGGTTAATGCCAAACATCGGAGGACCGAAGGAATCAACAAGAAGAATACTATTCGGTACCGTAAACTCCATAGTACTGTACGGAGCGGTCACATGGAAAAAAGTACTGAGAAAACAACACCATAGAAGTATACTGATTTGAATCCAAAGAAGAATGGCAATCAGAGTCATAAGCGCCTATCGAACAACTTCAACGAAAGCCCTGCTGGCGATAGCAAGCCAATCGACCCACTAGTAGGAAAAAGAATGATCATAGAACAGGTAGAAACCAAAAAAAGCCCGCGGATTAATCTTGGATAAATGGCAAGAAAGGTGGAAAATGGGGGAAGGAAAAGGTGAGTGGACAAAAAAATAATACCACACTTGAGAACGAGTAACAACCGAAAGCAAGGACAGGTAAACTATTTTTTAACACAACTAACTGGACACGGACACTACCAAGCGTACCTTCATCGCTTCAAAATAAGTACCGCGGATGAATGCATATATACTGCAAGCGGCCAGATACAACAGAGCACACCTTTTTCGAATGCTTAAGATGAAAGGAAGAAAGAAGGAAAATGGAAAACTAGGTCATAGTAGCCTTGAGAATATAATAAACAAGATGCTAAATAGTCAAGAAAACTGGAATACGGTTAGCGAGATGGCAAAACAAAATCTAACGTGCAAACGAAAAGACATGACTGAGATTCCAAAATAGGAAAGGGCGGCTCGAAGAAATGCCCGACGGTTGTTCTGAGCAGAGGCAAACGGAGGGGTTTTAGTCGGGGTAGCGCCCGACCCTGTTCGATCCGATAGACAACACCGAGCCAAGCATCGTTCGCCAAGCGGTTTCCCCTCTACAGAAAAAAAAAATGTTTTTAAAGACGAACATTTATTGGAAAACAAGTACTGAAAATATCAATAATTTAGAACCATAATATGAGAAACGATTACTTTTTACGGCCTCAAGTAATAAATAATAGTCAGACAAAATGGATTTGCGAATGGACATTTTTATTTATTTTTTGGAAATTACCGTTTATTATGGAATTAAATAACATTGGGAATTATAAAACAACACAAATGATGAATAATAACACTTTCACTAATAGAAAATTATTCTGGATGAAGTTTTCTCCATCATCAACTCCATTGATTGATTATTTATGATGTGTTGACTAACCATGTCCCAGCAATACTCGATTCTTCGTTTTAACCCATCAATTGTCGTAATATTACAATTGGCATAAACCATCCAGAATTCCAGTAATCCACGGGGCTAAAATCGGGGCATTAAGCGGTCACAATTCCGGCTCGATAAATTCGGGGAAAGTTTTTTGTAAATATCTAATTGTACTGCGAGATGTATGTGAAGGAGCACCGTCTTCTTGAAATCAATATTTTCGCAAGAACACTCAAGGACACCATTAACGAATCTTGGAATTAGAAGCCTCTCCAATGGAACCTCTCGCTTTTCTGGGGTAATTGAGTAAACCCTGCTATTTTGGGTATTTTTCAGTTGGTTAGAAAAATCCCTCTTTGTCAGAAAACCAAGTTATCTTCTTAGAAGCTGTTGACACCTTATGAACCTTCTTCTTTTATTTTGTACAGTTAAATTTTGGCAATAAACTTTTTTATAGAAGTACCCTAATGTTGAGATCACTTTTTAAAATTCTTCGCACCGTGGTTCGCTTAGGTATTATTGTAAATCTAGAAATTTCCCTTGCGCTTCTGATATCTGATGACATTCGTCCGTTGGGAGCTCTGGATAAGAATATGGTGTTTTAATTGGATTAGTTTTCCTACAAATACGATATAATCGTGAATGATTGCCTGCTTTTTTGTTAGAGATTTGAAGGTGGTTGATGGATTTATATATTGTTGGAGTAATAGTGTTGTTGGCTATGATAGAATAAATAATTTAATTGAATGAGATATATTAGTTTCCTGAAAAGGAGTCATTTGGCAAGAATGAACAACAATAGGCAATTCAAGAGGATATGGGGAGCAAGATCAATCCAAAAACAGACAAGAGGCCCACCAAAGAAAACATGGAATGATATGATTGTAGAGAATCTAGCGAAAAGAAATGAAACCTGGACAGCAGGAAACAACAAAAAACAATGGGCCAATTTTATTAACAATAATTAAACATTACACCTTAACACCTACGGGTACAATAAGGTTTCCGATTATATATATATATATTATATATATAAAAAAAGATATGGCTTTATTCCACTATTATAACAACGATTCAAATATTTAGTCCGTTCAAGATCTGTGCCCGAATCACGGCAGAACAGTCGCGGGCCATACCTCGCTGCAATGATTGGACTAATACTCGCAGCTGAATCAATTGTTGGTTCGGATCAGTTCCATTAGTCCAACTCGTCGGATCTGATACAATGGATCAGTTCCATTACAGGTAAGCCATCCTTATGCCTAAGTCATACAAAGAGCAAACCCTCCAAGTTTCAGGTCTCTACGATCAGCGGTTTAGGCTGTGCGTTGATCCGTCCGTCAGGACAAAGCATTTTATACGTATAGATTATGGTTGTTATGCTACTCACAATCTCCATTTTGAGGTTTAGCGTTGTTAGTTTCGACAACTTACTGTACTTTGGGAAAAATATTTGATGTATTTTAATATTAGAAGTATGAAATTTAATTCGGACACGATATAAATTGTGCGGATTTGACTGCAGCCAGGGCCGGACTTTGGTTACATATTTTGGCATAATAAGTTGTTCACTATCTATTTGTATTAGTGTTCACTATATCTATCTCATGTAGATTCTAAATAATTCAACTTTATACATTTGGCCATAGTAAATTTATTATCTCATCACACAGCTAACGATTTTATAAATTACTATAAAAAAACAATTTATATCATTACCTGTCATGTAACTATAGACTCCATAGGCTACCACAAAAAATTTAGCAATTCATGAAATCCTTAGCAGTATGTTGAATTATTGAAAATTTTCATGGAATAGGTATACGGAACACTAATTGTCGTTCGCTACCTAAAAAACAAGCTAATATTTCATCTACATACCTATACCAAAATTAGATATTTTTTGAAATGTTACATTAAAAATTTTATCTTTTTAAACTGTCCAAAAAAATGGTTGCCAAAATTGGTGATATCGGGCTTTCCATTGGTAAACCTTCATTTTGAATATATACCTTATTGTCAAAAGTAAAATAGTTCTGATTAATACATATAACAAACAAATTGAGTATATCTGATATTATTCCCGGACTAAGATTTTTATCATCTAGTAATTTTCCTACAAGTGTTATGATGCACTGTTTTGGGGGAATCAAATAAAATGAGTTTAGAGTTATCTTATAAGTTGTATGCTTTAAATTGTTTGATTAGTTCTATCGAGTTTCCAATTGAGTACCTATTTAGATATACATCCATAGCTATTAAGTATAATATTTAGTTTTTTAACTTATTAGTTTTTTAACTTATTATTAGGAGTATTAACATGAGAAACTACAGGTCTAATTGCTTTCGAAACTTTATGTAATTTAACGGTTCCATATAATTGAAAGCCCTATATGACCAATTTTTGGAAACATTTTTATGGACAGTTTAGAAAGAAAAATCTTTGAATGTAACATTTCAAAAAATATCTATTTTGGTATAGGTATGTAGATGTATATTAGCTTGTTTTGTGGGTAGTCAATGATGATTAGATATATTTTTCGGTCATATTAATAATTTACACCCAAAAATTAAATTTACATTAGAAGTTGAAGAAAATAATTCAATTAATTTTCTTAAGGGTAAGGGGGTAAGGGGTCCAAACAGTAAATTTAGATGTTGATGGTTTTATTCAAATTTTCTCAGCATAATAAACAGAATAATTAACATTGTAAACGATATGACACATTGAGGTTGGTAGGTACATATTACCTAAAAATTTTAAGGTACTATTCAAATTACATGACAAGATATTAAATTGTATCTACATAGTAGAAAAAGTATAGTTTTCAATAAAAAAAATTAACTCAAGAAAGGTTGAAGCTAGGTTGAATATATATTAACAAAAGTTGTTTCAAATAGCGTGAATAAAATACACCAATAAAAAACGAAGTTATAAACAACTTCGGGTATAATATTTTTTTCATTAAATAGTTCACCTTTAGAAACCCCCATACCAATTTTCACTATTAAGACACCCTCAGCTTTCCAGATCTTTCTAATCAACGGTTCATCTGCCGCACCTATATACATAGTGTCCGATATAAAATAACTCAAACAAAAAACATTAAATTTTTTCTTGGACACTCTGTATTGAAACTATAAATTTAATCCAGTGTATTGTAAGTTAGCAGGTGTTAGTACAAGCTTATTTACAGCGGTTAGAAGAGTTAAGTACTCATATACAGTGTGATTCATTGAAAACAACAGCAATATATTCATTAGATTGGAAGAGAAAGTTGAAATATTCCGATTCTTAATACAAAAAGGGGACATACAGACTTCCAACTCTCCTCCTTTGACAATAGCTACAAATTTGGATGAAAAATCGACGTAATTGAATGTTTTTCTTTTAAATCTATTGAATATGGAGCTGGATCGTTTTCAGTGGTTCACTCCGTCTAGAGTCGTAAGCTGTGGCAAAATGACAGTTCTTACCGACAACGGCTTGCCTAGATAATTGCGACCATCGTAATGAGACCATTTTTGCACTTCTACTATCACATTTATTCCAGGACTCATCGTGGCAATTGTTTGATTATGATTGATCAGTCTATAATTTTTCGTCAACATATTTCGATCTAAGCCGAATTCCAAAAATGCTTTAGTAGCGTTTATCATCGTGGGCGTGAATGGATCTAAAGCGAAATTGCCGATCAACACCAAATCTATGTTATCCTTACCACTGGCCGGTTGCACATTCCAGTCTCTTCCTACGTAGACGTTGCCATCTCCGCCTACCGCAAAATTAAAATAAACATCTTTTAGTTTATTAATGGAAATGTCGCTGCTTTGTAGCGACCGCATTTTCTTGGCACAGCTTTCGAAGTCCTCGCAAGTGCCTCCAGCGGTGTGTTTGATTATAACGAGATCGACAGGCGGATTCATTGGTGTCATATCCGAAACTATTTTGCCGTTCCAAATTTCCTTCGGAATTAATTGGTGATCACCTATATTTATTGTATCTTTGGGCGATTCGTATACTTGTTCTTGAGTATCTTTTCTTAATAGAAAAAAGAGCATCACAGTTATTCCAGTTAATAAAAATAGTAGTAGGATTGCTCCCAAGTAAAATTTGAAAGTGTATTTTCTTTTTGTCGAAAACCTAACGTCTTGTTCTTCCTTTTGGGGTCTCGAAGACTGGTCTATAACAATAAAAAAACAACAATGATGAATCTCTTGTTAACCAAAAAACATTTTTAAATTAATTTTTCAACTATTTATTCGATAAGTATAGCTGGTAAATCATAAATCCCAATGTACGTAATTGAAAATCAAAACAATGATATCCGCACCGCTGTTCGTTTGCCTTATATCGTTGCTCCAATCCACTGTCAATCAGTATGCTCTGTCACTTTTTAAACCTATTGAAATTTATGGATCAGACCAAATCGTCACAAAACCCATGACGTCATCAACTTAGAACGGCCAACTGCCACCATTGAGAGTAGGTAATTTTAAATGTACTCTTAAAATATGAGCCATCTAGAAACTTGGGGCTAGGAGAATATTTTTATATTATTCTTGGTACCCACCCCCAGGACGTGTTGAGAAATGAATTGAACCTTTCTCTCCACAGAGTTTATTAGAATATAATATAGTCCTACATTTTTGGTACCCACCCCCAGGTAATTTTTTCTTAGTCTTAGTCACAGAATACACCAACTGACAAGAAGCGAAGCCCGGCGAAATTCCTTTGATGCTGAAGTCGAAATAAATGTCCTTGAACGTGACATCTAACTTTTGACATACACTAAGAACGAGAACAATAATAAATGCTTACAGCTTTACTCGAATCACACTGAGAAATATTAAATTACACTTCAATGGCAGAAAGTTGAGATTCCTGCACTGCCTCGGTCAAAAGTACCAAAACAATTAATCAACATTAGCATTAGCTACTTGTTAACAAATTTTGGGGTTATATGAGCGGAGCTTGACATCAGTTATCGTGGTACTTATTGGTGCGATGGGTAAGCGCGTGCCTTCCACAGTGAGGGTCGTCGGTGCAAGTCCTACCGACATTACTGTACGTTTCATAAAAATTGATTTAACACCAATTATCATAGTTTTGCAGAATAATATAATTAAAGCGATATGTATGTCAAAAGCCAGAAGATAGGAACTATATTGAAGGTATTCTTTTTGTTAATTATTTTGGTAAATTAAACCACAATCTTTTTATATTTTTTAATTCAACGTTTCGGAAGCGTTCCTGCAAAATATTTTTTGTGTGACATTCTAACAATACTATAGTCCGCTACCAATGGGATCCAGTGAAGTGCACGCTCCAGAAACGGTTTTATTAAGGATAGCACTTTTTTGCTTATTTCGGAAATGTTAATAAAACGCGTTTGGTGTTACTTTTTTGTGATATGATTATTTTTGTTTTAAATATGTCAAAAACAGTTTTGTGATTTTGTTTATTGAAGTGTGCATTTATTAACAACAATTCAAACGATAAATCATAAAAAAACCTGGATAAAAACTTATGATACTATCCTGATAAAGCAGGTAATTGATTATTGGAAATTTTTCTTTCTAACATTGGTAATCAAATTTGACTACATTCGGATGAAATACTAGCCACACATTTAACCGCATTTTCTTTGATTTTTTGTCTTTTACTATTGGGCTCTTTCAATATTATGTGCGCTGAATCCCATTGAATATGATGCCCCTCTTCACAAGCATGTTTGCATATACCTGACTTAAAGAACTCCCTATTTTTAATATACTTTTTGTGTTCATCTATTCGGATTTTTAATGGTCTAGATATTTCACCTGAATAAAATTTGTCACATTCACAGGATATTTGATATATGCAGTTTTTTGAAGATTGTTCTTCATACTTGGTTTAGTTTTCGTAAGTATAGATCTCAACGTATTATTAGATTTAAAGCTAGTTCGAATTTTGAATTGATTACCAATTTTCTCAATTCTTTCGGATTAAAGCGATTAAAGCTAAAAATTATATTAGTTGAATTATTATTATTATTGGCCATTCTCTATATTCCTAATTTCTTGGTTTATAAATTCGATCGGGTAATTATTGTTATTTAAAACTGACTTTAGTAAAGTTGTCTCTTTATGAGTTTATTATATAGAACAAATTATTTTGGCCCTATCGTATAAAGATTTTACTAACCATCTTTGTACACTTATAGAACTTGTTTCACACGCTGTAGATGTTTATTGTCTAAAAATGGCGAAAAATTGTTATTCTCAATTTCAAATTTTAAAGATTTTTCTTCTTCATTTATTGCGTCTACATATCTCCACCAGACAATTGGTTTGAATTTTTGATTATTTACTATTTGGGATTCAAAATGTTCCATATAAATATTTGATAAAATAGGTGAGAGGCGAGAACCCATGGGAAGACCAAAATTCTGTTCATAAAAATCGTTATTGAATTGAAAATATGTTTTTCTACAGCCGCGCGTAAAATGACTAATTACTATATTCAAATGAAATCGTAAAGTCGACAAATGCCGAGGATTGTTACTTTACGGTCTAGCGCAAAAAGGAATCTTTTTCGCTCGCTCATTTAATCAAACCACGCCCTCCGAATTAACTCAATTGGTGAATATTTATGGAACCGCCCTTCTGACTTCTGACCTGACTTCGCAAGCGCGTGCGTGTGTTCTTCCGTCTCACTTCGACTATTGACTGATATTCTGATTCGAATTCTGACAAGTCTGAACAAGTCAGTAGTAGGGAAGTGAGATTAATAGAAAATAATCGATTAAATAAAAATCAATTTTTCTTTATTCAAAATTAATCGATTTGTCAAAAATTGTCAAAAATGGTCAATTGTCAAAAATTTTTGAAAAATGGTCATAATTGTCAAAAACTATCAAAAATGGTCAAAAATGGACAATTATCGTCAAAATTGGTCAATAATTATCAAAAATTGTTAAAATTTTGAAAAATGGTAGAATATTGTCAAAAACTATCAAAAATGGTTAATAATTTTGAAAAATTGTTGAATTTTTTGAAAAAATGTCGAAGATTGTCAAAAATTGCCAATAATTTTCAAAAACTATCAAAATTTGTCAAAAATGGACAATTATTGTTAAAAATGGTCAAAATTTTGAAAAATAGTGATTATTGTAAAAAATTTTAAATATGGTCAAAAACGGTCAATAATTGTTAGAAATGGTCAAAAAATTTGAAATATGGTCAAAAATGGTCAATAATTGTTAAAAATGGTCAAAAACTTGGGAAAATGGTCCATAATTGTCAACAATTGTCAATAATTATCAAAAACGGTCTATAATTTTGAAAAATGGTCTAAAATTTTGAAAAATTGTCAATTATTGTTAAAAACTGTTAAAAATGGATAATTATTGTCAAAAATGGTTAAAAATTGTCATCATTTTGAAAAACAGTCAAAATGGTCAATAACTGTCAAAAATGGTCAATAATTGTCAAAATTTTGAGAATTGGTCAATAATCGTCAAGTTGTCAAAATTTTGGAAAATAGTCAATAAATAGTCGATAAATATTCGAGCCGTTTTCGAAAATCGATTTAAACACGTAATTTATAAAATCGATTTACTAAAAATCGATTTATATAAAAATCGATTATTTTTTAACATCCCTAGTCAGTAGATCTTGTTAAGGTTAATCATAATGAATAGCGAAAATGACGATTATTCTAGCACTCCTATTATAACCTAAGATAATATAAAAAACTTAATTATTAAAAGGGCGACTGTAGAAAAAATTATGTGTGTTTTTCGAGCGTAAAGTAAAAATGCCGCAATCTGTTACTTTACGCTCTAAATACACAAATAACTATTTCGTAAAACATAATTTTAGTACTTTTTTAAATGAAACTAAGTGTTTCTAATTAATTCTACTATTTAATGAAAAAAATTATTAAAAATCTAAGATATTGATAATTATTTCGATATTGACATATCATCCATTCTGATGATGAATATTTTGGCTAGACATCAAGTAGGTATCACATAAAATGTAACTTCTGTCATTCTGATGATGATATGTCAATATCGAAATAATTATCAATTTTAATAAATTTTTTCATTAAATAGTGGAATTAATTAGAAACACTTAGTTTCATTTAAAAAAGTAACATGAGGAGATTCCACAAAGTAAGGGTCCAAAGAGTAAATTCAATAATTTTAGTAATTCTATCATTGTTGTTACGCTCAATTTGGTCCGTTCTATAAGTGTCTGATCAATTTCTAATTTTGATTTGATAAGTTCTATTGTTTTTTGTACTGGAACATTTGTAAAAAGACTAAATAATGATTTTTGTTAAAGTTTGAATCTGATAGCTTTTCTAAAAAATGTTGGCTATTTTTAAGATACAAATCCGTTTGTTCTGCGAGAGGTTCAATAATTTTTAATACAGTGATGGGATAAAGTATGGAACCAAGTAAATATCTTTTAAACGAAAAGAACGATATTTATGAAAATTTGCAGGTAAGTGCAATGGAACAAAATGCATCTGATGTACATTTTTTTGTTAATAATATACTTCCGGTTTAACCGGAAATGCCATAAACTTCTTTAATTTAAATGGGACACCCTAAATATTTTTACAGATTTTGAAAGAGCTTGTTATTTTGAATTCATACATACTGAGTTTAGTGTAAAAAAATTTGTAAAAACGAGGAATATAGCACTTTAATCAACCTCCTTTGAGTTTTTTGCGTTAGAGCAAAGAAATATTTAGATAAACTAATTGATGTTGTTTGTATGCATAGTAATAAATAAACGAGTACTATTTAGTACGTCTTTTGTTCTCCAAGTGTCAAATTCTAATTGACGGAAATAAATTTTACAATTTAGAATGGTTCAATTAAGTAAAAAAGAGCGTATTGAAATTTTAATTATGTTCGGTTATGGTGATCGTGTTAGAACTCATGAAGAAGTGTGTCATATTTTTAATAATTTGCATCCGGAGAGAAATCCTATATCACGCTCAACAGTAACTAAAACATTACAACGTTTTAATACAACTGGGATGGTAAAAAATTTGCTAAAACCTGGAAGACCGCGGACTGCAACGAACGAAACTGTTGAACAAAATATTGCAATCGATTTAGAAGAATCACCTCAAACTTCCACCACAAATTTGGCACTAAACCATGGTATCAGTCGACGTTCTGTAGAAAAGATATTAAAAAGTGAAAAGTATCATCCGTATAAGGTACAGTTGGTTCAAGAATTGTCAGACGATGATTTTGACCGACGGCTAGAATTTTGCGAACGGCTAATGGACATCTGTAATGGCGACGATAATTTTGCTTCTAACATAGTTTTTTCCGATGAGGCAACTTTTTGTTTAAATGGAACGGTTAATCGCCATAACTCAAGGTATTGGTCAAATGAGAATCCTCATTGGATTCATGAAGCACATACCCAGCATCCACAGAAGTTAAATGTTTGGATGGGAATTGTCGAAAATAGGCTTATAGGCCCATTTTTGCGATGGAAACTTGAATGGTGACAAGTATTTGGATCTACTAAAAAACGAAATTATTCCTGCACTTCAACAGAATGGGCAATTACCACAAAACGTTTGGTTTCAACAAGATGGAGCACCTCCCCACTATGATAGACGGGTTAGGGATTTTCAGGATGCGAATTTTCCAAATCGATGGATTGGACGTAGAGGATTCATAGAGTGGCCTGCTCGTTCTCCGGATCTTAGCCCGTTAGATTTTTTTGGGGTTATCTCAAATCACGTGTTTACGTTAGACGACCAACAAACTTACAGGAATTGAGACAAAGAATTATTGATGAATGTGAACTAATACGTGGAGAAGTCTTGGAAAGAGTGACTCAAGAATTTGTTAATAGGATGGCATATTGTCAGCAAGTAAACGGCGAGCATTTTGAACATTTGAAGTAATTTTTTTTTCTCATTATTCTAAAATAATGAAATGTACACCTATTGTACAACTAACAGTGAGTTTTTACAAATTTTTTTACACTAAACTCAGTATGTATGAATTCAAAATAACAAGCTCTTTCAAAATCTGTAAAAATATATAGGGTGTCCCGTTTAAATTAAAGAAGTTGATGGCATTTCCGGTTAAACCAGAAGTATATTATAAACAAAAAAATGTACATCAGATGCATTTTGTTCCATTGCACTTACCTGCAAATTTTCATAAATATCGTTGTTTTCGTTTAAAAGATATTTACTTGGTTCCATACTTTATCCCAACCCTGTATATGATTTGATAGTTTGTTGCACGGGGAATTAATAGTGTACAAATCGGTCTTAATGGTATATTTTGTTTATGAATCTTTCGTAGACCATAAAAATGTGGTGGTTTACTGTATTTAGGCGGGACCGGGAGTTGCATCCCATTTGAGCAGGCCAAACTTTTGACCGCTGAGTTGCATCCCGTCAACAAATTTAATATAGTGTCTAAAACTGATAGATAATTAAATAAAAGCGGGCATTGTTGTCATGTTTATTCTGATATCGTAATTGATACTAAATTTTATTTCCGAAACGGCGTCTAATACAGTTTTATAGCAATATAATGAATAATATATTAATTTAATTTATACATTATTCAATTATGTAGGTTAGGTTAGGTTATGTTTGGTTAGGTTTGATAAGGTTTGATTAGGTTTGGTTAGGATGGGTTAGGTTTGGTTGGGTTAGGTTTGGTTGGGTTAGGTTTGGTTTGGTTAGGTTTGGTTAGGTTTGGTTAGGTTTGGTTAGGTTTGGTTAGGTTTGGTTAGGTTTGGTTAGGTTTGGTTAGGTTTGGTTAGGTTTGGTTAGGTTTGGTTAGGTTTGGTTAGGTTTGGTTAGGTTTGGTTAGGTTTGGTTAGGTTTGGTTAGGTTTGGTTAGGTTTGGTTAGGTTTGGTTAGGTTTGGTTAGGTTTGGTTAGGTTTGGTTAGGTTTGGTTAGGTTTGGTTAGGTTTGGTTAGGTTTGGTTAGGTTTGGTTAGGTTTGGTTAGGTTTGGTTAGGTTTGGTTAGGTTTGGTTAGGTTTGGTTAGGTTTGGTTAGGTTTGGTTGGGTTTGGTTGGGTTTGGTTGGGTTTGGTTAGGTTTGGTTAGGTTTGGTTAGGTTTGGTTAGGTTTGGTTAGGTTTGGTTAGGTTTGGTTAGGTTTGGTTAGGTTTGGTTAGGTTTGGTTAGGTTTGGTTAGGTTTGGTTAGGTTTGGTTAGGTTTGGTTAGGTTTGGTTAGGTTAGGTTAGGTTTGGTTAGGTTTGGTTAGGTTTGGGTAGGTTTGGGTAGGTTTGGGTAGGTTTGGGTAGGTTTGGGTAGGTTTGGTTTGGTTTGGTTTGGTTTGGTTAGGTTTGGTTAGGTTTGGTTAGGTTAGGTAAGGTTAGGTAAGGTTAGGTAAGGTTAGGTAAGGTTAGGTAAGGTTAGGTAAGGTTAGGTGAGGTTAGGTGAGGTTAGGTGAGGTTAGGTGAGGTTAGGTGAGGTTAGGTGAGGTTAGGTAAGGTTAGGTAAGGTTAGGTAAGGTTAGGTAAGGTTAGGTAAGGTTAGGTAAGGTTAGGTAAGGTTAGGTAAGGTTAGGTAAGGTTAGGTAAGGTTAGGTAAGGTTAGGTAAGGTTAGGTAAGGTTAGGTAAGGTTAGGTAAGGTTAGGTAAGGTTAGGTAAGGTTAGGTAAGGTTAGGTAAGGTTAGGTAAGGTTAGGTAAGGTTAGGTAAGGTTAGGTAAGGTTAGGTAAGGTTAGGTAAGGTTAGGTAAGGTTAGGTAAGGTTAGGTAAGGTTAGGTAAGGTTAGGTAAGGTTAGGTAAGGTTAGGTAAGGTTAGGTAAGGTTAGGTAAGGTTAGGTAAGGTTAGGTAAGGTTAGGTAAGGTTAGGTAAGGTTAGGTAAGGTTAGGTAAGGTTAGGTAAGGTTAGGTAAGGTTAGGTAAGGTTAGGTAAGGTTAGGTAAGGTTAGGTAAGGTTAGGTAAGGTTAGGTAAGGTTAGGTAAGGTTAGGTAAGGTTAGGTAAGGTTAGGTAAGGTTAGGTAAGGTTAGGTAAGGTTAGGTAAGGTTAGGTAAGGTTAGGTAAGGTTAGGTAAGGTTAGGTAAGGTTAGGTAAGGTTAGGTAAGGTTAGGTAAGGTTAGGTAAGGTTAGGTAAGGTTAGGTAAGGTTAGGTAAGGTTAGGTAAGGTTAGGTAAGGTTAGGTAAGGTTAGGTAAGGTTAGGTAAGGTTAGGTAAGGTTAGGTAAGGTTAGGTAAGGTTAGGTAAGGTTAGGTAAGGTTAGGTAAGGTTAGGTAAGGTTAGGTAAGGTTAGGTAGGGTTAGGTAAGGTTAGGTAAGGTTAGGTAAGGTTAGGTAAGGTTAGGTAAGGTTAGGTAAGGTTAGGTAAGGTTAGGTAAGGTTAGGTAAGGTTAGGTAAGGTTAGGTAAGGTTAGGTAAGGTTAGGTAAGGTTAGGTAAGGTTAGGTAAGGTTAGGTAAGGTTAGGTAAGGTTAGGTAAGGTTAGGTAAGGTTAGGTAAGGTTAGGTAAGGTTAGGTAAGGTTAGGTAAGGTTAGGTAAGGTTAGGTAAGGTTAGGTAAGGTTAGGTAAGGTTAGGTAAGGTTAGGTAAGGTTAGGTAAGGTTAGGTAAGGTTAGGTAAGGTTAGGTAAGGTTAGGTAAGGTTAGGTAAGGTTAGGTAAGGTTAGGTAAGGTTAGGTAAGGTTAGGTAAGGTTAGGTAAGGTTAGGTAAGGTTAGGTAAGGTTAGGTAAGGTTAGGTAAGGTTAGGTAAGGTTAGGTAAGGTTAGGTAAGGTTAGGTAAGGTTAGGTAAGGTTAGGTAAGGTTAGGTAAGGTTAGGTAAGGTTAGGTAAGGTTAGGTAAGGTTATGTAAGGTTAGGTAAGGTTATGTAAGGTTAGGTAAGGTTAGGTAAGGTTAGGTAAGGTTAGGTAAGGTTAGGTAAGGTTAGGTAAGGTTAGGTAAGGTTAGGTAAGGTTAGGTAAGGTTAGGTAAGGTTAGGTAAGGTTAGGTAAGGTTAGGTAAGGTTAGGTAAGGTTAGGTAAGGTTAGGTAAGGTTAGGTAAGGTTAGGTAAGGTTAGGTAAGGTTAGGTAAGGTTAGGTAAGGTTAGGTAAGGTTAGGTAAGGTTAGGTAAGGTTAGGTAAGGTTAGGTAAGGTTAGGTAAGGTTAGGTAAGGTTAGGTAAGGTTAGGTAAGGTTAGGTAAGGTTAGGTAAGGTTAGGTAAGGTTAGGTAAGGTTAGGTAAGGTTAGGTAAGGTTAGGTAAGGTTAGGTAAGGTTAGGTAAGGTTAGGTAAGGTTAGGTAAGGTTAGGTAAGGTTAGGTAAGGTTAGGTGAGGTTAGGTAAGGTTAGGTAAGGTTAGGTAAGGTTAGGTAAGGTTAGGTAAGGTTAGGTAAGGTTAGGTAAGGTTAGGTAAGGTTAGGTAAGGTTAGGTAAGGTTAGGTAAGGTTAGGTAAGGTTAGGTAAGGTTAGGTAAGGTTAGGTAAGGTTAGGTAAGGTTAGGTAAGGTTAGGTAAGGTTAGGTAAGGTTAGGTAAGGTTAGGTAAGGTTAGGTAAGGTTAGGTAAGGTTAGGTAAGGTTAGGTAAGGTTAGGTAAGGTTAGGTAAGGTTAGGTAAGGTTAGGTAAGGTTAGGTAAGGTTAGGTAAGGTTAGGTAAGGTTAGGTAAGGTTAGGTAAGGTTAGGTAAGGTTAGGTAAGGTTAGGTAAGGTTAGGTAAGGTTAGGTAAGGTTAGGTAAGGTTAGGTAAGGTTAGGTAAGGTTAGGTAAGGTTAGGTAGGGTTAGGTAAGGTTAGGTAAGGTTAGGTAAGGTTAGGTAAGGTTAGGTAAGGTTAGGTAAGGTTAGGTAAGGTTAGGTAAGGTTAGGTAAGGTTAGGTAAGGTTAGGTAAGGTTAGGTAAGGTTAGGTAAGGTTAGGTTAGGTTAGGTTAGGTTAGGTTAGGCAAGACCTGGCATATAAGGTGGCGGAGGAGGAGAAATGTGACGTGATAATAATGGGGGAGGTGAACACCGTACCAACCAAGTATATCATGAGTGAATTGGTGAGAAGAGGGGTTCCACAATACCTACTAAGGGTTTTGAGGAGATATTTCCAAGGAAGAAAAATAATGATGGGTGGGGGGGATAGTTACGAGGTCACAGCGGGTATTCCACAGGGGTCAGTACTAGGACCGACTTTGTGGAACATCTTCTATGATCCACTTATGAGATTGGAACTGCCGGAGGGAGTGGAGGTAGTCGGATTTGCAGACGATGTTGCAATAGTAGCTACGGCTACGAATAGGGAGCACTTGGAAATAAGTGTCAATGATGCGATGTGGGCTGTCAGTAGGTGGATGAAGGAGAAGGATATGAAGTTAGCACCAGAGAAGACGTCGGCCCTGATCTTGTATGGACCCAGGGGAGGGAATGTAACTTTTGAAATGGGGAGGTATGGTATTGAGCCTACAAAGGAGGTGAAATACCTGGGAATATGGTTAGATAGAGGCATGTCCTTTGGTACTCATATCAGGGAAATAGTAAGAAAGGCGTGTGCTAGAGCGGCGGCATTGGGTAGGATACTCCCTAACATTAGAGGACCAGGCGACAAGAAGAGAAGGATTCTGTGGGGTGTTGTCAAGTCAATACTACTGTACGGGGCTCCAATATGGGGGACAGCAATGAAGACAAAAAAATACAGGGATGACTTGACGAGGGTGCAAAGGCAAATGCTGCTGAGGATTGCGTCGGGATACAGAACTATATCCAACGACGCAATCCAAATTATCACAGGCATACCTCCAATAGACTTGCTGGTCGAGGAGAGGATCCAAATGTGGAAGAGGGGCAGGGAGAATAAAGGGTTGATAGAGAGGGAAATACAGGAAAAGTGGATAAGAAGGCTCAGGGAAGGTAATTGTAAGGGTGAATGGACACGGAAGATTATACCTGACATGGAGGGATGGCTGGAATGTAAACATCGGAAGCTGGATTACTTCACAACACAGGTATTGTCGGGACACGGGTCATACAGGGTGTACACGCACGGGATTGGGAAGGCTAGGGATGAAAATTGTATATACTGTGGAGCTAGGGACGACGTCCAGCATACTGTATTCGTATGCATGAGGTGGCATGATGAGAGGGCAGAGGTAGAGGGGAAGTTGGGACTGGTATTGGGGGTGGAGAATTTAGTAGGGTGTATGCTGGAGTCTGCGGAATCGTGGGAGGAATTGAGAGGGTTCTTCAGAACGATTATGGGGAAAAAGGAGGTTGAAGAGAGAGTCTGGCAGGATAGGGAGAATAGGGAGGGAGATGATTGAGTAAAAGTCCCTTAGGAAGGGGGTTCTCTTAATAATATCTTTATTCTTTTTATATCTTTCATTCGGCACGAATGTATTTATGTATTTAATTTGGTTTGTCTTTTAATTACTGTCTTTTATTATTAAACATTGGATGTGTAGGGTTTTTAAAGGTAGATCTATTTATTCATTTTATCCATATTTATTTTCGATATTTTTAATTACTTGTTGTGTAAGTTTATTTGGTAGGTAATAGACCCTTCCGAACTATGAAGAAATGCCCGAAAGGGTGGTCCCAGAGTTCGGAGGAGGGGAGTGGGGTTTAGTGGCGACGCTGGCTTTCTCGAGGTGACACTGGGTATGTCTTCTGCAATGCGGAAGACATATGTGCTGTCAAAATAAACACCATAATTTATAATTTTTTTAATAAATTGAGTGGAAAACAGTAAAGATGTAAAATGTAATACACTTCATAATAAATGCTGGAAATTACAGAATTTCAAGTTTCTAGCTTTACTGAAATTTAAGAAAAAAAATTAAAAACTCAATTTTAGTTACTACCTTTTAAGGGTGATATCTCGGAATGGGATGGACCGAGGAAATTTTGTTATAGGAAAGATCCATCATAATTTCATACGAGCAACCACCTCCTGTATTTTGTCGCATGAATTTAGAAGCACCCTGTATGTTGTTAAAAATGCTGACTCAAATAGGTAATAGGAGGTAAAATAATATACGTTGAATAATTGGTTTAGCGGACTGTATTTCTTAATTGTTGCTCGATGTAAAACAGAATCTGAAGTCTAAAGTGACGTTTATAATCGTTTTGTAAAAGTTTCTCATTCTTTGCGACGTTGCCGCATTTACAATTATTTTTTAAAAAACATAACAAGTAAAATTATACATACTCCCCCTTTGAAGGGTACCTTCAAAAAGAAATATGATTGTCATACATACAAATAAACATTCATTTAAAATATAACAAATATAGCTATTAATTATGATTAAAACCTTTTAATAACTGTTTAATTGTTTGTTTCGTCTTGCAATGGTAACTTGCACAAGTGACGCACTGATCTTAAAACACTTCCTTTTGCTGTTTTAACTTCTGCTGTGCGAGATACCATCCTTGCCTTTGATTAATCTGGAAATTCTGCCAATAGGCCACTTGTAAGGGGGCTGTTTATCGTTTTTTATTAGCACTAATCGGCCTTCATTAACTTCTGTAGGTGGTGTCTTCCATTTATATTGAGTATGTAGCTGTGATATATACTGTTTTGAAAAATGTGCCCACAGCTGTTGAGTCAATTTCTGGACATGTTGAATTCTTGATAATTTGAATGACCTGATATGTTGCAAATCAGGTTCCGGAATGAAATCAGGAGAACGGCCAAGAAGGAAATGTGAAGGAGTAATTGGCATTAAATCATTAGGGTCGTTTGACATAGCAAATAGCGGTCTAGAATTGAGAATACCTTCAACTTGAACAACCAAGGTGTTTAATTCTTCGAAGGTAACATTCCTACTAATAAGTACTCGTTTTAAGTGATGTTTGGCACTTTTCACAGCTGCCTCCCATAAGCCACCATAATTTGGAGTATATGGTGGGATAAACATCCAGTTTATGCCCTTTTCGTTGGTACCATCAATAATTGAATCTTTGTTTGTTCTTAAAAATTTGCCTAATTCTCTTAACTCATTTCTAGCTCCTACAAATGTACTGCCATTATCGGACCAAATAGTTGCAGGAAGACCTCTTCTAGAGGTAAAACGTGATAAACAGGCTAAGAAGTTCTCAGTAGTTAAATTAGATAGAATTTCTAAATGTACGGCTTTGGTACAGAAGCACACAAAAATGCATAAATAACACTTAGTTAGCCTAGCTCCTTTCCCCTGTTTATTTAAAATTAAAAAGGGACCCGCATAGTCAATACCAGTTATTTCAAAAGGGAATTTAAATTTTAAACGGCTATCTGGTAGACTGGACATAGGCGAAACTAGTGGGGTAGGATTAAATCGAAAACATGTTAAACAGTTCTTAACTGTTTTCTTTGCAAGATTACGACCTTTAATAGGCCAATAAAACTGTCTAATTGAGGCTAATAACAATAGAGGACCTGGATTCAGAAGAATCTTATGCTTATGTTCAAAAATTAATTTAGTATACGGATGATTTGAATCCAATAAAATAGGGTGCTTAACGTCATAACTCAAATATGTATTTTTTAGGCGACCCCCTACGCGCAAGAGACCTTTATCATCTATAAAGGGAGTTAAGGAAGAAAGCCTATGCTTTTTATCTAACAAGGAATTACTAGATAACACTGTAATTTCTGAACTGAAGCTTTCAAATTGAGCAAGACGAAGGAGCGAAATGTTGGCTTCATCTAGTTCATGTGCGGTAATTGGACCACTGACTAGAGGTTCATTATCTCTTTTTCTTTGAATGTTACGAATAAATCGAATACATAAAGCAGTAGTTCGTTTTAACTTGGATAGACAAGAATATTTAGTGAATAAGGGGAAATTATCTATATTCACAATCTGTAGGATAGCAGCTTTGTTTTTCGTCTCTGGTAATCTGTCAATGGGAATAAATTGGTCTATCATAGGAAAATTAGAACCAGAAATTTTTAGGAATTCAGGTCCCGTCCACCACAAAGTGGAGTCGAGCAGGATCTCTACGGGTACACCACGAGAGGCTAGATCTGCTGGATTCTGCTTTGTGTTGACATATCTCCAATCTTCTAAATTGGTTAGAGATTGAATTTTGGATACTCTATTCGAGACAAAAACTTGTAACAAACTAGGTTCTGTTCTAATCCAGCTAAGAGCCACTTGTGAATCCGACCACATGAATATCGGAACTTGTAGTGAAAGTGCCCCTTTAACTAGGTCAACTAATTGTGCTCCTAGTAGAGAAGCACATAATTCTAACTTGGGAATTGTAATGGTCTTAAGAGGAGACACTTTACTCTTAGCACATAGTATATGTGACTGAAACTCATTGCTACTATTTCTGCTTCTTAAATATACAACGGCTGCATATGCATCTTTTGATGCATCGCAAAAACAATGCAATTCAATAAGATTAAAATCCTTAGGTATGCAGTTTCTAGGAATATCAGAGTTTTGAAGTTTGCTTAAGCTACTGTAGAATTTTGAAAATGATCTTTCAAGATCGCTAGGAATGGTACTATCCCAGGATAATTTCAAGCTCCACAGTCGTTGAATAATGATCTTCGAAATAATTATAATTGGACTTAAAAGACCCAAGGGATCATAAATGTGTGCAATAGTAGACAGTATATACCTTTTGGTGAAAGTAATTCTATCATTGTATGTGAATTGTCCAGTATTAAATTGTAAAGTGTCAGTAGTAGGCATCCATTGAATTCCAAGGGTTTTACAGCTTTCATTTTTACCTATATTCAATACTGCATTTGAAATATTCGAATATTGTAAATTGGATAAAATCTGCGTATCATTGGAAATCCATTTTCTCAAGATAAAATGAGCCGACTCTAAAATAGAGTATATTTGACTACATAAATTTGCAAGGTCATGTTGATCATTGGATCCAGTCAAAAGATCGTCTACGTAAAAATCTTTTAAAATAATTTCACATGCTCTAGGATACTCGTGTATATACTCGGCAGCGAGTTTTCTTATACAGGCAATAGACAAATAGGGGGCGGACGTGGTTCCATACGATACAGTATTTAATTGATAAATTGAGAATTCTGATTTTGGATTTTCACGCCATAGAATTTGTTGAAGTGGTCTATGTATTGGATCCATTAGGATACATCTAAACATTTTTGAAACATCAGCCGAGACGACATATGTATAAGTTCTAAAGCGAAGTAGGATGTCTATGATATCATTTTGAACTTTAGGTCCAACATACTGTAAATCATTGAAGGACCATCCAGTGGAACTGGCACAGCTTGCATCGAATACGGTCCTTAATTTGGTAGTTAAACTAGATTCTTTTAATACGCCATGATGTGGCAAAAAATAAGAGATAGAATTTGGACTCTCACTCTCATCAACTCTGCTCATATGACCCAAAGACTCGTACTCGTTGATAAATTCAAAATATAAATGCTTAAGATGTTCATCACTAAATCGTTTTTCAAGCGAATGAAACCTTTTTATCGCAGTTGTTTTGCTGGCACCTAGGAGACTAGGAGAATGTTTGAGTGGAAATTGGACCACAAATTGACCTTGTTCATTTCTATACGTCGTTTTGTTGAATATGTCTTCACACTCTTTGTCCTCTTTTGAGATTAGAGTGGAGACTTTGACCTCCTCGAGTTCCCAGAATCTTTTTAATTGGTCGTCCTCGGGGATGTGGACTTTGGAAAAATTACAAATAGAAAATTTAGAATCGAGTGGTATACTCCCTGTTACAACGTAGCCAAAGTGGGTATTTTGGAGAGAAGGAAGGTTACTACCCAGTCTAATTTTGCCATCAAGGATGAAGTCCCAAAATAGGCTTGCCCCTATCAGCATATCAATATTTCCGGGAACAGAAAAACTGGGATCTGCTAATTGAATGTATTCGGGGATATTCCAGTTTATTGTATTAAACTGATAGGTTGGGATTCTATTACTAATAGTAGGGGCGCAACAAAGCAAGAAATTGTACAATGAAAATTAGATGAATTTGAAAATAAAGACAGAGTACATTTCTTGTTAAGTTGAGAAACTATCTGGTTAATACCAACAATTGACAAATTTGTGGGTGTGCAAGGAATTTTTAACCTGTCACAAAATTCTTGGCTAATTAAATTTGATTGGGCTCCACAATCTAATAATAATCTACATGGGTGGTAATTACCGTGGGTATCTTTAACTTTACACAAAATAGTTGATAAGAGAACTTCATTTGGTATGTTTTCATGGGGCTTTACCATTAAATTAAAACTGTGTTGAGGTGTGTCCTCAACACTACTTGAAGGATCGTTCGGGGTGTTCGTAACTTTATCAATGTGAATTAGAGAATTGTGTTTGAGGTCCTTATTTTGTGCCTTACAAATGTTACAGGATCTCAGACTGCACTGGTTATGATTATGTCCGGTACGTAGGCAGTTTTGACATAATTTTAGTTTTTTAATATTTTCAATCCTTTCCATAATTGGCAAGGCCAGGAAATCTGGACAGCTATAAATTAGATGGTTCTTTTTGCAAAAATTACATTTGACTTGGCTATTTGGATTATTTGGTCGAGAATTACGATTTGAATTGTCTAAACTAAGATGGATCTGAGATTGGCTAGGACCGTTATGAGGCCTATCGAATTTTCTAGAATTGTGAATGGGTGGCACATATGATTGAGTTAATTTGAAAGAGTGTTCTAAGGATTGAAGTAGATCAACTTTATTTTTAATAAAATCTAGGAACTCATCCAGAGCAGGTAATTCTGAATTATGTTCAACCTCTTTCCAGTCTCTAAGACTAGTTTTATCCAATTTATTTGACATTAAATGAATTATGAGGCTATCTAACAAAGTTTTATTATCTAAATCTAAGCTTTTAATAGCTGTAATATGTTTTGTCAACTGGTCTAACATGTTTCTAAACTGATGGAAATTTTCTTTATTAATTTGTTGAATTTTAAGCATTTTTTGAAAATGTGTATCTAATATAAACTGTTTTTTGTCAAATTTATCGCACAAAATGGTCCATGCTCTTTCAAATGGTCTATCTGAAGCTTCTAAACCGTCAATATATCGGGATGGAAAACCTTCTAATGAAGCTTTTAAGAATTGGAATTTTTGTAAATCTGTCAAACTTACATTACTCGTAATGATGGAAGTAAAATTGAGTTTAAAGTTGAGCCACTGCTCATAATCACCAGAAAATGTAGGTAACTTTATTTTAGGCAGCATAACATTTTGTAGAGAATGATTTATGTTGGATGAAGCTTGAGCTTGGAATTGGAGAGGATTAACATCAAAAGAGGATGAACTTTGCTGTTCAGTAATGGCAGTAGATTTGCGTTCATTATTTATATATTGGGACAAAAAATCTTGAACGGAATAAAATTTATTCTGAAAGTTCCTTATAATGTAACTCTAAATCTTCTTCATCGCACAAAGATTCAATTTCTGACTGCACCTTATCGAATTCTTCTAATAATTCGAACCCTGTATTTGACCTTAACTCAACATCAGTTAAACTCGGTTTTTTAACTGAACCCTGTATATTAATTATTGAATCAACAAATTTTTCTAAAATGGTTAATTTTTGTTTAATGCTCCCTCTGTTTCTTATCAATTTTTTAAATGCATCCCTTATAATGGGTGCTGAATTATCAGGATTACTGGCCGTGTCAGGCATCATAATATTTTAAATAGTAACAATTGGACAAACTATGAAACTTATAACACTAGATCTTATCTTAGATTTCGTAATATCGAACGTAGCTAACTAAGAGTATTAATAGTAATTTAAACCCAAACTAGACCAAAGCAATGGTTATTCAAGTACGTAGGTATGCTCTCAAATGACACTAAATCCAACTTGACTGGATTAACTTTAATGAAAATTCAAAAAATAGGTAGTTTATCTGTTGAATGTTATAGGTATTTTACAATAGGTTTACTAGGTACCTATTTGTTTTGAAAATTATAAAGTTTACACAAATAATATCAAACAGACCTTAATAATATGTAGTTTGCCAATGGATAAATTGGAAAATTGAATATAAGTACCTGTTGGATATTTATATAATAGGATTGCAACTGCAAATAGTTTTGTCCAATCACCCAAATCCTTAGTGACCGCCGAAGTTGATTGAACAGGTAGATCACAACGATGTTCCTTGGCTGACTGGTAATAATAACTTCTTATTTATTTGATACATCAGACTCGTAGGACCAAAAATTCTGTTAAAAATGCTGACTCAAATAGGTAATAGGAGGTAAAATAATATACGTTGAATAATTGGTTTAGCGGACTGTATTTCTTAATTGTTGCTCGATGTAAAACAGAATCTGAAGTCTAAAGTGACGTTTATAATCGTTTTGTAAAAGTTTGTCATTCTTTGCGACGTTGCCGCATTTACAATTATTTTTTAAAAAAACATAACAAGTAAAATTATACATATGTTCCAATTTTTATAAAAATATTTACGATTCAAATAATACATCGGCAACTTTGCTGTAAAATTTGACCTGCTTTTGACCATGATAGGCGATTATTAATGGGGCGTATCCCATCTCGGCCGATTTAATAAGGTACCTGACAGATCAATTTTCAATGACTTTAGGAAATACCCATCTCGGCCAAAAACACTTTCAGGTAGAAACCCACGACAAATTTCAACCCCTAATCTATGCAATCAATATCTTTGAATTCTTATCAATGGTGGCAGAGTAATGAGCACTGGTCAGTTGTAATACATTTATTCTGAATTGTCGAAAATAGTTATTAGTTTTATTTTGATTCTTGACGTGTATTTTGATTCAGTGCGTGTAAAAACAATTTAAATTTAACTTCGGAAAATGGCAACATTTGTTCATCCAGAATTTAAAGAAATGTCGAGTCAACGAGGAAAACAACTCTTAGTGATTAATAACTTTAAATTTAAACAACAAAACCGGAAATTAGCTTCAGGGGAGACAAAATGGAACCTAACCTAACAACAAATTTTTGTTGCTAAAAAAATTTAAGAGTATAAAAATAAAACTAAAACCTAACCTAACCTAACCTTCATCATTCATGTATATAACTTAATGTAATAAATATCTATAAATTGTTGTAATATAGTTAGCTATTATATTTATATGTAGACATTAATAAAATCTAATCAATCTGATTGAAGTGTATTATTGTAATAAAGGTGGGCCGAGATGTGCCATTCCAAAACAGGTCAATTTTAGACTCTGGCCGACTTGGGCGATTTTTATTCAGTATACCTGCCTGATCGGCCGAGATGGAAATTGCTCTATTAATAAACAGACCTTTTTGGATTACGGATGCTATTCGACGGTCAACTTTTTTCGTTCAGGTAAAATTTTACTTTTTGGGATGCAACTCGCCGGTCGCCATTTAGGTGCTATCATTGTTCTTTCAGGGCAAACAAATTCGTTCTTAAATTTGAAAAGTGTTTTATACATTTTAATTGAATTTTATAAGAGCCATTTATTAATACATCATAATCAATTTTGTTCATATACAAATGTCACAATATAACAAAAACAAATTAAAAAATTATCACCTTTTCCAGGATTCGATCCTTACGCATACAATTCATAATTCTCGGCATCCAAACCCTATTCGCGGAAATTTTTCCGATAGTGGGCGGCTGTAGTATATGACAAAGCTGTCAGTGGAATGGGGAAAATAATAAACATATCCATTTCTGTTTTTCCCTGCCTATTTGATCCCATTTCGAATTTTGAGCGATAAAGGTGTTTTGTGAGAGATGGTTTGGTGGACATTTTTAAATACATTTGCGACAAATATCGGCCGATGGTGGAACGCGAACATGAATTCAAAGCATTAAATAACACTGATTATTTCATTCACACATGGCTGCACCTATAAAATTTCATGATTGAAGTCATATTGTATAGCTTGGTTGAATTATTAGTTGTAATATAAAACACGAAGATATTTTATAACTACGTTTATTAAAATACTCACGAAGTGACAACTGTCAAAAATATTTAATACTGTCAACACCGATTAGGCAACACGCATAACATGATGTTACCTAACCACAGAGACTATGAAATATAAATATAATATTAAAAATCTAATAATACCATATTATACATCTCCCCTCACAAGTTTAGTTTTTCTGGCTTTTTAATAATTCGCCCAGATCGAGTGGTTTCAATTTTTACATTTTCATTTAACAACTGTGTTTCTGGTACTGGCAAGGGGTTATGCATTTCTGGTGTGATATGTCTTGAATCAACAAACTCTGAACATTTATGTCTAGGTACACTTAAAGAAGGGGTAACATCACTATCAGTAGAGAACTGATTTGCAGAATCAAGTGAGTTATCTGTTAGCTTAAAAGGGTTTTCCGATGGTTTAATATCAATGCGGTTCCTTCTGATAGTGTTGCCTCTGCAATCCTGTAATACATAAGATCTTGGACTTTTATGAAAATCTTCAATTCTAGCAGGTTCCCAAATTTTATTTTTGTGATTTAATACAGTAACATTTGAGCCTTTATTAAGAGGTTTCAAACTTTTAGCATTTTTGTTATAATGTTCTTCATTGATTTTACGATTAGAAAGTATCTTTTCTTTTACATTTACACATAACTTAGGCTGCAGTAAATCACAAGCAATTGGAACTTTAGTCTTGCAGTTTCTACTATTCAATAACTGTGATGGTGGATAGCCCATTCCTTTTAAGGTCGAATTTCTATAATTTAACAATGCACAACTTAAACCACCTCCTTTTCCCTCCTCCAATGATTTTTTTAGAAGGTCCTTCGCAATTGCTACGGCTTTTTCAGCCAACCCATTTGATTGTGGATATTCTGGACTACGAGTGACAAGAGTAAAATTCCAATTCTTAGCAAAATCTAAAAATTTTTCGCTATTATAGGGTACATTATCACTAACAAAAATATCAGGGGCTCCAAATCTTGCAAAAACTGGTTTTATCTGAGAAATAATAGACTCAGCACTTTTATTTCTTATAGGCAAAACCTCAAGCCAGTTTGAATAAGCATCAAACAAAACACAATAACTTTTTTCAGCATATGTGAAAATGTCAGAACCAACACGTTCCCATGGCCTTTCAGGTATTGGATATTGAAGAAGATTTTGCTTTGGATTTTTTCTAGAGAATTTTTCACAAATGTTACAAGTTTTTATGAATGACTCAATATCTGCTGTAATACCTGGCCAATAAAATACTTTTCTGGCCTGTGATTTTGTTTTTTCTATTCCTAGGTGCCCTTCATGTAAAAGTTTAATCATTTCTACTCTTAACTTATAAGGAACGATCAACTTATTCTCTAAAAATAACAAGTTTTCAGATACAAATAATTTGTCTCTTAATTTGTAAAGATGTCTAACATTTTTTGGGATTTTATACTTTTGAAGTGGCCAACCATTACTAATAAAATTTATAACAGTGCTAAGCTGTGGATCTTTAATTGTTTCAATTGTAAATTGTTTAATTCGATTGGTAGATATAGGCAAGGATCGAATTATGGAATGAACTGCAAAATCTATTTCATTTTCAGACCTTTCAGTTTTTTTCTTCAGAAACGCACGAGAAAGAGTATCGGAAATATACATGTATTTTCCAGGTCTATAGGAAATATCTAAATTATATTTTAATAATTTCAGTCGCATTCTTAAAATTCTTGGAGATGCTGATTGTAAATTTTTCTTAAAAATAGACTCCAAAGGTTTGTGATCACTGTAAATTTTAGTAGACATACCATAAATAAAGTAGTGAAATTTATTTACAGCAAAATGGATAGCCAATGTCTCTTTTTCAATTTGAGCATAAGCTTGCTCAGTTTTAGTTAGGCTACGTGATGCAAATGCTACAGGTTTGCCTTCTTGCAAAAGACATGCCCCCAACCCATCTTTAGAAGCATCTGTCTCTATTTCAATTGGCTTTTTTGAATCAAAATAAGTTAAAACTGGAGAATTGGTTAACAAATGTATTAGGGTATTAAAAGAATTTTTACTATCATCCGTCCATTTAAACTCGACATCATTTCTCGTAAGATTTCTTAAAGGAGCAGTTATTTTAGATAGATTTGGTATAAACTTGCCTATATACTTAACCATACCCAAAAATCTTAAAACATCTGCCTTACACTCTGGAACAGGCATTTTTAAAATGGCTTCAATATATTCTTTATTAGTTTCAACACCTTTATGTGAAAATATTTGACCCATAAACTTAACACTCTTTTTTTTGAACTGAATTTTCTTTTTGTTAAACTTTATGTTGTGTTTTACAGCGATATCTAAAACACATCTAAGATTTTGGTCATGTTCAGCCTCAGTAGCTCCTGTTATAATTAAGTCATCAAAATAAAGTCCCACACCCGGGATGTCACCAAAAACTTTGTGTGTCCTGCAGCTGTTTTAAGAACTAAACTCCTTTCAGAAGGTTGTAGTTTCCGATTCAGAATCCTGTTCGAATGAAACACTTGGTGGCACCGGAATCAATGACGAAAGTGCAATTTTGATTGACAACGAGCCCTCTGACTAGTAAGTTTTGTTAATTTCCATTCAAAATATAAGTGCGGATTTTTGGGCTCCCAGTAGATGCCCGCTTCGTTTCCTTGATGATAGCCGGCTAGGTGTGGGAGAACGTCTTCGCAGGGACGCATATCTAATGTGGTTATTCCTTGTTGGAGTTTGTGAGTGGCTCCGGGATAGCGATCTAGGCGCGATCTAGGCTTTTGCAAGTTCTCTGAATGTGTCCGATTCTTCCGCAGTTGAAGCATCTCCTACTTTCATTTTGGGTATTTCATCGCAGAGTTTGAAGTATATCCAAGATTTGTGGGAGAGTAGATTGGAGGTTATCTCTTCGTGCTCTTGAAATCCCATTTCTCTCAGTTTAGGACGGAAATATTTTGATATGCTTTTTGCTGCCTCATATTCCTGAGCTGCATCAGAGTTTCATTTAACGTTCTGTGGTATTGTAGCCGGAGAGCTGGTTGCATTTCCACATCTTGTAATCCATCAACGAATGCCTGTGTGCCGATTTGCTCTAGGGAATCTTCAGGTGTCTGAGGATAGGCAAGATGCAACAATCTTTTTATATCTGCCTCAAAATCCTGGACGCTTTCATTTAATTTTGGTATACGGATTTTTAGCTGACTCTGGAATACTTGCTTCAAGTGCCGTTGGCCATACCTTGTCTCTAAAGACTGTACAAGGGACACATAAATGGGAGTGTCTTGTGGAAGAAACTGCAAAGCGGTTGCTGCCTGCCCACGAAGCGACACTATCAATGAAGCAGCAATCTGTGTCTCAGTCCAACCATTGGCTTTGGCCGCAGCTTCAAATTGGAGTCGATATGTTTCCCATGCCGTTTGGCCATCAAATGTGGGTGATTTCAGGGTCTGGATTGAGTGGCTTTGAGTTACTGTACTTTCAAAGGGGACAGGTTTGGTTATAGAAGAAGACGAGGTCGTGCCTTAAATTTCAATATTAGTTACTGAAGCTTGGGTACGAATTATTCTTTCTAAATTAACTATTCAATTTCTAATTTGCTTTTCTAAATCAGATCTTAAGTTTTCTTGTTGTTTCACTAACTAAGATTTTAAATTTTCTTGTTGGTGGTCTACTCTATTATCAAGCTGTCCTACCTCTAGCTTTAATGTTTCCTGAATTTGTGTTAGGCCATTCATAATTTCTACATATGCCTGTCTACGCTTCTCCTCCTTCTGTCTTTCCTTGTCCTCCTCACGTCTTTCCTTCTCTGCTTCTTCCTCCTTTCTACGTCTTTCTTTCTCTTCTTCCATCATTAAAAACCATGCTGGGGGTCCGGAAGTATCCATGTCTCTGGCGTTTACGCAGGTTCTAGAATTTACCATAAGCAGATACAAATATTTCTTATATCCCACCTCTGTCACCAATGTTACTCCTTTTACTTTCTTAAACTTTGTTTAATTCTACTTCTTTAACTTTCATAATTCAATACAAAATAACGTGTCTCACTATCAGAACACAGAACTCAAATTTCTCATACTTCAAAACTAACTAACTGATGTCAATTGTCCCGCCTTTTATACTTTCCACCTGTCTGGAGACAGGTCTCGACTTTTCGATGACATTTCTAGACTTTTCAATGATGGTTCTAGATGATTCTAGATGTAGGTCTTCTTCTCTTTCTTTATGGACCTCTACATTTCCTCAGTACAGTTCCGACGTAACAGTATTTTAGCATAAAGTTGTGTTTTATCATTATTATATAGGTATTTTTCCATCAGTAATTATTTTTGCACTTTTCGTGAACAATATAGACGTGGAATAGATCATTTAAAAAAATAATTTCAACCTACAAGCATACTCTAATCTAATAGGGCATGTCCACCAACTGACAGTCGCCCTCAGGAAAAACAATAAACAAAACCAATAAACGGAAAACAATGCTTGTGTTAAATGATTTTTAATTAAAAAAAAAACAGAAAGGACATTATTAAATATAATTATTAGTGAGTGTGTGTGTGTGTGTGTGGAGAATATTGATAAATAAATAAAAATGAAAAACCATACACCCTATACACTTAATAGTAGAAGAGGGATTGTATTATATTTAAATATAATCGCAGTATATAACCTGTTAATCAATTATTTTGAACAAAAAAGTAGTAATAATGACCCATCGCTAACTTTGGATGCTGTAAGGAAAGTGAGCCACCGAGGACCATACCAAATCATAAAGCAATACTTAAGTTAAATATATCAACTGTAATATTTCACAAGCCGTGTAAAGTCTGCTCCACAAAACGCGAAAGAAATCAAACGTTTGATAATTCTGTAGCAGTTGATGAATAATATTGGTGATACTATTTAAAGCCAAATTGAAATGAAAAAAAGAAGAATATTAGATAACTTTATTTGACATTTTTTACTAGATTCTCATACTATTTCAACGCTTTTTCCATGGATACTAAAGTCTGTTGACTCTGTTGGCTCCCAAAAAAACCTCACCTAAATAAAATCACGTGCATATTTAATGACCTAGGCAAGTGGATAAGGTTGAACAGGAGAGTATTGAGAACGATGTGATGTATATAGTATTCACGCAAGAATTTATAATCACAAATAATTTTTATCAGAACGAAGAACACATAAATAACTTAATTCTAATAGCTCAAAACAAAAATCAAGTAAAATAACTCTCGTAAATGGGTAATATGGAAAATAATTAATCTTAATTCTAATACAGTCAGCATGTACGAACCTGTAAAAACTTCTTTTCTCCTACTGCTAACATTTCAAACCGAGTCGTCCAATACGCAGCCGACTTGGGATAGATCACGCGTGGTCTTTGTTTACATGTGGTTTTTCTTAGGACCGTACAGACTATAGTTTTTCAATATGGTGTAGTAATGACGACAAAATTCCTATGATGTTCATTGGGATTTATATTGTATCAGGTGTGTACAGTGTATGCGTAATATTTTCAATAAGTTGTTTAATTATCATGAAAAATTATGATTTATATGATTTGTTAACCAAGTGACCATGGAACACATTTTATATAAAGTACTATCAATTTTTTCAGTATCTCAAGTTTTTATCAACTAACTCATGGTACATCCTGTACTTAGTACTAAAAAAAATAATTGAATAGATGAGGCTTTTACTTGATGAAGATCTATACTAATGATGAAATAAAACAATTTAATTTGTTTAAATCTTCATTTCTATTTTGAACTAACGTTCAAATTAAAATTAGTGACGCGTTTCGCTACACAGAAGCTTTTTCAAACTAGTGAAGATACAATGAAAAACTTTTAATTTATATAGTGCCTCAATATAATAATATAATATAATATAATATAATATAATATAATATAATATAATATAATATAATATAATATAATATAATATAATATAATATAATATAATATAATATAATATAATATAATATAATATAATATAATATAATATAATATAATATAATATAATATAATATAATATAATATAATATATATAATATAAAAATAATAATTTTGGCAACTTCAATATACCATATTTTGCAGATGATCTAAAAAAACAATAGTGTGAGGCCCGATGACCTTGGTGGCCACTTAAGGGCTTATTTTCTACTAATCCACTCGTTTGGAAAAATTAATATCGAAAGTTGAATGCATAATATGGCGGTATAACAGAGTGACCGACCTCTTGCTATTAAATTTCTTTTTGTATGAAAAAATTATATTAGTAAAGATTATATAATAGCCTTCTTGGTGTGCGTCATTGATTGTTAATGTCCTTCTAACACATTACGTTGGAAGAAATGGAAAAAAGGCAGGTCTGTGATTAATCCTAATCAAAATATCACAATAATGAACCGTTTAAACGTATTACAAACGTTAACACTAATCTTTTAATACAAAAATTTGATTGGTTGATGTTTAGATTACGCGCAAACGCGACCTATCAATCATGCGAAATTACATCGTTCAAAATACGATGCAGACGTTCCTTTCGTATCGGCAATGTGTGTCTTACGTCTTTTTCTAATGTCCCACTGACAGTTCTCGTCAGGTCTGTAGTTTATTGTTTATGGTCAAGTATTATTTATGAAAAGTGAATATTAATCTTATTGAACCCGCTGTATAATTCTTTTGCAGGACTATATTTATTAATATTAAATTATTTGATTATGTAAATTGAATACACAATTTGTTTTATTTTGCAGTGTTTTGATATCCCAAGTATTATTAATTTCATAGACTTTTCGAATTTGGCTGAATACGATCCTGATGATTTTATTTATCAAATTATAGGTTAGCTATATGTCAAAATAACATATTAAATATCGACATACCCAAAACCCGGATATACGTCACAAACGATGACGCACACCAAGAAGGGTATTATATGAACTATATCCCAAAAATAGGAAAAATAAATTGTAGCATTTTAAACGTACAATCTCCAAAAAAAGGGTTTGGCGATATCGCCGTCGCCATATTTAAAACAACGATGTCGACACAAATAACATTTTTTCGCAAAAATAAATAATAATAAATTGTATAAAAACTATATGAATTATTGCTAATTTTTATTTATAATGTTGCTATCTTGTGTCTGCGTTCAGGAAACAAGAATTAACATAGATAAGATACGCATGTAAAAATATGACATCGACATTACAGTTAGACGCATTTATGGGTACAACGTTGGATATTATTCAACAACGAAAAAATTTTTCATGTTTTTTCAAATAAAATGTGAGCTATAATTAACCGTTTATAGTATGTATACTTAGAATCTGGTGTCACAAAATGTAAATTTGCAATTTGCAACTTAAAGGTTGTAGATAAAATTCCCAGTGATAGTTTTCAAAAATTCCGTATTTTAGTTATTTTCTACCTAAACACAATACACATACACCCCAATCGGTCCTAAAGTAGGGCCATCCTAATCCCATTACAATCGTAAGACATAATGTTTCATTATAGGAATGTAAGATCACAGCGGCGTTACTATACTTACGTAGTTTTTTGGAATAATAAGTATAATAATAATTATATATGATTATATTATGAAGATAGTTAGATATCTGAGATGTTAATTATTCTAATATCAAGTAGATAATAACTAGTATAAAAGTAAGAATAACATGAAATAAGGGACACTACACTACAGTGTTTTCTAGCATGTTATCAGCTTTCCACATTCTTTCTTCTATTCCAATAACAAGTTCCATTTTCGCCAATTAACTAATTAGTCCTTAATGCCTACAACCTACAACATCATCTTATTTGTTCTTTTTCGAATTTTTCAGAAAAGTACCTCAGCAGCATATAGCCAACTGCACAGACTCTCTCTCTCATCCATTCAGTCTATCAATAATTCATTCACCAATATTCTCTCGTTCAATGTATTCATGGCTTATACCAAAACCTCATTTTGCACGATGTTACCACCAGTACCATATGGATCCCTTCTCACATCGGAATAAGGAGTAATTAATTGGCTGATCGTCATGCTAAACAAGCTGCCTAATCCACCTCCATCCCAATTAATTTGCAAATCTCCAGCGACTTGAAATCCAGCATAAAATAGATTTGTCTGTAAAACTGTTCGGTGTTCCCGATTTACGGAGAAACGAAAAGGTAGTCGCCAGGAGATGCGTATCGGTCACACCCGTCTCAAGCACAGCCATTTAATGAGTTCTTTAACATCAACCTAACTGCCAACATTACCAGTCCCCATTCAAAGTTGAGCACCTCCTTGCAGACTTCCCCGTTTATTCCAAGCGACACAGCTGTGAATGAAAACAACTTCAGAAGATATTTTAACTTGCCGAGCATAATAACTTTAGCCATCCAGTTCCTAGAAGAAGAAAACCTACTGAACAATATTTAATTATTTCCTTTTTTATTTATTTTATAGCTATACATTTTATATGATACTTATGTACCTGGTGCTAATTGCCAAAGCTGTCACAAAGCACGTTAAGCTAAATAAAAACAAATTTAATGTTCTCAAATAGATTTTTGTTAATATTGTATTGAACAATGTTAATGATCGTCAAACGTATTTCAGAATATAAAATGAAGCAGTATAAAACTAGTATAATTGCCAGAAAAGATTTTTTTAATATGGAGTAGTAAAAGTGTAATAAATTTCATCACATAATTTTTTTGTTAAAACATTTTAAAACTATACGGATTTTTTTTCGCTTCAATTTACCGGGGGCAAATACGCCCTCGGCCATATCTTAGGATTGGATTGAAATACAGTGTTGGAAAGAAAACTTGTATAACAAAAGTGGCCTCGATAAAAACTTGGAAACTATGTACTACAAACTTGTAGGTCCATGAAAGGCTCAGTTTCGAGGATGATTAGTTACTTGAAAAGAGTCGGACTGGAGAATGTAATCTAGATTCATATGACCATAATAAATCTGAGAAGGTCGCAATGGAATTGGCGAATTAGCCACCTTATCAAATCTAATATAATCTAGTTTAAATTTGAAATTAAAGGAAAAATAAAATGTGTCATGTTCATTACTCGGTTTAAATATTTTCTGATAGTCATTTCCGATGTTGCTCAGAGAAAAATTTTTCCGAATATCAAAACTTGTCTGATTATGACCAATTGCGCTAATTTTACGAATTTATTTTAAATAGTTATACAAAATAACGATAATAAAATTCGTTAACATACATATGAATAGCTGAATTTATTAGAGCGTTGGTATGTTATTATAAGAGGTGTCTAGTCTGCTGGTTCGATTTTCGAGCGTTTCCGGATATAAAATAATTAGTTATTTTGAATATAGATTTAATTTTTGTACTTTGATTGCAAATGTAAATGTTATATAGGCATTCTTAGAAAGGAATTAGGCATTTCACAGATGTAAATCTAGTTAAGTGGGTATATCCAAATGAAGATAATGTATTTGGCAGCTTATTCGCTTGGTTTGTATAAGGTTTATTTACGATAAAAAGACGATGACGTCATTTTTAGTTACTTTTCTGCTTATCAGAATAAATATAAGTTTACCAACCGTAAATACAATGTATACTTAATGGATAGAGCAATTTACAGTCTTCGGGTTGGCTAAAATTCAAGACGTTGTCAGGTAAATTGGTATAATTTTTTAGTTAAGTTTGACATTCATTGACATTCGATCATCGTCTTAGTATTTACAAGTTTTTTTGGTGCTTTTGAATTAATAGTTGTAAAATTCTTATAGAAATTTTGCATTATTCACAGGAATATCTACATTATTTAATGGTTGTAGATCATATGTTTACCTTTTCAACTGTCAAAAAATTTCCACTTAAATATCGTGGCGCCTCGAAAAAATTTTCGGAAATTTTTTTAGTGGCCATGGTAACTAGTCGAAATTAAGGCATGTTATTGGTTAAAAAGTAGAGGTGTGAAATTTTCGTAAATAAACAATAACTTTCCGTACGAGTGTGAATAGTGAATATATAGGCCGTACAGTATAAGAACCGATGAACGTTACCAAAGTGTCGAAAAAGAGACGTTCGCTTGTATTATGTCATTATTTTGCTGCTGTCAATCAGTATGTTTTGCCACTTTAATCCTTATAAATATTGAAATTCATAGGTCGCATGTTATGAAAAAATATAAATATGTTTAAAGAAAGGTTTCGTAATTAATTTCATATCAAGCACAACTCGTTGGTTAATTCAATATTAAACTCAAACTAACATCAGTCGTACTAAAAAATTCATATGTTGGCAAAAATGCGCGCTGTTGCCGCGATTAAAATGGTTTATTTGGTCCAGTTGACGTCTTGACATTTTTGGGGTTATGTTGTGACAATTTTATATTGCTCATTTAATTTTTAGATTCTTTTATCTGCGTGTTATTAAAAAACTGCAAAGAACTGTGAGTAATTTTTCACAAGCAATAATGAGTTGTCAAAATTAAAGTCTCATCCAAATAATCGTATATATGTAACTTAATAATACTGCATTAGTTAATGCAATTACTCCTGGTATTATTTACAGAGTGTATGAAGCAAGTTAGTATGAGTTTAATATTATACCAAATCAACTGTATTCATTATATTCTGTTACATTATTCATAATAGTGGACACGTATTTACAGATAATCATGTCACTTTAGGCATGTTTCTGCAGCAATTGAAGGAAGAACAATTATTGAATGTAGAAGGTTTTTGAGTAGTTTACTAAAATATAATAGAAATCCACACAGAGGACTTATGAAACTTTCAAGAAAAATAAACCACTTTGAAATTGTATTTGAACAGTGATATAGCAAATTATATGTTAGAATTCAGAATAAAATACAACTAGTTTAATACATTTAAAAATCTTACTTCAAATTATACCCAATAGTCAACAAATATTGTTTTACTTTTATTTTTACAAAAATAATTATATATATGTTTAGTCAACCCCACCTTAGAGCGGCCCTGTGTAGCCTATGGGCTGGTGCCATCCATTGAGGGGATCGAAACAAAGACACTACGACACTACTCTCGATTGATGAGCAAGCGTGCGATGATAGTTTCGTAAGGGACGTGTATACAAATGAAGAGGATATATAGAGTTCGTTTCAATAGAGAATGGCCCATTTGCGTCATAGTTGACGCCAGTCGCAGGTACGCCATGATCAGTGAGTGCCACCAGAGACAACACGGGGAGACGTTTAACTTCAATGGGCATATTAGTTCGGTAGTACAGTTAATAAGTGGAATACATTGTCCTTGTTTGTCATATATTCTTTGGGATAAGTTTCTCTTTGTCTGTAAGATGAAAGGCCAACGTAGAGGGCGCTGATATTGCTACGGTGTTGCAATTTTGATTGCAGTTTTGACAAAATTAATTTCTTATTATTTATGAAAGTGTATTGCTAAAATGACCGTAATATGTACATAAGTCGATAAAAAATTAGTTTTTTCAAGAATATCGATATCTATAATTTGAAAAATGAATCTAAAACGTGAGAACTGGCTGAATAACTAAGCAACAGGGTACGAAATTGTACATTTCACACAGAAGAGGAATAGACCGGAAACCGGAACAGCACACTAACCTCCATTATTATCTTTGTGCATCGTGTATTTGCTGCATTGCTGTGTTTTGATATTTTGATCAGTGCTTTCGAGTTTTGTTTATAGCCTTACGCTTAAGTTTATTCATTATTCTTTACTTCTACTTGCGTGAATAGTGAAAAACTAACAATGGGTGCGATCTGCTTAATTTGTGGAAACAATGAACAGGACGTTCTGAAAATGCATTACTTTCCCAAAAATATAGCCAAGTAAGTAAATAAGTACTAAGAGTCCTTCACAATTAATAAAACTGAAATTATGTTTTGTAATCAAAATGATCGTAGAAATATACAAATTATATCCTAATTGGTAAACAAAACAAATAACATGAATATAAGATATCTAGTTATAAACACTCTAAAACTGTGTACCTATATTCTTTCTGCGAGAAGGTTGTAATAGTGTATATAAATATTAACTAGCTGGTAAAAGTTATGAGTGAAAATTTATATGTTAACATCTATTGTATTGGAAAATAATGTTTTATATGTTTTCAGGTGCAAAATCTGGTTTGAAAGTCTTGGTGTTAGTTATCCTAACATGGAAATGAGGAATTATAGAATATGTAGTAATCATTTTGAAAAAAAAGATTATAGTGATATCAATACCTGGAAGTTACAACCACATGCAGTACCAATTAAGTTCACTGTGGTAGAAGCAAATCGTATTGGTCTAGATTTAGAAGAGGAACAGATAAACAGACGTAAGTTGATGAAATTGCAAAATCAAAAGCTAACAACATCAATTTTTATATTAAAATATTTATATGTATCAAATCTAAATACTGGCTAATATGATATGAAGAGAACTTATAATTTTTAACTGAATATAATAGTGTTATTTGAATCAACAAAACAACATTAAAAAATACACAGATCATACACATATTCCTATATAATTTGCATGATCACTATTGAAAAAGAAATTGTTTGAAAGACGTAAAACAAAAAAATATACATTAAATATAGTAGAATTGTTTCTGAAACATTTGTTTATTTCATTATATATATATATATATATACAAGGACAGGAATATTGGGGAAGCGGCAAAATTGTAAAATGAGTACTCTTTACACTATTTTCCAAGCTTTCGGAATATCTTTATTTCCATTCTCAAGGACAGCATTCGAGATTGTATTACAAGTTGTTTCAAATGGTAAATACATCTAATAATAATAATTTTGATTTTAATTTTTTTAAAAAGTAAATGTCAAAATGATGTCAAACAAAATCGTTTGCTTATATATATATATATATTCCACAAAGTAACAGTAGAAACATCACCTTGATTAAAACTAAAACATAAAACAAGGTCTGCCCAGTAGTAAACTTTTTGCTTCCTAACAGTTCATTTAAATTCTGTGGCTTTCTTTTAAATTTAATTACTATGAAATGAAAGTTAAAAAGATATGTTTTTTTCAGACGAGAAAGAGGATCAGTTGCAAGTTGAAGCAGGTCCCAGTAAAGAGGTATCTGCTGTGACTCCTAAAGCCAAAAAATCTGTGTTTAGAAGAATTCCAGATATCTCCAGATTTTCTGCGAGTCCTCGTAAACAAAAACTGATCAAGCTGATTGAGAGCAAAGAGGCCCATATTAGGCGTTTAAAAAAAATATCAAAAAGTAGAGGCCATGATCTAAAGGAACTCTTAAAACTTACTGATTCTAGTGTAGTTAAAGAGTTGTTTCAGGACTTACCATCGACAGTGGCCACCTTTTTAGTATCTCAAGTTCGATGCTCTAAAAAAGTCCCTAAAGGGAGACGGTGGACAATAGAGGAAAAAGTTTTGGCTCTGGCTTTATTGAAGAGAGGTCCGAAGTGTTACAGCTTACTGAGGAAAATTGTTGCTCTACCTTCAAAGAAAACTCTATTGGACCTTCTTAGACACGTACCATTTGATAGTGGAATTAATGTCCACATACTGCAGCACATTAATAAGTCCATTAAAGAGGATGATGATCGATTTTGTGTAATGGTGATGGATGAAATGGATATAAAAGAGCATATTCAGTATGATGCATATGCTGATAAAATAAGAGGCTTTGATGACATAGGAGAAGGTTCTAAAGCAGTGGCCAACAAGGCCTTGGTATTTATGGTTAAAGGCCTTAAAAATACTTGGAAGCAACCTGTTGCATATTATTTTTCCAATGGGGCAGTTACTGGAACCAAATTGGCAAAAATTATTGTGGAGGTGATTGAGGCTTGTCGAGATATTGCAAAACTAACTGTTGTTGCTACAATAAACGATTGTGGTACCACAAATATTAAGGCATTAAAACAACTGGGTTCGTCAGTAATCACTCCATACATATTGATTGGAGACCAGAAAATTTTTACAATTTATGACCCACCTCACCTTTTAAAATGCACAGCATCATTATTTAGAAAACATAATGTTGATGTTCAGGTTCCCACATATCAGAATGCTGTAATGCAAGCAAGATTTAATGACATTAGAAAAGCATATGAGGTTGATTCCAAATCTCCATTAATTTTTAGGGCCATGCATAAAATCAAAAATCATCATATGGACCCTAAAATGAAATATTCAATGAAAGTCAATTTAGCTGCACAGATTCTCAGCAGAACTGTCTCTGCATATTTGTACACATTGCTTTCCAGAGGTAAGCATATCTTATTTTATAGTCCATTTTATTGATGTCTATAGATAGATAAATTTATTTAACCATTTTGAATACAATTTAAAGTATTCAAAATGGTTAAATAAATTTATATATATAAATAAAATAATAAATAATAATTTTATATTTATATACACCATGTGTGATAATCGTTAGTCAGTTCATCTAGAACAAGTTTATAATGTAAAAATATGTGTGATTTTATTATCAAAAAATATATGTTAGGTTTGTGGCTTAGTTGTAGTAGTAAACCCTACATAACCAAAATAAATATGGTTCATACCAAATAAAACCGTTACATGCCATCCATAAGAATTCCAAAAATTTTACCAAGTTGTTATGGATGAAGCACAACCGTTTTTATTTTGCCCCAACTATATTAAACTTTTCACTTTATATTCTAGGTGAATTGGAACAAAGGTCAATTGCCACCGCTACGTTTGTCCAGCAGGTGGATGAATTATTTGATAGTTTCAATGGTAGTTCAAAGTTTCCACCTAGTGGAAAAGAGGTAAAGTGCAAAATCACCAAAGATTCCCCCCACCTGGCATATTGGGATAAGGCGTTTGAAATGGTCAGAAGGTGGCGATTTGTAAGATATACAAAAAAAGGTCTACTTAAAAACAAACCACCATCTCAGATTGGTTGGTTGACCACAATACGTGCAGCAAAAGAATTGTGGAAGTTCCTTCACTACGAAGAAAAATTTGATTCGCTTAAACCCAGAACCCTTAACCAAGATGCAATAGAAAATCTATTTGGAGGTATTAGATCTGGTTTAGGCAATAACGATAATCCCACGACTATCCAGTTTGTGGGGAGTTTAAAAACTCAAATTTTAAATGGACTTATATATTTAGGATCAGGGAAAAATTGTGAGGAAGATGATGGGGTTTTACTTTCTAACCTAAATACTTTTTTGGCAACTGATCAAGATTCCAAAAAATCTTCCAGTGAACCTAGTATGACTAGTAACCTTCACAATATAAATGTTGACAATTTGACAACTGACATAGCTAATGCAGTCACTTCTGGAACTGTAGCAACTATGTCAGTTGCTTATGTTGGAGGCTTTATTATAAAATATATTTTAAGGGTAATTGATTGCGCCATTTGCAAAAAATTTCTATTGTCCAACTCCGATGAACCTCACAACTTATTTATAAGTTTTAAGGAATGGGATGGCAACCAAGAGCGCTTAATTTATCCTGCGGAACAACCAGTGATTGCAGTAGGCACTGGTATAACTTTGTTGGAAGATTTTCTGGAATCTCATTGTAGTATTCCAAATATTTCAAAGGAAGTTGAAAACTATTTAAAACACAATTTAGACTTTTCTTTTATACAATGTCCACTTCATATGGACCTAGTGAAAAATGCCATTATAAAAGGAATATGGAAAATTGGTATACCTTGGTGGTGTAAAAGAAAAGTTTTGAAAATGAAAGAAAGTAAACCACTTACAAAAAATAAAAAACTGCAGAAGTTTACCCATATCTAAAATGTATTCTGCCCTACTTCGGAAAAAAGCCGTTTGTAAAAATCCTAGTTTTGAGAAAATCGCATTTAAATATGTTCCACATTTCAAGAGTTCTTATTTGACTTACATTTTTTATATGAGTAGAGATAAATTTATGATTATTTCGCTAATAGTTGGAGGATAATTTATTTATTGTTCTAATGATGAAGATTTTTATAAATCTGTAAACATTTAATAGAATTTATATTATTTGTGTAAGAAAACTGTTACATACGGCATTTTGACTAACGAAATTTAAATAGTTCTAGTAGAAAAGCCGCATGTCAGCGACATACGGCAATTTACCTTTAGAAATTCAAATATTACTAACAAAAAAAGTCGCATGTCATATTTAAAAGACATAACAAGTGCAGAAGATGGCATGACAGGACCAAACCTAGGTAAAAAAATGTAAATATCTAAGATAAAGGAAATTTTTATTGAAAATTAAAATACACAAATAAAAATTAAAGAATTTCAGAATATAAAATAAGATTTTTAACCTTAATCTTCAATATTTTCTATGAGACCACCTTGAAATTTTTCTTTATAATGTAAATGTGTCTCCCCTTTTTACACTTATTTCTACCATTTTTTTCAGAAGAGGTTTTACTGGGTTCAATTTATATATAATACTATGTTACTATATAATAAATATAATCATTAATGGTTTTAATTATTTTCGAAATATAAGCCACTATTCTTTAAAAGGTTGTTTTGTAATGTGAAAGGTGAGTTGTGATTTTTCTGTATTTTGATTCTCTAAAATTGGTTTAAATTTTGCAATAAACTGGAGGGTAATCGTTTTAAACAGAATTTGTAGTTCAATCCTGACCAAAAACTTACAAAATTAAACGTTTATCTATATTTTTGTTTATATAAATTATTGAAACTTCTACTCTTGTGTCCTCTGTGTACGTAAATTTTCAAATAAAGTTTGTTTCAAGTGTGAAGTATTTATTTATTTCAAAATCACAGGTTATTACTTTATTTTTTGATGATACAGGTGCTGGCTATAATCAAATTTAGTGTTTCTTTACAGATGTGTGTTTCTAGCTCGACATTTTGGGATAATAGCATCCTCTACGAGATCAAAATGCACATAATACTGTAATTGAAAACACTAGATTTGTGAATAGATACTTTTAAACCAGGCCAGGGAATTTAAGGATATTTAAATCTCCCGCGTTTGCATTATTTTGAATTTCCCGCAATTTCATGATGTATTTCACCTGACCGTATATGCCTAACAGAAAGAGGCCACTTTCGATTACAGAAGATCGATAAAAGCGCCACCTACGAAAAGTCTTTCATTACAATCGCCCAGATAAGTTTTGCCGAACTAAAATAATACATTGAGTTACACGTCTCCCCGTGTTGTCTCTGGTGCCACTGATATAAATTGACAATTGAAAGGGTCTATGTTTATATTTGAACCTAACCTCTTAGCTTCGTTTCCGTTTGAGTTTTTAATTTATTTCTTATTTCTTTGCATTAGTGCGTGTAAAAGTGTTAGTTTGTTATAAATACTTTACTTGATAACTCAGTTTTTTATTTTGAGTGTTTTAACTATTTAAATCTAACATGCCTCCTAAAAAATTGATCGGAGTTAAAGGAAAATTAATTCATAGCCAAGGAAGACAAATTGTGCAAAATGTTGCAAAATTTATGGAAATGGAAACTGAAAGTGGGATTCAAATTCCTTTACAAAATCACCGGTAAGATATTTTTGCATCAAATTGTATTTTATACTAATATAGATGCTAGGTTCTAAACACAGTTGCTTCATATACAGTGTGGAAACCACTTATGGAATAAAATTCTTGATGTCATTATTTTAGAAAATTATAAAAAATGCCGAGACACGTCAACTTTTGAATTGAGTTGTGCGTTATGTAAACATAAATTTAAATGTACAGGGTGATTCACGCAAGTATGCCATAGTCGGTGTTTTTTTTTAATGAAACACCCTGTATATTTGCATATTTTTGAAATCCTCCTAATGAACCGATTCCAACAAACTGAATAATGTATGGTCAATTATGAATTATACAGGGTGAAATTTTAAAATTAATAATTTATTACACTTGAAATATTGGTACTTTTTCAAATTAGCTAAATATGGATTTATCAAAAATCTAAACTAATTAATTATTAGACGGATTTGTATATTAAACAAAACCTGCTACGCCCATGAATTTTATCATAAATACCTAAACATTGCCTAAAAACGCCAATAATTAGACAAAATCGGTAAATAATGTGGATTGTTTTCTATTCTGTCAGTTGTTGATGTGTTGACAGTTTATACTGAAAAAGTAAAATCTTTGTCAAACACTCTTTCCTTGTCGACATAACAATGAAATATTTAACTGAGACTCACCGAATTGAGATTTTAATGATGATCGGGTACGGGGATAACTGCAGAAGTCAAGTTGAAGTGGCAAACTTATTTAATCACAGGTATCCCGAATTGCCTAATATTTCACAAAGTACTGTGTCTAAAATTCATGCACAATTCAGAGAACTTGGACTTGTCAAACCATTGAAAAGAAAACCACACTTCGTTGAAGATGATATGAAAGTGGATATTTTGTTAAGTGTCGAAGAGAATCCAACTTCAAGTACACGTCAAATTGCCCGTGAAAATAATGTTAGTCATACAACTGTTCTAAGATGTCTTCATAAAGAAAAACTTCATCCCTACAAATTAACTTTTGTGCAGGAGTTAACAGAAGACGATCCAGATCGTAGAATGGATTTCTGCGAAAGATTGATGAATAAGCTGAACAGAAATGAGATAGCTCTTGGTACCATTCTTTTTTCTGACGAATCAACATTCACATTGAATGGAGAGGTAAACCGTCAGAACTGTAGATATTGGTCAGCAGAGAATCCTAATTGGATGCGTGAGACACATACTCAGTACCCTCAAAAGGTGAACGTTTGGGACGGTATCATAGGCGACCATATTATTGGTCCTATATTTATAGATGGAAATTTGACAGCTGAAAAATATTTAAATATGCTTAGAAATGAAGTTATTTCTGCGTTGGCAAACTTATATCCCAACGCAATAGATCCTAGCTTACCGAATGAAAATGTTTGGTTCCAGCAAGACGGGGCAACACCCCATTATGCTTTAATGGTAAGAACTTATTTAGATGAAATCTTCCCCAATAAATGGATTGGACGAAGAGGTACTATTGAGTGGCCAGCTAGATTGCTAGACCTTACGCCGTTAGATTTTTTTCTGTGGGGTTATCTCAAGAACAAAGTATATGCAACACAACCAACTAGCATTGGAGACCTCAAAGACAGGATAACTACAGAAATACGGAATATTTCACCTCAAACTTTAAACAAAGTTAAGGAGGAGTTCTATAGGAGACTGTGCTATTGCCAACAACTAGGTGGAGAACATTTTGAGCATTTATTTTAATGTATTAAAATCAAATACATCAGGTATTTTATGTATGTGTTTAATAACTGTAAAAATAAAAATTTCATCCTGTATTATTCATAATTGACCATACATTATTCAGTTTGTTGAAATCTGTTCATTAAGGGGATTTCAAAAATATGCAAATATACAGGGTTTTTCATTAAAAAAAAACAACACCGACTATGGCATACTTGCGTGAATCACCCTGTACATTTAAATTTATGTTTACATAACGCACAACTCAATTCAAAAGTTGACGTGTCTCGGCATTTTTTATAATTTTATAAAATAATGACATAAAGAATTTTATTCCATAAGTGGTTTCCACATTGTATATTACGCTGCAAAAGATGCAAATTTGTTTTATTAGACAATCGCAATATATCTACATATATATCTGCATATTTTAGGCAACGAACACTAAAAGCCACTAGTGTATCCAAGGGTACATATGGTAAAATTAGAAAGGAGGGCTTAAACATTGACAGAGGAGTATCAACATCTTTTGGAACACCTCATAAGGTAAGACCACGCAGAAAACATGTTCAAGATAGTTTAAGAGATGGAGAACTGGAAATAATTAGAGAATTAATTTATAATTTTTACATTGTGGAAAAGAGAGCTCCCAGTCTGAAGTGTAAGTTTTCATAATATAATCGAAAATAACTTTCACTTATTTTGGTATTCTACAAAAAATACTAAACATCATCCCTGACTTTACCAAAAGCAGAACTACTTTATGGCGTATACTGAAAAGTATGGGTTTCAAGTAAGTAGTTGTAATATAGTAATATAGAACAGATATTTTCTGATACAACCTGCGCTGTTATGGCAGACTTTAAATAAATGCATGTACAATACAATGGAAAGTATTTAGCATGATTTTCATGCATTTAGATATCTATCAATAAAAATAAATGTTGAAACAAACACATTTAATCAATTTAAATATAAATGTAAGTAAACTGTTCTTAATCATTTCAAGCTAATCCAGTTTGTATTCACTTAAATACTTTTGTATATGTATTTTGATGAAATTACAAGTTGTTTTTTCACATCTTCTTAGAGGAGGCCCTTATAATTACAAACATATATATTACTTTATTTTAAGATGGAGAAGCACTCCAGATAAGAGAAAGGTTCTAATAGAATCTCATGACATTAGAGCGAAAAGAATCAATTTTTTGACTGAGATCATAAAGTTTAGAAAAGAAGGCTGGAATATTATATATACAGATGAGACTTATATTCACAGTTCTCATGTGCAATCGAAAGGATGGTATGATGAGACAGAGAAAGGTCTAAATAAACCAATCTCAAAAGGCAAGAGACTTGTAATTGTACATGCAGGTGGAGAAAAAGGATTCATTCCTAATGCCTTATTGATTTTTAATTCAGGTAAGTGTCAATTATTTCATGCGAACCATCCCTCGGGTATTGATAATATATTATTAAGAAACTTTGGTACATTCTAATTAACAGTTACAGCTCATGATATACTTTAAATTATAATTTTCCATTTTACAGAATAATTTTAATATGAAAAAAACATCAATATTTCAAAAACTATGTAAATGAGACCATTGCAGACTATAGAATATCTTTAATACCTTGAATATTTTTATATTTATATAGGATTGTTCAAAATATGGCTTTTTTATTTTATTCTTTTTTAACATTTTCATATGGGTTTGAGCCTAAGAAATTTTAGATTAGTATTTGTTATAATCTACTTTTAAAAAAGTTACTTAGCTTGTATATTCCCATAGTATGTATCATTATTATAGTCAATATTTATAGCATCTGATCCTGCTATTTTAAAAGCTAATAACCTAGTTGAACTTTGATTTAAATCAACAATGTTTTCTATTTCAGGTTCTAGAAGTGGTGACTACCACGATGATATGAATCATAATAATTTTATGAAGTGGATTCGGGAGCAACTTCTACCTAATATGCCTCCAAAATCAGTTTTGGTAGTTGATAATGCATCATATCATAATGTTAGACTGGAAAAAAGTATTACTTCAGCATCTCTTAAGGCTGAAATGATACGGTGGCTTGAGGCAAATAATATTGCACATGACAAATTTCAAACAAAACCAGTCCTGTGTGAACTAATAAAAAATTCTAGGTTACACTTAGGTATAGCAGTAACTTATAAATTGGATAAATTGTTGGACGAACATGGTCATAAAGTATTACGGTTGCCACCAAACCATCCACATTTTAAACCGATAGAAAAAATTTGGGCATTGGTAAAAAACTGGGTGGCAGCCCATAACACTTCTTTTAAATAAGCTGATGTGGAAAGTTTGGCCAGGCAAAAATTTGACGAAGTTTCAGTTGATGCGTGGTGTTCTCTTTGTCAACACGTTAAAAAAAGTGAGCATATGTGGATAAAAAAAGAACATTTATTTGATGAGGCTGAAGATTCCCTTGCGTTTGTTGTAAATACAGGTTCATCTGATGAAGATATTTCAGATAGTAGTGGTAATGATGATTCAAGTGGAATTGAATTATTCAGCGAGTCTGATAGCAATTAAGGCGATGGGATAATCCAATTGATATCGATGTATTATACTATATAAGTGAATTTTGCTTATCAGCTTATTATGAAGAAAAGTAGAAAATAACTATTGTGTGTATACAAAGTAAAAAGTATATCTCCCAATTAATTTTGGGAATCTGTGTATATTCACCTTGTATAAAATATATACCTAATACAAGTTAAGAAGTGTACCTCTCGATTAATTTTTATAATCTCATTGAAAAAAGAATATTGTGTACAAAATGTCTATTTTCGATTGTTCTGTATTTTTGAATTTTGTTTTCCTATGTAGGTAATGATGGAAATGTCAACTTTTCCATCTGTTCTCGATAGAACAGTTTTTTGATGGCTAACTGACACTTTTTACTATGCTTTTTTATTTTGTTACCTGGTAAACTAAATAAAAATGTTCATTATAATATTTGTTTTAATATTTTTCTTATCCTACTTATTGCTCCTAATACATATTTACATGTAATTATTATTTGCAGTGAACGGCAGAAATTAAAAATAATTAGAATTGACAGCATAGCTTATCACATTTTTTAGTGTTAAAATGTACTTAAAAACTAAAACAGTATTATGTTTTCACCACTTGAAGTGTACTGCTGAATTATGCATATAAATATCTTTGCTATTTTGCTGCCCATCATCTGCTTATTTCGATTTCTTGTTTTTGTTATGGGTTCTTTGGCTATACATTTGAACTTTTGATTTAAAGCAGCAGCACTATAACACATTACATATTTGAGATCCTTATCACATTTTTTGTAATTATATGTTAATTACTAAGCTACTTTATAGAAATATTCAATCTCATTAACTTTGTAAAAAATCTAATATATTATATTTAGTTATAGATTTCCCTCTTCCAAATTCATCCACACCTCTTACACACACTATTTCAATGTGGATGCTGGTTTAATATAAGAAAGTAGCTGCTTGTCCAGATATTCAAACATTTTCTTCAAATTAATTTAAAATTTTACTCTCATATTTCTTATACCCAATAACATTAAAATCGTTACGCCTATGATTTAACGGTCCAACGTCAAATTTCAAACATGGCTTCAGTTATGACGTCACTTCCGCGCATTTTGCTGTGACGTAGGTGGCCCATTCTCTACTGAAACGGACTCTACGTGGTATCATTGCCTTTTAAAAAACCACCGGAGTAATTCGCGCGACTTAGCATTTCAACGTTTTTTTGTCATTAGAACGCAAGCTCGTGGCTAATAAATTAAGAAAGTTATACACAGATTTTATCGAAGTTTATGAACAGCTGGGACATATGTCTCAAATAAAATCAGAAGACGACAGCAATAGCGGCTATTTTATGCCTCACCACGGTGTATTGAAGGAGTGAAGCAACACTTCTAAGTTGCGTGTTGTCTTTAACGCGTCTATTCCAAGAACTACAGGTCTATAATTGAACGACATTCAAATGTCTGGTCCAACAATCCAACAGGATGTATTATCCATTATTTCACGTTTTCGCACACGAAACATTGTCCGACATTGTACCGACAGGTATTTATCAATCCTGAACAGCGTCATTTACAAAAAATATTTTGGTGTTCCAATCCTGATGATGACGTTAAAACGTTTGAAGTAGTTGAATACGGTTAACTACGGAACCACCGCCGCTACTTTTTAGGTATACCTTGCCTTTCCGAGGTTGCAAAAGAATGCGAGCGCGATTTTCCATTAATTGCGAACATAATTCGAAACGACATGTACGACGATCTATTAACATGCGTAGATATTCGAGACGAAGCCGAATACATATGTAGTAACATTAATGAAATTTTATTTAAACGTGCGTTTGAATCAAGAAAATGGAATTCAAATGATCAGTTACGTTATCCGCAATTTGGAACCCAAAATACGCGTAGAGTTTTACTCTAATGAAGGGCAAAAAAATTCAATTATGGGACTGTCATGGAACAGCTCGCTTGATATTTTAAAATATAAAATAAATCAACCTAGTATTACTCAAAAAGTAATAACCAAACGTGTCATTCTTTCCAGTATTGCTACTACCTATGATCCGCTAGGCCCTTGTCAGCCCTTGCATTATCGTGGCAAAGGTGCTTTTACAAAAATTATGGTGCGAAAAATTAAGCTGGGATCATCCGGTTCCTGATCACATACGTATTTCTTTGTTAGAATGGTACTTCAATTTAGAAATTATAAATAATATAAATATAACTCGATTTACTTAATTACAGTTACCTGTAAATAATTGTCATATAAGTAAAGCGTGATCTAAAGACGTCAAAAAAAAATAATAGTTCAATTCTATTAAACGCTTTACAAAATTAGAAAAATTAATTTCCAAAGAGCAGACCGTCCACTAAGAAGCAACAACTACTTCTCGGGCTATATGCCCCGACAGACATTGAATTACACTTCTAAAGTAAACGGGGTTGGTATATCTGTTAAGATAGAACCAACCATTCTGGTTTGCGATCAGAAGGAATAACATATAGCATATAGCCCGAGAAGTAGTTGTTGCTTCTTAGTGGACGGTCTGCTCTTTGGAAATTAATTTTTCTAATTTTGTAAAGCGTTTAATATAATTGAACTATTATTTTTTTGACGTCTATAACTCGATTTGTTGTTTGTGAAAACGCAATTAAAATTACGTTACACGGTTTTGCTGATGCTTGTCAGAACAGCTACGGCGCGTGCGTGTATGTCGTATCAGAAGGTAATTTAGGATTGCGATATTCTAAATTGCTATGCGCCAAATCGAAGGTCGCTCCGGTTAAGCATTTAACAATGCCACGATTAGAACTATGCGCGGCATTAATATTGGCTCAATTGTTAGAAAAGGTGTCAAAATCAATCAACATTCAAATTGACCGAATCTTTTGTTGGTCCGATTCCACGACGATAGTATTGGGATGGCTTCGCGCATCCCCACACTTGTTAAAACCATTCGTAGCCAATCGAGTAATAGAAATTCAGAAATTAACGGCTAACATTGAATGGAGGCATGTACCATCTTTGAAGAACGCAGCGGACATAGGGTTAACCCCTCAACAGTTATGCTCTTTTAGCATGTGGTTTCATGGTCCCGAGTGGCTGGGAAGAGATACATAGCATTGGCCGAACACATAAGCACCGGCAATCGATTAACCAGAGATTCGCATCACATTCATTTCTTCAGAGTCCAAAAGAGATTCTCATCCGTATGAAGGTTTCTCCGATTTTTCAAAACTAAAAACAACCGTTGCATGGACTCCGAGATTCTTAAAAAATTGTGAGAAAAAAAAAAGATACTCGCACATCACTTCCTTATCTGACGGTGGATGAGTTTAAAGAAAGTCTTCATTTTATCATTAGAATAGTTCAAAAGGATTCCTTTCCGGAGGAATGTCTCATTATTACCAAAGGCAACGAGCTGCCTTCTAATAGTCGCATTTTAAGTTTACATCCTTTCGTTGATAAAAATGGTTTGATAAGGGTAGGAGGTAGATTGTCAAATTCAGACTTTCCGTACTCAAAGAAGCATCCCTTACTACTTTGCACTAAGCACTACATTACTAAATTAATCTATGAATATACACATAAACAGTTATGTCATGCTGGACCTCAGCTACTATTATCTACGATCAGAGACACCTTTTGGCCTGTGTCAGGTCGCAGCTTCGCGCGAAAAATTGTGAAGCAATGTATATCGTGTCCCAGATTCAGTGGCTCAAAAATTCAACCTATTAAAGGTGATTTACTGGCGGTAAGATTTCAACCAACAGCTCCATTCGGTGTTGTAGGAGTTGATTATGTCGGGAGTTACGAAACGTAAACCATCAACGTTAACATTAATTTTAGTCTACTAAGCTTTTATACCAGATCTTATAAATTAACACAAATTGTGAATTAAATCAGATTGTTTGTAACCTTAATGTAATAAACGTCTCAATTTTGTAGTTTTTCGTTTTTAAAAAAGTATTTTTCGAAGTTAAGGAACATTTTTGGCGCAGTCAGTAGGATTTTCGGAAATTAAACGTATAGTACGGGTGATTTTTCGTTTCAACGATTAACCGAAAATTTGAACTTTAAGTTATCGGTAGTTCGAGAGTATATCGAATTGTGAACTGTTAAATCCGTTTGAGTGAATATCGATTGGATTCTGATAGTTCCAGACAACCGATCAGCAGCTTCGAGGAAGAAAGAAAACGAAGATTACAACCTAGGTATTAAACAGCATCGTTTGGACCTTTAGGAATTAGAATAAGTTAGAAGTAAGAAGATGAGAACAGTAATTCTATTGTAAGTAAGCTCAGTTATTCCCTCAAATTCTCTTTTTTTTCTCTGATAGTAAAAACATATATTTTACAAATTTTTATGAGTGATCAAGAGATAAATCAATTTGAAAGTTTATTAGAAAATAGTTTAAGTTTAGTCGATACAGATTCTTCAGATAATTTGATAGAAAATTCTTTAGATTTGGAAAATTTTATTGATAATTTAAATATGACTACTCCAGCAGTTAACTATTCATTGCTTAAATTATATTTAGACTCTATTCCATGTTATGACGGAAACCCTCATACTTTAACTATATTCATAGGAAATTGTGAAAGTCTCATTTCAGTATTCGCTAGTGAAATTGATGTAGCTTTGAACACATTTTTGTTAAAAGCTATTATTGGTAAACTTACAGGGCGAGTTCAAATGTTAATTGGTTCCCGAACAGAGTTAAGAACTTGGAATGCAATTAAAGATTCTTTAAATTTAAGTTTTGGCGATCAACGGAATATTGATTGATTAGTTCAAGAGCTAATTAATTTAAGACCCTTTAAAAATGAACCTCCCTATAACTTTGGCATGCGTTGTCAAGACGCACGTAGTTTAATTTTTTCTAAATTAAATTCATCCAGTAATATTAGTGATAATGAACGTAAAATTCATCTTGAAAATTAAGATAATTTAGCTTTAAAAACTACAAGGTTTACCTTTACCATTACAAACAAATGTTCGATCACGATTACCCAATAATTTAGAAAAAGCAATGAGCTTAGTTATTGAAGAAGAAAATTTTATGTATTCAACTCATAGAAATAATAACTTAAACTCTAACAATACTTTTAGACCAAGTTTAAGAGTAACACCTGCTAAAAATCCCAATTATCGACTACCAACTCCTGCATTTTCACCAAATTTTAGTATTGTACAATCTTATCAATCAATGCCACAATTACCTCCTCCAATTTTCCAACTAAACCCCCTACCACGTCCACCTTTTATAAATTCGAATCAATTTAGACCAAATTTCCAGACAAATAATAATTCCAATTGGCGTCCCAATAATAATTTTTCTAATCAACGTCCCCCCATTTTTCAAAACCTAAATCGTCAACCGAATCACCAAAAACCAAATAATCGACCCAACAATCTCCAAAATTATAAAACAGAACCAATGGACACTTCTTCAGGAAATACTAGATTCCAGCCTAAAGCAAACTTTATATCAACCGAACTTTATAATCAAACCATTAGTAATCCAAACCAATATCAATATATGAATGATAATATTAAATCTAAAAGTCAAATTGAACCCCAAAATTCAAATCAAGGGGAAAGTTCAAATGACATTGGTCCTTATTCTTATGAACCAGAAATACAATACTCTCACGATTTTTGCAAAAGACAATAATGTATTTAGGACATGTAATTACCCCCGATGGCGTGAAGCCAAACCCAGACAAAATTTCTTCTATAAAAAATTATCCAGTTCCTGAAACCCAAACAGAAATAAAACGTTTCCTAGGACTTTTAGGCTATTATAGACGTTTTATCCCAGACTTTGCTAAGATTACTAAACCCTTGACAAAATGTTTGAAAAAGGACTCGAGAATTTTACATGACGAAGAATTTATAAATTCATTCCAAATTTGTATGGAAATACTAACTAATGACCCCATTTTACAATACCCGGATTTTTCAATCGGAGCGGTTTTATCTCAAGGAAAAGTACCTTATGATAGACCCATAGCATTTGCTTCACGAACCCTAAACGAATCCGAAATAAATTATTCAGTTATCGAAAAAGAATTGCTTGCCATTGTATGGTAAACATTTCAGGCCTTATTTATATGGAAGACAATTTCACATTTATATAGATCATAAGCCCCTTTCTTGGTTATTTAGTCTCAAAGAACCTAACTCAAAATTAGTTAGATGGCGTTTAAAACTAGAAGAGTTTGATTACAAAATATTTTATAAAAAAGGTAAATTAAATTCTAATGCTGATTGCTTATCCCGAATTCCAATCAATGCATTAGAAACCGAATCAGTAATTAATAACCCCGGAAATTCACATGATGACATTCTAGATTTCTTACAGAAACTGGCCGAAACTATTGCAACAGACCCTCAACCTTCTACTAGTAATACAAACCCATCCAAAATAAATATTTTATCTGACATTCAAATGTAAAAACCCACAAACACACAAGAAAATGACGAACGTAATAGTTTAAATACACCAGAACCCTTTTGGACAAAAAATAACTGTGACGACCCTGACGACTCAGAAACAAATCATACAGCAACTAGTAACGGTATACCGATTCTTGACGAAATGATAAATAATAAGGTACACCAAATTTTTCTTTATCCAAATTTATATTCAAAAGCAGATGTTTCCCATGAAACATACGAAAATAAAAAAATAATTAAAATCAAAATTCCTAAAATAGACAATGAAAGATTTATTTCTCACTTTATTTGCTGAATATACAGATTTAAGCAATACTTTTTATATGTACCATAATGAAAATTTATACCGCGATTTTAATAACGTTTATTTAAAACATTTCTCTGCAAACGGTCCAAAATTAATTAAATGCACCAAATTAAAGAATACAATTAAATATAAAGAAGAACAAATCATTTTACTAAGAAACTATCACGAAGGTAAAACTAACCATAGGGGAATCAATGAAACTTCAGAACGACTACGTAATCTTTACTATTGGAAAAATATGAAAATTACAGTAACGAATTATATTAATAGCTGTACCATTTGTCAAAAGAATAAATACGCCAGACAAACTCCCTATGTTTCTTTAGTGTTAACAGAAACAGCTAGTATACCCTTTGAAATTATTCATATGGATGTTTTCATCTATGACGGCAAAAACTATCTAACTTTAACCGACGCTTTTACTAAATTTGCTCAAGCTATCTTTATTCCAGGTAAATCTGCAATACTCATTAGTAAAGCACTTATTAAATATTTTGTTTCTTTTGGTGTTCCCCAATTAATAATAGTAGACAGAGGCACAGCATTTAATAACGAAACAGTCAAAGATCTTTTAGCATTACATAAAATGAAAGTACATTTTACAACACCAGGGCACCACGAGTCAAATTCAATAGCGGAAAGATTACATTCTACTCTAGTAGAACACTTACGACTTTTAAGATAAATTTACCCTGGCGAAAATGACTTAATGGACTATGCAATAATTGGTTACAATAATTCAATACATAGCTCCACAAATTTTACACCATTCGAACTTACCTTTGGACATACTCATTCTAGAAACCCTAACGAAATATTTCTGACTCAATCATTTTATACCGACTACGTAACCAACCATAAGGAAAAATTAAAACACCTATACAAAGAAGTGCAAGAAAACTTAGACAAAAGAAAACAGAAATTAATAGAGAAAACAAACAGACAAGGTGACATAAACCCAGAATTTAAAATAGGTCAAACTGTATTCAAACTTAACGCCAAAAATCGAAATAAAAAAGATAAAAGATTTTTAGGACCTTACAACATAACAAAAATATTAGATAGAAATAAAGTTGAAATATCTAGAAAATTATTAAAAAAAAAAACTAACATTAGACAAACAAATAATACATATTAAAGAACTAAAGAAACCTCCCATTGCAGGTTCCTCTTCTGGACCACTGTCGCAGGACTAGACACACCCAAATTTCACAATCTAAATGATAATCCTGGACTTTATCCTCTCCATAAAGGAAACGCACAAATAAAATCAAACTATTGGGCGTTTATACAAATATTTGATATTACAAACATAACTAAAGAATTTCTTTTATTAAAAGAACAATTCAATAATATTTATGACTCCTTATCGAAATCTCCTAAAATTTATAACTTTACTGAACATTTTAAAAATTCTTATCGCATGATTCAATTTATCGAACATAAAATATCCCTCCAATTAAATCAATTAAACCCATTTTGGAAAACTCGATCACGAAGATCATTCTTTGACGGACTAGGATCTGCAATAAAATTTATAACAGGAAATTTAGATCAGAATGATGCAAAACGATATGATGAAGCCATTACATCTTTATCCAACAATCAAAACCAATTAAAATCTCTTATCGAAAATCAAATTACTTTACTCCAATATTCTATTAAAAACTTTGAAAATAATTCTGAAATCTTAGCTCATAACCAATTAATATTAAGCTCACGTATTAATTATTTACAAAACTTAATTAAAGGTTTAAAAATTGATAACGTAGAAACTTATCATTTTTTTGCAATAGAGCAAATCGCTTCACAATTTTCTATTAGCTTTCAAATAACATACAATATACTTGAAGTAATTGAAACAGCTATAAGCTTTGCAAAACTTAACACTTTTCATAATTCTATAGCTGATCCCAAGGACTTATTTTCTGAAATCGTTGAAGTCAGTAAAAATATTGACAACAATAATAAATTCCCAATTGAATTGAAACTGCAAAATATTTTATTATTTGAAAAAATCATTGAAATTAAAAGTTATAGTAACGGTAACAAAATTATGTTAATACTTGAAATGCACTTGGTTCGGTCATAGTATATAAACAAATACTATGGTTCGGTGGATCTTTTCCCATGCGTCATCATTCAAATACAAACGCAATACATCAATACATTAATTAACACGTAGGTCGTAGATTGATGTTATAATTAGGATGTGGCTAAAATGACGGTGAACGTTATTTATTATTGTCAAGAAAACAGTGTATTCTGTGTAAAATAATTTAATTTTTAAAAAATTGCAAAGCGCTTTCGGTTGTTAAGCCATCATCAGTGCGATACCTGCAAGTAAGTAAAAAATAGTTGAATTATTATCAATAAGGAAATTAGTAAAGTATTACTTACTCGTCAAGTATGTACAAGAAACCAAATTAAAAAGTCGACAACACATTGATTAAACAATCATAAAGAATTTAAAATTTAAATTATTCCCCTGTTTTGGGGTACCCTATTGTTAACTTTTAAACATTTTCAAAATGTCCTTATTGATAATAATTCAACTATTTTTTACTTACTTGCAGGTATCGCACTGATGATGGCTTAACAACCGAAAGCGCTTTGCAATTTTTTGAAAATTAAATTATTTTACACAGAATACACTGTTTTCTTGACTTTCTAGTCATGTGTACGCAGCTATAAAGATATTCAATTTATTATTGTATTGAAGCTGGTGTAATAGATATTTGTAAATATTTTACAGCTGTTTAGCAATGTGCTACCTAAACCTTTAGTTTGGAAAAACTGTTAGTATTCCAGAGTTTTATGGGGCTATTCTGCAAACTTGCCATTAAGCAAATTTACTTGCATAAAAGTTAGTATTAATAACAACTTCCTCAGTAGAAACTTTGCAAATCAGAATTGCCCTGATAAGGTTATGGTTGTCAACCATTACTATTGGACCGTCCCACCCATACAGTTCAACAATGAAAAATAAAAATCTTTTGGGTTGTAAAAATAAATAATCAATATTTTAAATATGTATATTTAAGACTCATATATATGTACAATAGATTTTATTTAATTTTCCTCATATTCAGAATCAGAACTATCACCAGTATTTATATCTATTGTAATTGGTTGAATGCTAATATCAACTATATTCTGCTCTCGGGCATACCACTTTTGTATAATTTCATGGGTATGTCCAACACATTTTTCCCAAATTTGTTGATTACATTGTCCCAGTGCCTCTTTCCACATATTTATAACAGAACAATCTGAATACCCATCTTTACCAATATATTTATTATAATATGACTTGCAATTTGCCCAAATTAATTCAATAGCGTTGAATTCACAATGATATGGTGGTAGTCTCAGCACTTCATGACCATGTTCTCGTAGTAACTCATCAATTATATACACGTTTTCTTTTCTATTCATTTTTGTAATTTGTAGCAATTCAGGTTTTGTAAGTTTTGTATCAAACTTAATGTTGTTTGTTATCAACCATGTAACAATCTCATTTTTTGTCGAATTAGTAGAAGGTTGCTTTTCTAAAAGAACACTATGATATGGAGCATTATCCATAACAATAAGAGATGGCTCTTCTAAATTGGGAATAAATTGAGTACTTATCCATTTCATAAATATTTCATTGTTCATTTCTCCATGGTAATCAGCTACTTTAGATTTTGAACAGAATAGTAAACTTGCTTCAGAGACAAATCCTTTGGTAGAACCAGCATGGACAATTATAAAACGTTTACCATCATAACCATCTGGTTTACGTACACTTTTAGTGCTGTTGTCTTGCCAAGATTTTGTTTTATTTCCCTTCGAATAGATCCATGTTTCATCCAAAAATACAAGTTCTCTTGGGTGAGTACTTGAAAGGTTTTCCATATATTTACGCAGAAAATTGGCTCTCAAAGCTGCAATACTGGTCCGCTCCATTAAAGCTCTCCGATTGTCATCTTTGTTATATTTGAATCCCAATGTTTTTAACAAAATGCTCAGAGATGTTTTGCCAATAGATACAATTTCTCTTTCCCTCAATTTACAATTTAAGGTAGTCAAAGTAACATGCTTCTCTAAAACAAAAACAAAAATTATAGTACAGATTCAATTTGAACAAATACTATATTTTTTAATGATATTATGTTTGTTCATTCAAATTGTAATGTAGACACAAAATTACTAAAATCTATATAAATATCTTCCTAAATTTTTCTTGAATATACCATGATTTGAATACTCGTTACAAAATACCTACACCTACATTTTACCAAAAAATTCTAATTAAATAAATTGATATTTACTCTGTTGGTACATATCATATAATGTGTTCCGTACTGCCATCTTAGCTCCCTCAGGTAGATCAGTTGTTTTAGTTTTAGAACGAGTTCTGCTTTTGCCTGGGCTTGAAAGAATTGGATTATTTTCTTTTCTTTTTTTTATAGCATATACCGTCCGCCGAGATATTTTCAAAGCAGCAGCTACCCTCTAACATAAAAAAAATTGATTAATAATAAGTATATTACCAAACAAGCATGCACTTAAATATTTATGTTACCTCCTGAACACATGAAAGTGGTTCCAAAGGTCCTCCATTTCTTTTTTCTAACTCAAAATACTCCAACACATTTAAGACCAGCTCCTGTGCTTGCAAAATCAACGTTTTTCCAGGCATATTCTAAAAATAAAAACCATTCATAAATAATAGTTCTGGTCTTTCGGAAAATTAGGTCAATATTTTCTACATTGGTGGAAGCAAAATATGTTTCATATAATTCAGTTTGATGTAGTTCTAACCAGAATCATAATGAAATGTGAATTTAAGGTTAGTTTTCATTGCGAAGTAAATAAATAAGAAGTAGATAAATAATATTTACTTACCACAATAATTCGAACACTCAGGTATAAGTTAGTCGTTATAACAACTGTTTTTGAAATAAATGTATATGCAAGGGGCAAAAAATGGATAAAAATGTAAACAAAGTCTTTGGTCTGTCAATCTACAAATTCGCGGTTAAACCACAGAACTTCTGTTGTGTGGGTTACACCTATCGCCGACATTCATCATATGGCTATCTCTGTTTGTTATATTATGTTGTAATGGAACAAACGGTTTCATTTCGGGGGTTTAGATTCTGTGAGTAGAAAAAAGACGTACTACAAAAAGTAGTATGTGAATAATTTCATACATGGGAAAAGATTCACTGAACCAACTGTACCTATTGTTGAAGATTCAGAATATAGTTACTATCATCTTTATTCTTTACCCACTCCATCAACACAATCCTTCAAAACCATTATACTAAAGTCAGAATTTATCCTTTTAAATAATAATTAAAACTATGTCTATGAAAATTTTTATCTAATGTTAATAAATATGAATAATATATATAATAATAAATCTCACTTAGATGATCTATGTCTGTTTTTTTATTAATACAATTACTGTGTTCAAAAATATGAGCCATCTCAAGAAAACATCTCTTCTTATAATTTGACTCTACTGAAAGTATTTTCATATCGTCATAATTCATATGGTGGTCACAATTATAAACATGTGATGCTAAAGCGCATCTTTCAGGATGCAAACGCAATCACACTGTACATCTCAGTAACCATCCTCACCAAAGTTGTGAGTAGAATAATTGTAAGTTTCATAAATTTTCAATTATACCATATAATTTTTGTAGTTTCCCTGATTATGGAAATAAATATTTCCGAAAGCTAGGAAAAACTTTAAAGAGTTCTCTTTCACTTTGCTGCATTCTCCAGTATTTACTAGTTCGTTTCTAATTAGTCAGCAACGTCTAGCCTTCTATATATATATATATATATATATTCTATATATATATATATCTTGAAAAGAAATGAATGTTTTATTTGAATACTGCCCTTTCAATAAATGTTTTTTTCAGAAACGAACCCCCAACAAAATACATTGTGGATTTAATAGTACAGTAAATTCACAAAGTATTACGTGTTCCTCCCTACCAATAAAAAAAATCCTATTGAGTTAATAGAGGGTACTGCCAAGCAAGCCGATAGATGCATTCTAGAAGCTGCGGGTTAGAATTGGTTTGTCTATAAACCTCTGAATTTTGAAAGATCTCTATTTGACAATTATTGTTCTACCTTATTTAAAAAAGTAGTATTACAATCTTTTCGGTGTAGTAACTAATTTATAAATTTGAAATGTTTCTTTTTAATAAAACAATTCCATAAAAATTGGGGTGGCATTATTTATTATTTTATTTTAATCACGATATTTAGAATAAGTAATTCAGGCAGCATTTTCTAAAGGTAAATGTGTATATCACAAAGTTTTATAAAAACTACAAAGAATTAATTTAATAGTTTTTATTGAATTGAAACGTCTCATTTGATCAATCGTTTTATTAGCAATACTTTCAGTTGCGGTAGAAGCTGGAGAGCTAAAACAAAATAGTAAATATAAATTTGGATTGATTAGGAGATGATGGAGTGATAAATAATTCACCAATATACTGATAATTATAATATGTATTGATTTCAGTGCTATGATTTAGTCAATTATTCGCATATACCTTCACTCGGAGAATAGAATGGATTGCTCTTCTTTTCTGAGCTGTGTTGGTGCTTGCTGCAGAATTTTCTTTTGCTATGATCAATGCATGATCATATATCTCAGGATGACTTTCCTTGTTGAAAATGACCTACACACTAAGGCTTCACATCCCGGCTTTTCTAAAAAAAATTTAAGATTTATTTCACCAAAATATAAAATAAAATTGCCTAGCTTTAAAAAGGAGGTAGATCCAGGTAATCAGAACTTTTTTATTTATAATTTATCTGTAAACCTTACATCAATCTTTCATATTGTAGTGACAACATTCTAGAAGCCAACATGTACTTAGGTAATTGTAACCTAAAAATTTTATTAGATAATATTTTTTCCTTGATATTATATATACATGCATTTTAAATACTAGAACTAACTAATTAAGTGTGTGGTATAAACATACAAAAAAAAGTGTTAACTATTCCATACATACCTTTTTAGTGCTAAAAATAATTCCATACTTTTTAAAATAAGAATTTCTTAGTGCTGTATGGTTAACATACAAATTAAAGTTTTATATGTAACATCTCTGACTTTAACTGAAATAAGTCGAAGTTTCTTTGCACGCAATAACCGTCAATAACTAAACCTAACCTAGAATATTTGATAAACTTAATTTGATATATACTAGATTCTCATATTATTTCAAGGGCTTGGCAACATATAGTACAGTTATGACAGATGTGACGTGCAACGGTTTTATACTGAACGGGCTATATACAGTGTGGAAACCACTTATGGAATAACATTCTTTATGTCATTATTTTAGAAAATTATAAAAAATGCCGAGACATGTCAACTTTTGAATTGAGTTGTGCGTTATGTAAACATAAATTTAAATGTACAGGGTGATTCACCCAAGTATGCCATAGTCGGTGTTTTTTTTTTAATGAAACACCCTGTATATTTGCATATTTTTGAAATCCCTTTAATGAACCGATCTCAACAAACTAAATAATATATGGTCAATTATAAATTATACAGGGTGAAATTTTCATTTTTACAGTTGTTAAACACATACATAAAATACCTGATGTATTTGATTTTAATACATTAAAATAAATGCTCAAAATGTTCTCCACCTAGTTGTTGGCAATAGCACAGTCTCCTATAGAACTCCTCCTTAACTTTGTTTAAAGTTTGAGGTGAAATATTCCGTATTTCTGTAGTTATCCTGTCTTTGAGGTCTACAATGCTAGTTGGTTGTGTTGCATATACTTTGTTCTTGAGATAACCCCACAGAAAAAAATCTAACGGCGTAAGGTCTGGCAATCTAGCTGGCCACTCAATAGTACCTCTTCGTCCAATCCATTTATTGGGGAAGATTTCATCTAAATAAGTTCTTACCATTAAAGCATAATGGGGTGTTGCCCCGTCTTGCTGGAACCAAACATTTTCATTCGGTAAGCTAGGATCTATTGCGTTGGGATATAAGTTTGCCAACGCAGAAATAACTTCATTTCTAAGCATATTTAAATATTTTTCAGCTGTCAAATTTCCATCTATAAATATAGGACCAATAATATGGTCGCCTATGATACCGGCCCAAACGTTCACCTTTTGAAGGTACTGAGTATGTGTCTCACGCATCCAATTAGGATTCTCTGCTGATCAATATCTACAGTTCTGTCGGTTTACCTCTCCATTCAATGTGAATGTTGATTCGTCAGAAAAAAGAATGGTACCAAGAGCTATCTCATTTCTGTTCAGCTTATTCATCAATCTTTCGCAGAAATCCATTCTACGATCTGGATCGTCTTCTGTTAACTCCTGCACAAAAGTTAATTTGTAGGGATGAAGTTTTTCTTTATGAAGACATCTTAGAACAGTTGTATGACTAACATTATTTTCACGGGCAGTTTGACGTGTACTTGAAGTTGGATTCTCTTCGACACTTAACAAAATATCCACTTTCACATCATCTTCAACGAAGTGTGGTTTTCTTTTCAATGGTTTGACATGTCCAAGTTCTCTGAATTGTGCATGAATTTTAGACACAGTACTTTGTGAAATATTAGGCAATTCGGGATACCTGTGATTAAATAAGTTTGCCACTTCAACTTGACTTCTGCAGTTATCCCCGTACCGGATCATCATTAAAATCTCAATTCGGTGAGTCTCAGTTAAATATTTCATTGTTATGTCGACAAGGAAAGAGTGTTTGACAAAGATTTTACTTTTTCAGTATAAACTGTCAACACATCAACAACTGACAGAATAGAAAACAATCCACATTATTTACCGATTTTGTCTAATTATTGGCGTTTTTAGGCAATTTTTAGGTATTTATGATAAAATTCATGGGCGTAGCAGGTTTTGTTTAATATACAAATACGTCTAATAATTAGTTAGTTTAGATTTTTGATAAATCCATATTTAGCTAATTTAAAAAAGTACCAATATTTCAAGTGTAATAAATTATTAATTTTAAAATTTCACCCGGTATAATTCATAATTGACCATACATTATTCAGGTTGTTGGAATCGGTTCATTAAGAGGATTTCAAAAATATGCAAATATACAGGGTGTTTCATTAAAAAAAAACAACACCGGCTATGGCATACTTGCGTGAATTACCCTGTACATTTAAATTTATGTTTACATAACGCACAAGTCAATTCAAAAGTTGACGTGACTCGGCATTTTTTATAATTTTCTAAAATAATGACATAAAGAATTTTATTCCATAAGTGGTTTCCACACTGTATAAGAACTTTCCCGAGTAGTAATAAGAAAAAATAATTCAGCTCCCTTTTCTCAATTATTTCATATTAATTATCCCTATAGTTTTGACCCACCCTATAAAATCTCAACATATTCCAAGTCATCAACCTTCATAATTCCTTAGATTAAATAATGATTTTTTATGTTGAGTAGTAACCACAGGTGAGTTTATAACGAAAATAAATTATTATAATTGTTATTAACCTTCAATTTACTTGAAATTATACGATGTGGTTATACGTAGATATGCATACGGAAAGTGAGTAAAAATGTGGGTACCTATTTTTATGCAGTGGCGGCTCGTGAACTTTTTAAGAGAGGAGGCTGGTCATGAAACGTTTTCGTAAAAATATACTCTATTCATATTTCTCTTTTTTTTGGAATTTTTCATATTTTGTTTTTTTATTAATCTTATGAACATTTCTTATAAATTAACGGAGTTCTACGGTCTTTGGTTTGCGAAAAATGATCAATAAATCATGAAATGTATCATTTTGTTTTAAGTGTTTTTCAATAGATATCAAACTAACATTGTATAAACGATTTTGGTCCATTGCATTTCGCAGGTAAGTTAATTCGTTCGAGAGTAGAAAATGATCTATCCACCGATGCCGACGTGACAGGAATGGTAACTGACAAACAAAGTAGTTTATAAAACTGAGTTAAAACTTGTTGCAAATAATTGTCTATCATATATTTTATCATATCGGCGTGACTGTCGTACTGACCTGAAATATATTTATCCGAGTATACAACGCATAATTCATTGTGCAGTGCTATTTTATCAAAAAATTTATATTTTAGAACTAAGCTATCTAAAAGTGTATTGGGAAAGTCTTTTGAAAAAGATTCGAATAAGCTTTTATTCGTCAAGTCGAAAAACTTCAATTCATGTAAATCGGAAAATCGAATATCAATTTGACCTTTAATAGTATCTAAAATTTCATAAAAAAAGTTGTTTATAACGAAGTTTCTTGTCTACCAAATTATATGTTTCCTCCTTTTCGCGGGAGGAGCCACATCAGTTGAAAAATTTTCAAATAATATTTAAAATGAAATTCTGAATTACGGAAAGTTGAAATTTTATCAATGAGATGTTTCAAACGATCTCTTGAATAAATTAGTTGTAAAATTTGAAAAATAAGATCAGTTTGTTCAAATATTAATTTAAAAGTATCAAGAAAAACTAAAATTCTTCATTTTCTAAATAAGAATAAACCAACAGCAGCGTATTACTCGTATTCCGCTTGCTAGAAGCAAGCCTCCTGAGAGTGTTGCCAATCAGCTATGTTTTACGGTATCAAGCAGTTGGACTGGTCGAAAAAACGGCAACTGTGTTGAGCAACACTGTTTGTATCACCGAATTGAAATATTTGTAGAATCTAGCCTCAGGGCACTGTTGTCAGATTTAAAAATAACTACTGAAAACGGGGAATTAATTGTAAAATTTAAAAATGATTAGACAAACAGGAAATAGGAATAAAATGAAGAATTTTCAACAAAATATTTCTGGTGCTATTTGCTGGATAAATTGGTGAGGAAGCTGAGCCTCCTTAGCCTCCTTCGAGGAGCCGCCACTGTTTTATAGAAGTACTAAATGCATTAAATACAATAATAATACAGTGAATATGTGAAACGAATGTATTTAAATGAAATTTATATTACAGAATATTCCACTCATACATGTTGTATCAATGCAACGAATGCTAAATTATTAAATGGAAATTCAAAAATTACAGTGGAAATACCACGTTGCCATGACAACCCAGCGATAATTCCACGACAACCGTTGACTGACAACATTAAAATAATAAACATGAAACGTCAAAGAACAGTTTCTTAGAGGTTATGAATCGATTCGGAGATATAACAGAACGGGAAATTGGCAAAAATGTCATTAAAAGTGTTCCCAAAAAACCTACCTTAATATTACCTAGGCAATAAGCAGATAATGAATCATATTTTGTAAATGTCATATCAGAGTTAAATATTCGCGAAGGTGCGTTTATGTCGCGAGCCGCAGGCGAGTGACATAAACACCTAAGTGAATATTAGCCATTATATGCGAGTAGAATAATATATTTTGTCCACCACTATTAATTACCTGTTTATAAATGAATTTATTTTTTTTCTCTTTTCTCCAATTTAGGAAGGTATTATAGGCTTTCATATATTATCTATAATTTTTTCGACTTTTCTGGCAATCAATTTAAGGATACTATTTATTCTGCTTCTCTTATTTCTGGCGGGGTAACATTAATTTCAGTGTCTGATTTGCTTTCCATATTATATTTTCTAGTAATTTCAATTTAAATTCAGTATAATAATTGCCAACAGTTATAAATTATTTAAAACGTCACTTTCTTTCGTTTTGATATTATCATACGCTCTTATATACAACAGCTTGATAATTTATTATATAATGTCTCCGTAACATAATGGTTTAGAGATCATACTTCGTGAAATGAAGATTTGTAGGCTTAGGGTTCGACTCCTGGTCGCGGTGATATTTTTTATTTATTATATTGTGACATTTGTATATAAATAACCTTCAATATAGGTCCTATTTATCCGTGTCATGTGACCAGTTCATTATCCACACCTATTATTCACTGGTGCATAATGTACATCATTATACTTGAAGAAGCACACGTAAAATGTAAACATTATCAAATAGTCGTGGACAAAGTATTTATCCAGTAAATTATAACTTGTATATTCAAAATACAATATATAACATTGGCGACGAGGATTACAACCTACGTGTAAGAAAAGAATATAATTAGGACAGAATTCCAGTTATAATTGAATAATTTAGAGAAATGTCACAGTTAATTCAAACACCAAGCCCAATGTGTACCAAAATTGGTACGTTACATATTTTTGATCCAAATAATTTCGACTTTATGGCTTTTGAAGAAAGAATAAAATAGTTTTTCATTGCCAATGGAATTAAAGAGGAATTTAGAAAAAAGCCATACTAATAAATACTCTTTCCGAGGAGTGTTACATTTTGATAAGAGATCTGTGTGTGCCAAAATTGCCGGAAGATAAAACATTCGATGAACTAATAACACTTTTGACTACTCATTTCTCTCCAGTTAAATCTTATTTTTTTGGAAAGGCTTAAATTTTATTCGGCCAGAAGAAATTGTAATGGAATTATTTCGGAATGGGGAGCGAGAATAAAAAACTTAGATTCAAAATACGTCTTTGGAGATGAATTACCGTTAGTTATGAGAGATATTTTTGTTATTGGAATCAATCTTGAGAATATAATGAGTCGATTATTTGAAGCAGATGCAAAAAGTGATAAAGTAACTCCACAAACTCAACTAACAATTGCTTTATCAAAGAGAAATCAGTTAGGGAAAATTGTGGTGTGATTTCTGTAAAAAAAGAATAACAAATAGAAGCAGATACACAGCAACATTATATGAATACAGCAAGTTCGTATAGAAGTCTTAGCAAAAAGCTAACAAGTAACCAGAGATTTTCAAGTGGAGTTACTAGGAAATCTTAAAAGTGTTTGTTATGTGGATGTTTAAATCGTTTAGCCAAGAATTGCTTTTACAGGAATAGCCATTGTCACAAATGTGGTATCAAAGGACATCTAGCCCCTCAATATAAGCCGATTAAACAGCATTTTTTGTCAGAAAAAGGAAATAATTTAGCTGACGAAGAACAGGTAGTAGTTGAAGAATTATTGAGGCTTTATGTAAAAGAAGAAGATTCTACAAAGTTAGAACCTTTTTCAGATTTTAATAACTTGTTTATTGATGACAACGAGAATGCTAAACCCTTGTTTATTAAGTTAGGAGTTTGAAAATATACCCATTAGCTTTGAAATTGCTTCTGGTTTCGCTCATTCAGCAATTTCAGATTATCTTTTTAGAAATCATTTTGAGTCTGACCATTTGTATACTAATGATTTATCTTTAAGAGATTATGTGGGTGTATCATTTCAACCTTTAGGATTTTTCAAATTAAATGCAGAATTCGAATATGAAAAACAAATATTAAAAATAGAGGACCTCCATTAATAGGTAGAAATCAAATTAAACAATTCAAGTTAAAAATTTGTGAAGTGAATTTTAATGAACATATAGTAAATCAAATAGGTTTTTGCAATATCACAGACCTAATTAATAACTATAAAGAGATTTTTCAGAGTTGAACTGGGAATAATTGAAACACTATTTTTAATATAATCTATTGTAATTACATCTATATTTTCTCCCTCTTCTGTTATTCTATACTTGTTCCCTTTATCTTGTCTCATTTGATCAATATGACGAGTCCAGGTTAATCCACAATCAATTAATATCAAATAGGTTTTTCTTCCTAATATTTTAGTGACTTTGCCAAACTATTTAACGTCGAAGTGTTTGTTATCACGTGTTTTTATTGCCGTCTCCCAAGAAACTGCTCAGGCAACATCTACTACCAAATTCTGCAAACTAGACGGATCTTTGCGGATGGCCGTCATATTGCAAGATAATTTTAAATGGGATCATATGGCAATTGATACCTCATTTGAAAGTTTGTTCCAAGTGTTTTTCAACGACATCAACAATATTGAAATGTTAAATTCTCAAGGTCCGTTCACAGTAGATATTTTTGATAAAGATAGTATTATAGTCTACTAGGAGGATCAAGTGGAGTGCACGCTCCAGGAACGGTTTTATTAAGGATAGCGCTTTTTCGCTTATTTTGGAAATGTTGTTAATAAAATGCGTTTGTTGTTACATTTTTTGTGAGTTATGATTGTGATGACGTGCAAGTACATTTGTAATAAATAGCCTGTAAGTTAGTTCCATTTCTTAATTTGGCGGTTGTTGCTTAAAATTAATAAATGCATAATAGCATTTCAATCTTATATAAACATTTTTCAAAATTTAGGTGCCTATGATATTTTGCCGACCAGTTCACTACAGCCGAATCCATTACGGTACCTGTCAAATTACCAATAACTCAAAAAAGAAAGTGGGTAGTATGATCTCCCCAAAATGGATGTAATTTATGTTAATTTACCTGTAAACCTCAGTTAAGCTTTGAAGTTTATGCCAACCACTATTGTTTTTAATATTGTAATGTTTTTCTTATTTATTTAAATAGTTTTTAACTTGTGGGATAAAATTATACAATTACTATCTATTTATTTAAAGGAACACACAATGTATTAAACTTAATTTATATACACACTATACTTAATGTCTACTAATTTATTTACACTCGGTATATTAGTTCTAATTTATTTTTACCGCTTGACTATTACACTACAGTTAACAGAACCAAACAAGAGCCCTGGGTGGGCGTGTCCATGTCGCTGTAGTTGTATTCTTGTCATAACAATCGATATTTTGAATCGATGATCAAATATCGATACTATAAGTGTCAACTGTCAAAAGATATGTAAACAAAATCAAACTTGCTAAAAATTTAACCCTAAATATGAATAAAAAAATATGTATTGGATCAAAAATAAAACTACCATCTTTTCTAAATGTATATTTTAAAATTTCATGACTGTAGTATTGTCGTAAAAAAGGGTCAAGTTTGTAATGGAAGCAACAAAATATGAACTGGTTATGTAGCCTATTCCTACATCTATCTGCTTACACATCAGGATCTTTTGGAGTAGAATCGTCGAATTCAGCCATTTGTTAACTTTGTGTTTAATTCAAATTAATAGTGTGACCAATTTCGTATATTTAGATTTGTCATTTTTTCCAGTGTTCATTTCTCTTAACAACGGCCGAAAGTAAAAGTGCATAACAGTGTTAATATTGGAATATACACTTCACCACTACCAATTAGCTAAGTCTTATATATTTGGTTGTTATAAACAAGACTGTATGGCAATAATTTTGTGTGATTTGTCAAATATATAAATATATTAAATGCTGTTCTACTTCAATTCATTTGCTTTATTCAAACACAACAGTTAGATATTAGAAACTATTATTTAATCAACAACATTGTTAAGTTTCACATTACAAAAGAACCAATTACTAAAATAAAAAGGTAGATATTTCATTAAGTTGAGTCCAAAAAAACGAAATTAATCACAAAATTGATGTGTAAAACCTAGTTATATTTTTTGTAAACTATATTACTTATTCAGTTGGGTTCACAAATAAAACAATTTATCATTTTTTCAATTTAATACAAACTTATAATCAAATATTAATACAGGGGTTCCAATTGAAAAAAATTGTAGATGACTTCATTAATTGAAAGTATTATACATTATATTTGAAAAGACATTAGATTGCAAGCAAAATTCAACATGTATTACATTAAAATTATTTATTTAGCTAATAATGAACCATGAATGTCTTATATGATATGTTCATGTAATGAATTTATGTGTTATGCACAAGATATTAAAGATGAACAAAATAAAACACTGTAATTTACAAAAATGTTATTCACTTTATTATTCATCAGTCATCACTCCCACTTTCATATTCATCACTCTTGCTTTCATATTCATCACTCCCACTTTCATCTGATGAACCAGTGTTGACAGTGAAACACATATTTTCCACCACATCATCTAATAGTCCATCATTCCTCCACATTTCCTCAGCTATATGGTCCACATGGTCGCAGTGTTTGTTCCATTCCGCAGAACCAACTTCATCAAAGGCTGCTCGAACTAATTGTTCTATTTGAGCAGCACTTTGAGAAACATTTTTCATTGCCACTTTATGTTTTACGCTACTCCATATTAGCTCAATCGGATTGAGGTCGCAGTGATATGGCGGCAACCGTACCACAGTATGTCCATGTTTTTTCAACAACTCATCCACATAGTATGTTTTAGAATGGTTGAAACGTTTGACAAGATCCAGAAGTTCTGCTTTAAGCATATCATTTGTTGTTGAGATGCCATTTGCTTCAAGCCATTCTCTAATAATATGCTTCCGAGTTGATTGGGTTGGTGGCTTATTAATTTGAACACTGTGGTAAGGGGCATTGTCCATAATCACAATACCATTAGGAGGTAAGTTTGGTATTAGTTGTGTTTCTAACCAGTTCATAAAATTTGTATGGTTCATGTCATCGTGATAATCTCCTGATTTGCTTTTTGACTTGAAAATTAGTAGTCCATTCTTCACAAACCCATAACGTCCACCAGCGTGTACTATTATGTACCGTTGACCAGCTCTGTTGGATGTATACACACCAGGTTCATCTTCCGATTGCCAGCATTTACTAACGCCATATGATGGATGGATATAAGTTTCATCCAAATAAGTTATTGGCTTCTTGTTGTGACCCAGAGCATCATTATCCCTCAACCTTCTTAAATAACGAGCCCGCCAAGCTACAATATCATTACGTTCCATCAACAATTTCCTTTTATTGTGGCATTTTTTATACTGAAATCCAATATTTTTTAAATGCTTTCTTAAGGTGTCTGGACCGCCAGAGTAATCTACTTTATTTTTCATTTTATTTACCAGAATATTTATTGTTGGAACTTGTTTATCAACCGTATAGCATTCATGTACGGTTCTTTTCAAAATACCCAAGTCACAATCATCCAATTCTATTTTGTTGGTACCACCACTTTTTTGTTTTTTTGAAGGAGACCCCAGTAAAACACCTTCTTGCAACAGTGATTTCTCCTTTCTGATACGTTTTATGGAGGTAACTGATTTTCCTGTTGCTGCTGCAGCTAATTCTGTGGCTTTTTCCAAAGGGAATGACCACACACCAGCAGCTTTCTGTCTATCAAAAAATTCCACAACGTTTTTAATAATATTGCGAGCTTCACTGTGGACTGTTTTCCTTGATTTTGGGTACATTTTGTTGGGGAAAATTGAACTGAAAGAAAAACAAACATTAATAGGCCTGATGAACATTAAATGACTGGTTTTTGTGTGTTGTTCTAGGTTATGTTTATTAATTATAATTATAGTACTTACCTTACTATGTTAAATTAATTATCAAATTAGTCTTAATAAAGACTGATTGTCCTGTAATTTATGAAGCAAATAATAACGTATAAAAATATAGAAGCAGATTATAAAATAACAGCTGACATCAAATATCAAATAGAATGCAATCCAGTGTTGCCGATGTAAAAATAAATATTATCCGAACTTACAATTCAAATTATCAGAATTTGTCAAAATTACCAAAAGGTCACAGTGTTGTCTAAATAAAAGTCTGCGACCCTAGTCAATATTGAAAATTCCCAGAAACAATAGCTGTTTTATATATCATCCTTTCTGAAAAACTATTCGGTTAGCGAAATTGTCTAAAAATCGGATAATTATCCTCACATTGACAACACTGATACAGACACTAAAATTGATGTATATTGATGAAATCACTCGGTCATATTATTTCGATTATGTTAACAATTACTAATGTACAATCGTTAACATTGGCTCCTGATTGGCTAGTTGCGATGACCTTTGTTTTAGTTCGCATATTTTCCGGGGCTCTTCTTTGCTTCTGAGCACTGTATTTATATTCACTATTTCATTCACTGTTAGATTACTGAGAACTTCTGTAACTAACTCTTTTCTGTCCGTTCACTAATTTCGAACTAACTAACTGTTTACGCACTCCAAAACCCGCGTATATATAGTCCTTATCGGTTCTGGAAAACTAGTCGGGCGATATCCACTTCATAGTCTTGGAGAGTTTCGTCCCGTTTCTGCCTTCGGTTCCTCATCTGATATTGGTACAAGTGTTTTAGATCTTCGTAACCATATCGCATGTCCAACCTCTTCTTCAGCTGCTCGAAGTCATCCGTTTCTTCAAGGGGTATCGTCTGAAGCACATCTAAGGCATCTCCCCGAAGCGCGATGGTTAAGTTCACTGCCTTCTCCTTATCGGACCAATTATTCGCTCTAGCGGCTGCTTCAAACTGTTTAACATAATTGATCCACGACATCTTCCCATCGAACGTTGGGGCCTTGACTCGGACAAAATGCCAATATCTTCTGTCTTGGGGTGTGCTTCTGGCTTGCATGGTTTTATGTTTGATATTTTTTTCTTCTGTTGGCATGTCTTGTGTTCTTAAATATGCCATTTTTCTCCTGGATTTTCTCGTCCATTGTTGTTATCGTATTCGCCATTTTCTCGTCGATTGTTGTTATTTTATTCTCCATTTTCTCGTCCATCGTTATGATCTTATTCTCAATATCTGATTTTAGTGACGAAATTTTATTTGCGACTTCAGCGGCAATGTCATTTTTCATTGATAAGATATCGGCAGAAATATCGTTCTTCATAGTAGAAATCTTCTCCTCCATATTAGCAGAAATATCGTTCTCCATAGTAGAAATCTTCTCGTCCATATTGGCAGAAATGTCGTTCTTCATAGTAGAAATCTCGAACTTCATATTAGCAGAAATCTTCTCGTCCATAGCGGAAATTGACGAGATTAAGGTTTTATCCAGGCCGTCAATTTCCAGTGCTATTTTCAATCTTTCAACTAACTCACTCTTCATTCCGGACGTTTCCAACTCGCGATTTTCCAATTCTGCTTTTAGTTCCGTCACTTTCAGCTCATTTAGTCTCTTAGCCATTTTTGCGACACCAATGTAATGTTTTTCTCATTTATTTAAATAGTTTTCAACTTGTGGGATAAAATTATACACACTATGGCTAATTACTTTCTATTTATTTAAAGGAACACACACTGTATTACTGAGAACTTCTGTAACTAACTCTTTTCTGTCCGTTCACTAATTTCGAACTAACTAACTGTTTACGCACTCCAAAACCCGCGTATATATAGTCCTTATCGGTTCTGGAAAACTCGCTGTGCACGAACAAAACCATTGTACTCGAATGTTCTCGAAAACATGCTGGCGCAGGGAGAAACCCGGCGTAGCCACCAAAATTTACAGTCGAGGGACAGGGTCGGCTTTGAGTTGGTGACCTCGCAACAATATTATAGAAAATAAGTGAGTTGGTGAATTTTTATAAATATTCTTCTGAAATAAATTTGGACAATTTTTCTAGAGATGCCAAGGAAACAGTTTTTTTTTACAACGAACCTACGTAGTTTTAAAAATAAGAAATGGCGGAAATAGACAGTATGTTATCAACAGCAGGTAGTTATCAACAAATAGAAATGAAAACTAATCCACTTAGATGCTGGGCAATGAAACATACTCGGAAATTTTGGATATTCAACAAATAGAAAGTAAAATTGAATACAGATGGTATTTTTGGATGAAAGAATATAATAAACTTTAAAAGATCATCGCTTTTGCTATCGTGTAAACTGGACCTCTTATTGGACCAATAGAAACGAGAGGATGGCGGTCTGGTAATTTATTACTCTTTAGATTTGGTGAACAGAGTATAAACGTTCTGGTACGTATTAATAACTACACTTACTATAAAATATATTACTATCGAAATATACTCCCATTCCACATTAAAGTTTATTCTAGAACCGATTAAATTAGTATTCCAAAATTAAGTACCTACAATATTTTCACGTTCAAAGAAAATATGATATCAAAAGACAATTTTATAAAGATTTTTAAAATCTAGCGGGCTTAAGTTAAAAACAGTTAACAAGAGACAAACAATCATGGAATCTAGCTGTTTAGTAAATTGGAGAATCTTTATTCTAGTATCGACGAGATGACAGGGACAATTATTTTTTAGATCAAAAAAAAAACACCAGCGTTAAGATATAAAAATTTTCAATTAACCTTTACCAAAGTAAAATATTTGTTTGAATCCAACTTACATGGTTTATTTCTAAAAGTACATTCACTATAATCATTATTCCTCACACTATCGCCGCTTTGATTTCTGTATCTATGTCTCGAATTCACTCTGATCAACTTCATATTTCCACGCATTTATTGCCGATTTTCAAGAAACCGTACTTTACACACTTCGAGACATTAACATTTTCGAACACACGCTAAACATATAAACACTAAAATCTATATCCGTTACATGTTATGATCGTAATGGTATTTTCCAGACTTCGGAATATTTTACCGTAGAGAATGAGCGGGAGGTATTTTAAATCATGATATATTTCTATAAAACACCCACTTCTGTTAAAATGATATCAGGTCCGTGTCGGCTATAGATAAAGAGCGATGGTAGCACCACTTAGAGGGGCCAAACATTGGTGAATGAAATGAAATATATTTTATAAATTTGGCTTCTATGGCTTGTGAGGAAAACTTTTTGTTGGCTCGTGCTCCTGCTAAATTTTTTATCACTTTTTGAAATTCTGTCAATAATTTTTGAAGACTTCTCTATCTGATAAATATTAAATTTTGTCTATAAACTTTATGTATCACCGTATATTCAAAAACGAACTTCTTGCTTCTATAAACATCCATTTTTGTAATAATTTTTTTTTACATTTACAACTCAGTTGGCTTTGTATTATACTTGTTGCATGAAACAATTTGAGGTTGAGTATTTTGGAATGTTCAAGCAAGCTGCGCTGCTACTGCTACCAAAAAATTAGGTGATTTGTTGAACTCATATAAATGAACTATAATAAATGTCTCAACTGAAATAAAAAACATTTAATTGTATGATATAATGAAGGACAAGATTTAACCTGCTAAACTATATCAGACTGCATGACGTAACGTGAACAGGAACAATTACGTTCGGAGATATTTCGTACTGACTGAGCCCATAATCGTTATCATAGAAAACCCCTTTATTTGTTAAACAAAGCCTACTAGATTATTATCTCTTGTAGCGGCGATATATTTTTATCTATCCACACCGTGTCCCAAGTTATCGGTTACAGGCAATATCTCGCTTAATTTAAAAGATGATCCAATACTGTGAAAACTGTTGTAAATGGCATCAAAATTCCTTCCTAATGACGAATCAGAAACTTTATTTCACTTAACAGTCCTTTGGCAGCCACCCCTCACTTTCTATTTTCAAATGGCACCCCCTGTATATTTTCGTTGAAAATTGCTTGTCACTCTATTTGGAATTCAATGATGTAACATACTTGTTGGTTTCTTATTATTAGCACCAAAAAATTAACATTTTATGATATTTCGCTTTACCTAATTTTCTTTATTGCTTCCGCCACTGTTTTTAAAAACTTCACGAGATAGAAGTAGATTAATCTTTCGTTTAAAAAAACTGATGCTTTTTATGTCAAAAACTTAATTACAGTTAATAATAATAAGTGTAGAACAACAATCATTTGCGAATAGTATCTAGGGTGTTGTAGTTAATCGACGAATCAAACTTTTATACTATCCACACATTTGAATTCAAAAATTATTAATCTTGTTATAAGCGGCGGGCGTAATTTCGGCCGGTAATCCCTTGGCCTACCTGCATAAATCAAGGGGTACCATTTATGACAGGGGTAATTTCGGCCGGCGTTTTTAATTCTTATTTATTATAATTAAATATTCAAGACCTACATATACAGTTGTCATTTATTTGAAATAACGCAACCATTTTCCAATATCACTTGATTTCGTAATTCGGTCCGCTGTCGAATCTAACTGGGGTTGGGGTTAGGTTTTGTTAGGTTGGTTACCTAAGTTATAGAAATAAAATGATGTAATAATTTTATTGAAATAAAGAAATATTTTAATATGAAGCATTCTGTTATTTTATTTTATTTGCGGCCGAAAATACCTATGAGATAAGGAAGCAACTTAAAACCTCCGGCCGAATTTACCTACCGGCTTTTAGTACCTGCCCTTTTTCCGGCCGAAATTACATCCGCCCGTTATAAGCACAAAGCCATTTACATTCAGTCCAGACGAGTGCACTGATATGCTATTGGTTTATGGTGAATGCAGGAAAAATGCTAGACGGGCGGCCCGTTTATACCAAGAACATTTTCCTCAACGTCCTCAGGTATCACACATGGTGTTTCCTGAATTGGAACGTAAGATGCGCAGCCGTTCGTTCCCAAACAAAAACCGTGCACCAATATCCAGTGAGAGCTGATGATAATGTAATTAATGTACTTGCGTATGTTGGTATCAATCCTCATACTTCTGTTAGAAACATAGCCGAAGAACTGGGAATAAGCAAGATCACGATACAGAGGATTTTGAAGCAACACAAATATCACCCATTTAAACTACATTTAGTTCAAGGACAGAGGCCTACTGATTTCAACAGAAGATTAGAATTCATAATATCTTCTCGATGTTACAATTGCCGACAATCCTTTACTATTAAATCAAATATTTTGGAGTGATGGAAGCCGCTTCCACAACAATGGTTAATAGTTAATACACACAATACCCATTATTGGTCGAACGAAAATCCTCACTGGGTTCGTTCAATCCGTTTCCAAACAGTTTGGGGTATGAATGTATGGTGTGGGTTATTCAATGGTCATTTGATTGGGCCATACTTTTACGAGAGCACATTGACTGGACACAGGTATTTAGATTTTTTTGAAAACAAATTACCTGAACTTATAGGCGAGCGGCAACCACCCCCAAAATGACATGGTAGTGACCAGATCACTACTAATCGCTAAAAATCATGTTACTTTATGTTTTCGAGGGTGCTGAATACGAATATGACGTTTGTTTTCCTCTAAAATTGGGGGAACATTGTTCAAATCTACAATTACGTCGAAAAATAGAAAATTTTTTTTTCGCGAATTTCGAACTTCAACTCGCTGCAATTCACGGAATAATCAATATTTTCTCATGAAAATTTAATCACACATTCGTGCAAAGCAACAAAATACCCGAAATTTCCAAAGCAATTTCCAACCGATCGGGAAATTTCGAGAAATTTTTTACTTCTTTTTTTGACTTTGTGCATACTTTTGCAAAAGTTGAGTGACTAAGTTTTTGATTTTTGATTACTACATATGTAGTCTCAAAGTGTATTATATAAGGAAGTTTTCCAGAAAATTTCCAATGTTTACCTGCAAAAGGAAAAATTTTACGGTTATTCAAAAATCCCCGCGGTTTACGTAGCGCGCGCGCTTCGAGCACGTCTGGCTCTGTGCAAATAAATGATAAGCAAATTATTATTGTTGAATCGCCAGATACAGATGTATTTTTATTGTTATTAAGTAATTATCAATATTGTCAAAATAAGCCTCAGGTCTGGTTTTATACTGGCAAAATTTCAATACGCATAGATTTGAGGAGATACATCCCAATACACCTCTTGACAGAAAAACTAAGACCTGCCTTAACTTCATCACTTATAGCTATGCATGCATCAAGTGGATGCGATACGACGTCATCGATGTTTTTTATCGGTAAGAAGACTGCATATGTAGCGTTAAAAAAAATGTCTGATGAAGAATTAAGTGATCTTGCGAATCTATGCAACGTTCCTATTGAAAAGGCCATCGAGATTGTTAGTCATTTTCTATCTGTTTTACGATTCACGTAACAAGTCAAAAGCTATTCGCACAGATATTAACTCATTGAGATATAATTTATCTCTATTGAAAAATCCATATATTGATAAGTTACCACCTTCTAAGCCTAACTTTGTCACTCAACTTTTGCAAAAGTATGCTCAAAATCAAAAAAAGAAGTAAAACATTTCCCGAAATTTCCCGATCAGTTGGAAATTGCTTTGGAAATTTCGGGTGTGTTTTACTGCTTTGCAAATGAATGCACGAATGTGTGATTAAATTTTCATGAAAAAATATTGATAATTCCGTGAATTGCAGCGAGTTGAAGTTCGAAATTCGCGAAAAATTCGTTTTCTAATTCTTGACGTAATTGTAGCAATGTTGTTGTAACAATGTTCCCCCAATTTTAGAAAAAAACAAACGTCATATTCATATTCAGCACCATCGAAAACATAAAGTAACATGATTATAGCTGGTCACTTTTTCGTTTTCTAAGCGACTTTTTGGGGGTGTGCCTCTCGCCTATTATGGAAGACATTTCTTTGGCAGAGCGAAATACAATGCTCTGGCAACAGGACGGTGCTCCACCTCATAATGCAGGTATTGTTGCGGAGTATCTCAATCAGTCTTTTCACAACAGATGGATAGGTACCTACTCACAGTACTCACGGACCTATAGCTTTGCCTCCCCGCTCGCCCGATCTAGCCCAACTGGACATTTTTTGTGGGATTTTCTTAAAGAATTAGTATATCAAACACAGCCTGTAGATTTAGATGATCTTAAAGAACGCATTCGTGAGGCATGACGCAGTATTACACCTGCTATGATTCAGGCTGTGGGCACAAGAGCGCTTTTAAGACGTTTTGAAACTTGTATGGAATCTGCAGGGAATAATTTTGAACACTTACTGTAATTTTTTTTTTCATTATTTGTATTTTATTTTAATAAGAAAATTTAGAAATTACAAAATGTTACTTTTTTGGTGCTAATAATAAAAAACTATCAAAAGTATGTTACATCGTTGTATTCTAAATAGAGAGACAAGCAATTTTCAACGAAAATATACAGGAGGTACCATTTGAAAAAAGAAAGTGAGGGGTGGCTGCAAAAGGACTTTTAAGTGAAATAAAGTTTCTGATACGTCATTAGGAAGGAATTTTGATGCCATTCATAACAGTTTCCACAGTATCGGATTATCTTTTAAATTAAGCGAGATAATGCCTGTAAACCATAACTTAGGACACGCGTATTATTTGTTACAAAATCTGTTGAATTAAGGAAAAGATAATCAGGAAGGAGATTGTAAATTTATTATTTTACTATACCTGGGAACAGAGCTATCCTGAGTACGGACAGAAAGTACTCCAGTCCTGAGTAGATACAAATACTAAGTACAAAACGTACTCGACTACAGTACAACTACTCAGTGATAACTACTCGAGTACCGAGTACATAACTGGCAAATGAAACACCACCAGTTCCCAAAGTTAGGTAATACCTGAATCGGATTTGAGAATTCCTAAATGCAATTTACGCTAAGAAATACCTAATAGTGATAGGAAATACCTAATATTATCACTCTTAGGTATTATTTAGCGCGTGGTGACACGTAAATTATATTTAGCAATTCTAAAATCCGATTTACGTACCTATTACCTAACTTTAGGAAATGGTTGGTGAAATCGGACACAAATGTTTCATATTTCTATTTTATTTGTGCTTATCAGAATAAATATAAATTTACCAACCGTAAATACAATTTATTCTTAATGGATACGCAATTTATAGTGTACGGGCTGGCAAAACTTCAAGACGTTGTCAGCTCAATTGGTAAAATTCCTCAGTTTAGTTTAACATTTATAGACATTCGATCATCGTCTTAGTATTTACAAGTTTTTTTGATGCTTTTGAATTAAATGATACCTAAAGATTAAAAAAACAGTTATGTTTATAACTAATTATTCAGACACATCTGCAGTGTGTAGTTTAAAGCATTAAAACGCCCAAGCAGTTGAACAGTAAATGCCAAGAGAAGGAAGCATCTTTGTTACTTTGAACCAGAATGCCAAAGTACCGCTTCTCCCGCTTATTGTTGTAAGAGACGTAAGCAATACTTTTTTCAATAATTATTATTAATATTAATGATATATATTTAAATGTAGAAGATTGAATGTTTTTAAAGTTATGGTAGGTTAATGAAATTTGAAATATTTTTATATAGAATGATTGGTTACTGTTTCTTATATTTTATCCACATTTTCCACATAAATAAATACTTAGATTAAAAAAATCTGATACTATTATACAAGCCTTCTATTTGTAAATGAACACCTTCGATTCATGCTTTACGAGGCACAGGCCAATAAAAAAGAAGAACTTTCAGATTGATTTTTCTAGTTTTCTTGAAGGAAAGAAAAAAGCTCTAGTGTCACAAAATTTTGTTTTGCAACGACATCGTCATCTTCATCGTAAATGAACAATAACTCTTTGGATTCTTGGGTTTTGGTGAATGATGCAGGCGCATCACTAAAATCGCCTAGAATGAAATAGCCATCATATTTCATGTCCTGATCTTTGCTGTGGCTCTCACATCAATTGGAATTTTTCAGTAGCTGTTCGAGTATCGAGACTAATTTACTTGATGGAATCAGTTGTGATATTAATTCTATTAATCAGTACGGCGACCTAACGAAGCTAAAATTTGGGATAACTCAGCGCAGCGTTGCGACAAATATCAAACGTTGGCCACACGATAGTTTGACACATCGTGTAGCTGAAATCCATATCTCGATCGAAAAGTGTCTGTGTCCAACGTTGGCGCTATATCGATTCCCGCTGAGAGTATTTTTGTCGATTATACCTTAAATTGTATAGTAATATATACCGAAAGATAATAAATATAATGTTAAATATCGACAATAATAGTGTGCACAGTGAACTTAGCCTATGTGTGTGATGTGGAAGTGATTGTTTGATTCCATTCCAGGAGAAAAAATGATTTTTTTTAATGCCTAGGCATTAAAAATCATTTTTACTGCCTAGGCAGTAAAAGTGTTGCTTCTATGATCGATAAATGTCACTAAATCTGACGTTTATTGTCAATCGGAGAAAAACTTCATTATGATAGTTATCGTGGAACAATATACTGGATAAGCTTTGGTTTATATACATGGTAAGAGTAGATTACGTATTTTTGTGGTCAATGGTGGAAAATCTGAACATATAAGTGGACATCCAATACTAGTCACGTATGTTTATGCATTATTACTAATATCCCGAGCCAGAGAAAATATATCGACATGTGATTTGCGCCATTTTGTCACGAATTTAATTAGATTACTTTGTAATTTGCATTACTTGAGTATTCTCATCACAAAAATTTTAACACATAGGTACAAATTTTAACTTTTTTCATTCTTTGCCTGTCTATGACAATTAAAACTAAACATAATTATTTCATAGTAGATGTAATTGGTTCATCTACGCTCTTTCGAATGAGATTTCCCACACCCTTTATTTGAGAACACTATTAACAGTTTACACAAGCTGCAGTCCGCCAACGGCATTCGTGCTTGCTTCCTGTCCGTTTGAATTTACCGCTCAAATAGTACTATCATACTCGGGTCCAGTGATTCAAGATGTTTCTGTTCGATTTTCTGGCATGTATATTGTGCATAGTTTTTCAAAATTTTCATTTTCATTTCTGAAGAACGAAACGGTAAATATTTTCTTCTTTTTTTTCAAAACGCAAAACGAATTAACCAATTTACCAATTATTTTTTGGAAAGTTTCTGACCGTAACTTTTTTTTCTGGAATTAAAAAACTGGTTGAAAAAAAACTGTCTATTGTTCTCCATGCTAATGATACAAACAGTAATTATGTTTTTCTTCAAACGTCAGTAAATCTGTCATTTTCCGACTGTGTAGGCGACCGTAAAGTTTCATTTTTCCTCCGCCGGAGCTTTAGTTTTCACTTTCCCGCCGGCGGAGGGAAAAGTGTTATCATAGCAACATAGATAGAAACAAGAAAACAAGCGTCAACAAATCATAAATCATAATTTCCGGCGGTGTGCACTGCATTTCTATAAATCACTAATTTAGGAACTAATTTGTTATTATTTAAGTGAACTTACTCGATAAACCTGCTTATCAATTCGGAATTAAAACGCAACCGGAGACGCAATAATTGTAAAAAATAAATTAATATTGTTGACAGTGTCCACTGACAGCTTTATGTTACATTACTATAGCAACAACCTGTGCCTACTCACCGACACCGGTCTAAACGGCCTTGCGAACCCAATTATCTTTAAAAATTATTACTATCAAAAAGTGACGTTTTTGCATTAATTTGTCGACATTTGAAGAAAAAACAGCATATTTTATTTGGAGGAAAAGTTACTTTTCATGACTTGCTCTCTATTACCACGAGCGCGTCATGAAAAGTATTACTTTTCCTCCATATAAAATAATATACTATTTTCTTCTCTCTTACTAGTCAATTCCAGATTGCGTACCTACTATTTGAATGCTAAGTAAATATATCATAACAGCTACTGACACGTAATGACTAGCACGTAATAAAGAAATTACACTTCAGTTCTTTCAAAATGTGTAATATATCATATAAGTCAGTTGGTCGAGTTACCATGGAAACGAATTAATAGACGTTGTTTTGACAGATTTAAATTATTAATCTGTCGGTGTAAATATAGTGAATTCAAATACAAAAAAAATAAAATGTGTTCATCGAATAGTGAAGATGAATTTAGAAGCACACACCCAATATTATGCAGTTATCTGCGAACATTACCGAGAACCTATTACCAGAAACATCAAGAGGAAGATATGAAAAGGTATATCAGCAATTTATGGATTGGCGTACAACAAATAATGTAAATTCATTTTCTGAAAACGTACTCTTGGCTTATTTTGGAGAAATCGCTAAGAAATTTAAACCATCCTCATTATGGGCAATATATTCTATGTTAAGAAGTGTTATAACTTTGGAAAATAATGTTAGTATTGCAAATTTCCCGAAATTTCGAGCTTATTTAAAAAGGCAATAAGGTTTAAAAAAACCCATAAATTTTACACTCTGATCAAATTAAACTTTTTTCAAATGAAGTTCGTGATGTACAGTACTTGTTAATATAGGCATGTTATTTGAAAGTATAACATAAATGAACCTACTTATAATACTTTTATTTTAAGGTTATTGCAATTGTTTGAATATGTGGAGCTTGTAGGAAACAAGAGTTGAAAAATCTCAAAATTAGTGACATTGATGATTTAAGTACCATGTTGTTGGTTAAAATACCTGATACAAAAACCAAACTTTGTAGATCTTTCGTAATTTCCGGAAATTTCTATAAAATCTGCAAACAGTATATAGAGATTCGACAACAAATTAGCGATCCGCAAATAAATCAATTTTTGGGTGAAATTTTTTTTAGCTGAAACCAGTTTCAAAAAAATTATTTGTTTTTTCAGTATATAGATGCCTCCCCAAATACAAAATCACAAAAAACTTTCTGCGGAAATGAAACTAATGATTAAACTATAATAAATAATATAAACTATGTAAAAATTGAGTTTAATCCTCTTCCCGACCGTTAACACAGATCAATGAATAATATCTATTCTTATCAGCTTAATATCGCTTCAAAAATCTCAAGAGACAAGCGGTTTTGTACACGCCTGTTTTTATCAATAAATGAAAATGGTATATTTCCGCAAGAAGTTTTTTGCGTTTTATGTTTAGAAAATTGTCTAAAATGTAAAAAAGAAACGTATTTTCTTGTAAATGATTTCAGCTATTTTGAAGTCGAAAAAATGAAAATTATGCATTTCCGCCAAAAAAAATTCGAGTCTTTCTGTTTGGAAAAGGTTCCAAATAGTAAATAAACGAATATTTCTTACAGAACTGATTTCAGCTAAACGAAACTTAATCATTCTAAACTCTACAATATTTAATCAATAAATGAAAATGGTATATTTCCGCAAGAAGTTTTTTGCGTGTTTATGTTTAGAAAATTGTCTAAAATGTAAAACAGAAAAGTATTTTCTTGTAACTGGTTTCAGCTATTCTAAAGTCGAAAAAATGAAAATTATGCATTTCCGCGAAAAAAATTTCGACTCTTTCTGTTCCAAAAAGTAAATAAACGAATAATTCTTACATAACTGATTTCAGCTAAACGAAAGTTGATCCCAATTTTTTCTTCACTATCAAAGAGGTAAATGCACGAAACAAGTGGTAAGATTAAACAAAATAGGCGGTGTTCCTAAACAAATAAACGAATATTTAAAGTTACCAGAACCCAAAATATACCCAGCTCACTGTTTAAGATGAACTTCTGCATCTATTTTGGTTGATGCCGGTGGTGATTTAAAGGTTCTTAAACGACATGGCCGATGTCGATGAGTTAATAAATAATAAGACGTCAACAGCCAATAAAATTATAAATTCAATTGAAAGTAATTTACAGAAATTTACATACACTGAAAATACCAATGTCCAAAAAGAACACGCCGTACAGTTTACGCCATCCCACTATTCACCGCGTATATAAATAAATGTTTAATTTAAATTGTTCCCGAATTTTGTTAAATAAGTAATAGTTATATTACCCGTTAGGTTTTTTTTATTTTTATAAATGAAAAAAATCGTAGAAACAGTATAGTACCTACACAACTTGAGTTGTAAGCTTACTACATGCTTGTAAAATTACTTACAACTTTTTTACTCACATCATTGTTTAATAATATAGAGATAGTTAGTCAAACGCTGTAGGATTCTTATTTGTCGTCCCTTCTCTCCCCACTAACAGTGTAATGGTTTAAGGTGACGGTAACTAGCGGAAACTAATCTCGTAGATCTTGAAAATTGCCATCTTGAATCGGAATACGGTGGCAACAGCAAAAATAAACAGACAAGTTACATTACGAGGGCAATTAGAAATGATGTTGCCAAAAATATCAAATGGAAAAAACAAGTTAATTTCAGAAATGGAGATTGTTGTTAGTAAAAATATTGTTGAATATGGAATGCGAAATATCTGATCCATACCACAATAATAATGATTTTGATCACCATCTAAAATAAAATACATTCAGAAAATGATATGCAGAGATGTAGTGAATAAAAAATGATTTTTATTATTTCTATAGGATCAGTCGCAGATAGAAACATCGAGTGAGAATTAACCGATTTTAAACCTGGAAAATTCGAATTTTTCTTCATTTTTAATTTTCCGATATTAACTAAAAACCCAATATTTTGAATTTATAATGTCACTTCATTTATTGTATTTCACTTACATTTGCTGTTATTTTTGTTAAGCTCAATTTTATTTTGATAATGTTTATTTTTTATCTTGATGAATTTTTCAAAAAGAAATTTCATTTTCTACGTGTGTTCCAGTTTTAACTGATTTTCTTGTATATGTAGTTTTTTTTATTTACGGATTTTATTATGGACAGTGTAATCCGTTCTTTTTCTGTTTTTGCTCTTTAACTTGATTTAGTAGTACATATTGTAGTTCCGTTTGTATTAAAGTATTAAAAAATTCATTTGTTGAATATTCCAAGTCATTGGAAGAGTGAGTAATGTCCAAGTTTTTTTATCTTATAAACCAATGTTTTGAAAAATGGTTGAAAAAATTTATTTTAAAATACACTTACAGTTTTATTTCATGAGAAAGGAAAAACTATTATTAGATTATTATTTTATTTATACAGATTATAACCATAATTCTATTAAACTTGAAAAAGGCAACATTGTTTAATTTATTAAAGAATGCATAAAAAACAGCTGTTACTATGTAAAAAATATTTTTTTTGTGGTAAAACTATTATCGTTTGCCGTAAACAACATGAATAACAATATACCAGGATTTACTGGTTTTGAAGAATTAACAATTTTGATTGTTTTTTAGGATTCCTATTGTTCATTTTCTGCAAACTTCAGGTCTGGTCACCGGGAACCTAAACAACCTTAACGAAGAATCTAATCTTCTTGTCATTCCACAATTGTAATATAGACTTTTATTTCCAGACATCTTATTTTTAAATATAATAAAAATACCTGCCTTTATAATAATTCAAAGGTTTTTGTCACTAACATTTTTAAGTGTTTTTTATAAACTATCAAACTAGAAGAATTTTGTGTAGCAAATACATACACTATATTTAATACAATAAAAATTAAACAACTAAAAATGTTAATTATGGTAAGTCTTATGATATACGAAAATTGCTATTGTCTTATATAAAACAAAACTCGAGTGTCACTCGTTAATGCCATATCGTGTTCACACAAAATTTGAAATATGTAAAGGTCATTTCATAGATACCTACTAATACTTCAATAATCACCAATTCATAAGTGATAAAGAAATGTTGCAAATTCTGACCATGAATTTCAAAATGGACCATTTTGTGTATAAATTGTATACATTGAAAATTGTAACTTTGGCAACAGAGCGTTTACTCGCTTTGATATGATTAAAATAAAATTGGATAAAATATGGCGACGATCACACATGGTGGAACTGCAAACACAGTCGCCATCTATTGATGTATTCCGTTTTCTTCAAATTTATTTCCCGTAAGCTTGACTAACTATCTCTATATTATTAAACAATGCTCGCATGTAATAAGCTTCTACAACCCTCGTTATGTAATATATTTCCTACGGGAGGTCTATAAGAAACTTATTAACGTTAATCTTCAGCCGGTGGTCTGTTAGAAATATTTGGTTAATCTTCTCGTTGACACTATCTGTATCGATTATTTTTCCACCATTTAATTTAAAAGTTACTCAACTCTCATTTAACTCGTGTATATCGGGAAGCTCAAAAATAATTTTTTCTACAAACGTCAGTAAAAGTATAATTTTTAACGCATGCGGTCGGTGTCTAAAATGCCATTTTATGACACTGGTGTTAAAAGTAAAATACTTTTAGCACTAGTGCTAAAAGTGACATTTTACTTAGCGTAAACATTCGAATCGACGCCATTTTTAGTCCATTTAGAGCAACCTAAATAACATATTTTTTGGTTTTTGCTTGTTTATAGAAAAAATAATGTATGCAACATATGCATATAGTGTCTTTTTTCACTCATGGAATTGAAGCATTCGCCTGCGGCTCATGCGTCAACTTTTCCAGTCTTGAAAAAAAGCACCACTTTATGCACTTGTTGCTTAAATAACTATTTTGAACTCGAATCTCAGGCACATAAATAATAATGAAAAACTTACTGATAATAATGATGGTAATACACATTTTTAGTTGATTGTGTTCTACTTGATTGCGAAATTTTTGTGATACACATACTCGCACATAATGTTCTGGATTTGTTTTTGCAGATGTTTTTGATCATAATTTAATATTGATAACTACAATATAGCTACCATGTCGGGATTTACAGTGTTAGTTGCCTGGGGGATTTTTTATTCTACATAATTTCATCACTATACCATACGAGCATGTACCGAATAATAACTAGTATAGTATCGAAATGTAACATTTATTTAAAAACATTCTCCTTTCTGTTTCAATACACTTTTTTCAATATTCGAACCTTTTTTTTTATTTCAGAAAATAATTAGAATTCACATGGAGCAAGGTTAGGATAGTAGGAAGGGTTAATTATAATTTTCATTGCTAATTTTCCAATTGTTCGTTTTCAAATTACTGATTTGTGTCGGTTTTTGTTCCAGATTTTGGATTTTGCTTTAAAACATCCTCAAAGTACTCGAAATAAGGACTTAATGTTAAATTTTTAGTATGAAAAATAAAATTGTATATGCCAGGGAAAAAGTTATGGCACCAGTTTTCTGATAAATCCTCGTATATTTATAAAAATGAGCATCGGTTTTCTACTATCAGAAGTATGCGGCTTCGATTGGGATTTGTCATTTATTATTTCGTCAACTTCCTTCCTTTTGATGAGATAATTCGTTCCAAAAATGAATGTGCTGATTAACTGTCTACCCTGGTCTTGTCTGTTTAAGTAGTTAAATTATTTAAACAGCAATATGTGATGAAACTAAGAAGAAACAATACAAAGGGAGGATCATTTTTCCTTAACGACAATGCGACATCTCATGGAATTGACGGTTAGTCATCATACACCTCAGATTAAGACTCAAATATTTTTGTTCTCAATTCCCGATTTATAAATAGCAGCTACGTAAAGATAGCTTGAATACTTGAATAATCCTTTTTTTTCTGAATTATTAATTTTTTATCGACATATTCAGATGTATTTTTAATAGCAGATATCGAAGAATAAATATATATTATTCAACGCTTTACAACTAAGTTTTGAAAAATATTTTTCAAAAACAGTACCGTTCAACTAAGAAGAAACAACTACTTTCCGGGCTATATGCCCCGACAGACATTGAATTACTCTTCTAAGTTAAACGGGGTTGGTATATCTACCAGATTTAACCAACCATTCTGGTTTGTAATTAGAAGGGACAACATAACTTGTAGACCGGATTCGGCGCATTTGCGCCTCATCAGTACAAGGTATATGTTATCGTCCGAGAGTTAATCCCGGACGGTTTGGAGGAGATGATGTTGCAACACAACTTTTACATCTCCGTTACTGGAAGACATGTTTTGGTGGTGATGTTAGAGATATAGACAGTCCGGGATTAACTCTCGGACGATAACATATACCTTGTACTGATGAGGCGCAAATACGCCGAAACCGGTCTACAAGTTATGTTGTCCTTTCTATTTACAAACCAGAATGGTTGGTTAAATCTTGTAGATATAACAACCCCGTTTGACTTAGAAGTGTAATTCAATGTCTGTCGGGTCACATAGCCCGGAAAGTAGTTGTTTCTTCTTAGTTGAACGGTCACTGTTCTTGAAAAATATTTTTCAAAACTTAGTTGTAAAGCGTTGAATAATATATATTTATTCTTCGATATCTGTTGGTAACGCGCTTTACTAAATACGACAATTTTACAGGAAACTAATAATTCTTTGTATTTTTAATACTCATTGTTTGAGAAGCAACATCCTATCGTTCATAATGGAGTAATTAATTCTTTTACGACCTTCCAATATACCAAAACCAGATATCTTTAGGCAGGGACGAATCTAGGAACTATTAGAATCGAGACAAAATTTATGTTCAATGGTGTGGCATAAATATGAGAAAGGTCATGAAAAAAATACGCATGGGAAAATATATGTAAAATGATAATGATACTATTACAGTGAGGTGGCAAATTACACTAGTTTACACGGTATTTGTACCTACCACAGGTAAAAATTGTTTATACTTATTTAAGAGTTATCCAAAAAGAATAATGGATAAACCCTGTCATGTCTGATTTTTTAAATATTTATTTACTTAAAAATGGGTAATGCGCGGCCTTGGTGAAATTTGATCGTTTTTTTATTGAAGGTACGCTTACCGGTGCTAAATATCTTTATTTACTCCAAAATGAAATTATACCTGAAATATATCGAGTATTTCCTAATATGAACGTATACTCCACATTATCAAAGAGACGTTAGGCAATATTTGAATACAATTTTCCCTCAGAGATGGATTGGTCGAATAGGTGCAATTGAGTGGTCGACTTGACACCACATTTTTTCTCTGGGGCTTTCTGAAAGACCGCGTGTATGTTAACAGACCAACTAACTTGATCGATATAAAGGATTGCATACGTCTCGAAATGCAGGGAATTACTCCACAAATGATCAACGATTCTATTCATAGCTTCGAAGAGAGATTGTATCATTGTTGTTAAAAACACGTTTAACAATTTGTGTTCACCCCGTATACTTCCTTTTTGAAAATTAGTTCGGCCAGTTCGACTGTCCTCGACTGCCCGATCAACTTGGCGGTATACCGGCTTCGTTCTGCCTCTCTTGCATGAAAACTCTCCTAGAGCAATGTTCCTAGTGCATCAGCTCACTAATTTCTATTTCTAAAGTTGTTTCAAGTGTATTAATGTACTAAAGTAATAATTTCTTTCGTTATATATGTAGTATTAATATATTCAACAAAGTTTAGTGCCAAACCTGCCTGGTAAGCAAAAACAAAACCTTATTGTTTCAATTTGACCACGTTTGTCGATTCCTTTCGTACCGGTGTTGCCTACTAAAAAAGCATTTGCGTAAATCTAATTATTGCTATCGTTATACAAGATTAGAAATCCCTTAAACTTTTGTGTGTACTCTGAATAAACTTGTAACTTGTTATTATTTGATATTAAGACTTTTTACATATACTTATGTACCTCGCTTCGCGAGTGCTGGTGTGCGGTTGCCAGATTTTCTCCTATTGTCGGTTGACGCACCTGATTTTTATACAATTTTAACATACTGGTTTTAAATAAATATTAACACATTTGCTATATTTCGACTGCACAAATTGTATTATTTATATTCAACCTTTTCCCTTTCTCACGGTCAAGTGAGTGGTCCTTCGAGTTCTTATCATTATAATAAATGGTTATTTTATATTATTTTTCAATTGAAACTATGTATGGCGCTAATCTGAACCACTGCTCTACCTCTTCGTTTCCATACAATTGTTAGCAAACAAATGGCCAGGATTTTGAGCACTTATTGCGATGAACTATTTGTAACTGCAAATGAATGTATAGTTTATAAATTTCTGTAAAAAAAATTGAATAGATGAGGCTTTTACTTGATGAAGATCCATACTAAACGATGAAATAAAACAATTTAATTTGTTTGAATCTCTATTTTATTTTGAACTGATACAGTTTTCGGCCATTTTTGTTTTGTTTTATTTGTGTATCGATCGTAGGCAGTTAAAATTAGTGACGCGCTTCGCTACACAGTAGCTTTATACTGTGTAGCGAAACGCGTCACTAATTTTAAATTGAACATCAGTTCAAAATAAACTGGAGATTTAAACAAATTAAATTGTTTAATTTCTGTAACATCCAGTTTTGGTTAAAATGACAATTTTAATATTTTTGTTGAATTTCTATTATAATTTCCGAGTAAAGTGATACATTGCTATTATTTTTGGAAAAAGAGGAAAATAAGCTTCTGTGTGTGACCTAGGTTGCCATTTAAAAAAATTGAAGATGGCGGCCATACACTAAACGCTGACGTCAAAAACATTTGACTTTTGCTCTTAAATATGCGGAATAAAATCTCATTCATCGTCCTAGAATTTCAGAACTTTTCCTATTTATGTTTCAAAGATAATCCCTTAGTGCGAGACTTTTCAGCATCGCTGTATACAGTGTGTCTACTTAAGTTGGACTCATATGGGAAACTTTTTTATTATGGGTTTTAGGAAAAAAAGTTATTCCTCATAAAAAGTTCTGCATTATCTAAAACCTGAAATGCAATCATTAGATATTCCTTATTTTGAGCCGTATACGAGGTTTGTCAAAAAATATTAATCTTACTCAAGAGTAAAGTACCTTTATTTTTTACAATACAGAAAAATTGTAAGAAGTAAAGTTGTTTAAAACTGAAAGTTATATTCAAATATGCAATTACAGCTATTTAGCATGAAAATTAAGATTTGGTGATTATTTACTATTCATTCCGTATTAATTATTCTGGCTTGGTACAATTTAATGTAATCTAGGATGCTCTGTCATGAAGTATTTGACAGTGAATGTCAGAATGGGTTAGTTTTCATAAAATTACAGTAAAAATGGCAGCTTTACTGACTTGTGAAGAAAAAATAGAAATAGTTTTAATTGTTGGAGAAAATTACAATACACATAGAGAGGCAGCAAATATTTTCAACAACAGACATCCCCATAGAAGCATCGGGTATTCAACAGTTACCAAAATAATGAAGAAATTCAAGACCAGTGGAAGTGTTGATAATAAGTTTAATAATAAACGCATAAAACGGGTTGCCAATGAAGACACTGAGTTGGAAGTGATGCTTTCTGTCGTCGAGGAACCAAAAATCGGATTACGCAAAAGGGCTTCTCTAATCACAAATACTTCGGTAAAAAAAGATACAGTGGCAAATATTTCAAAACGTTATAAATATCATGCATACAAACCTCAATTCGTACACACATTACTACCAAGGGATTACGATGTTCGATTTGAATTCTGCACTTTGATCCAAGGAAAGTTGGAAGAAGACCCGTTTTTCGCAAGAAGTATAATTTTTTCCGATGAAGCCACATTTTCATCCAACGGAACCGTCTCATCACAAAATTGTCGCTGGTGGTCCAACAGTAATCCAAATTTTGTAATAAAAAGTCGTAGCCAATATTCGTTTAAAACGAACGTATGGTGTGGGGTTTACAAAAATAAATTAATTGGACCATTTTTTTATCGACAATCGTTAAATGCCGCACGTTACTTACAATTATTAGAAAATCAAGTAAGTGATTTTTTGCACGAACTTCCGTTAGAAGAACGTATGAAAATTTGGTTCCAACAAGACGGTGCCTCCATTCATAGTACCGTAAACGTTAGAGAACTGCTTGAAAATATGTTTAATGGAAAGGTGATTCACAGGTATTCAGCTATTTTTTGGCCTTCCAGGTCTCCTGATTTAACTCCACTTGACTTGTTTTTATGGGGTTACTTAAAACAGAAGGTTTATGAGCGAGGACCATTTGATGATGTAGACCATTTGGAAAGGATTATTTCTGAGGAATGCCAAAAAATTACTCCAAATATTATACGGAAAATAATAAAAGAGTTTCAGACAAGAACAATTACATGTTAAGAAAGAGAAGGTGGATATGTCGAAGCTTCAGTAGTTTAAATTAAAATTTAATTATGTTTGTTAGTTATAAATAGATTTTTGTTTAGGTACATAATATTCTTTGTGTGGATTCTCCTATTTCTAAGATAAATAATTATAATGCAGCACGTATTTAAATGCAAGATTGTCCAAACACATTAACAAATAGAAAGGTTATCATATTTTTAACAGATGAGAGGGATAAAGTCAGTATTGAAATTTACGATTACAAATACTTTATAATGTAAAACGTAAATAATCACCAAATCTTAATTTTCATGCTAAATAGCTGTAATTGCATATTTGAATATAACTTCTAATTTTAAACAACTTTACTTCTTACAATTTTTCTGTATTGTAAAAAATAAAGGTACTTTACTCTTGAGTAAGATTAATATTTTTTGACAAACCTCGTATACGGCTCAAAATAAGAAATATCTAATGATTACATTTTAGGTTTTAGATAATGCAGAACTTTTTATGAAGAATAACTTTTTTTCCTAAAACCAATAATAAAAAAGTTTCCCATATGAGTCCAACTTAAGTAGACACACTGTATAAAGAAAACCATAAAAAATTTAAATAGATGAATATTGCTTAAATAATACGATATGACAACATCCGTGGGGATTCTGGTTCTCCATCACTGTGTTTAGAAAACTTTATTTAAAAAAACGAATTGTTGTCATCTTCATATCCTCATTAATCATTCTGCTATCTATCTTTTCATACTTTATTCATAACCATGAACATTTTAAGGGTTTTAATTGTTTGTATCAGTTTGTACATTTTCTAATTCATACATAGATACTTCATTTTTAGAAATTAAACTCGTGAACATATTCCTGGTTAAACTAACCTTTACAAGATCCATTTGGAATTTCCGTATTTTCGTCAATACCAACGGGTTGTCCATCTTTTCCTTGATAAATGGTAACATTACCATTGACGTTAAATTGAGTCACTGGTCCGATGATAACGTCACTAGAATTGTCAATATTAACATTAGCATTCTCGAGATTAACTAACTCGCGGTTAATAAGCTCCCTGTTGGCAACACCTACGAATTCGTTGTATATCTCCAAACCGGCGTTGTTGTATCCATCTTCTTCGTTATCCTGCAGAACCGCTACATCTAAACTACTAGTTTTTACATTTGTTTTGGAGTTGGTTGGTGCGATCACACTCGGGTACATTAACGATGGATAACTGAAACTTTGCGACATTGAAAACACTCATCATATCTCTCGACAAGGTTAAAATACAACTACGGCGCCATATTTTATGTTACACAAAAACAATTACTTTGTTTATCGCGAAGTTTTATTGCATGAAAAAAAATTATGTCTCGATTTCTCGGAGACTCACTCTACTTGTGAATTAAATTTAATTTCGTACCCATATTCGTATACGTATATTCCTCGTAACGGTGAGTGGGGATAATTAGGCCAGTATTTGATATAGGCAAATAGGAAATAAAATGCATTGGTCGTGTTCATCCCAACAAAGTTGATCAGGCTGCGATTTCAGAGTAGGTAATCGTTTCTTAATTCTGCTGAACATGCTAATCTTGATATAACAACATAACCTAATTTTATTTCATATTATATGACTTCAATAATTATTTATTAAACTTCGCCAGCTTGGTTTCAATTTACTTTCTAGTGGTGTTCATTCATTCATTTTCAAGATACAAATGTCTGACATATCTTCAAACAAGAATAGGTTATGGCATTTTATATGTTTATTAACATGATATTTGGCATAAATAACACTTGACAATTAAAGCACCATTAATCGGTAGCGTAGCGTGTTTCAATTCTGATGGAAAAAATGGTGACTGCTACCACAGCGCTCAAATCGATCGGTTGACAAAACACGCATTCAGCAAGAAACCCATTATTGCCCGGGTAGCGATACGCTGGGATGATCGCGACTAATGATAATTAATTTTGCTTTGAAATAACAAACGTAATGAAACCAAAGTGACATAATCAGAGACGTTCGCTTGTATTATGTCATTCGTTTGTTGCTGTCAATCAGTATACTTTGACACTTTGAATCTAATAAATACTTAGGCTTTTCGGAAACACGCTCCAGTGAGCTACTAGTAGGTAAGCGAAATTTGTTTTTTGTATATAAGCCCAAATGTCAGCCTGGAAGAATATGAGAGGAGCATGACAGGATTAGAGGACGATCTGAGGGTGTCAAAAGGAAAAAGGAGGATCACAAGGAGAATGGTGGCAGGGGACTTCAATGCGAAGAATACTATATGGGGGGGGAAGAAAACGGACAGGAGAGGGGAGATCCTTGAGGAAGTGTTAACATCCAACGGGTTGGTGGTGCTGAATGATGGACTACTGCCCACCTTCGTGAGGGGTGACGGGGGTTCATCATTCATTGATATAACAGCATGTGATGAATGGCTGTGGGAAAGAGTGTTTAGTTGGGGGGTGCTGGAGGATGAGGAAAGCTTGAGCTTACATAGGTATGTGGAGACGGATATAAGGAAAGAGAGAAAGGATTTAGTGGAAGAGTGGGAATGGAAGTGGACGAAAGCCGAGGCAGAGAGAATGAGGAAGAAAGTAAGAGAAGAGATAGGAAGGGGACTTGGACATGATGCAGATGAATTGTACAATGTGATACAGGGCTGCAAAAGAGAGGGAAAGAGGGGCAATAGGCGTGAGCGGAGGGCCAATTACTGGTGGAATGAGGAAATAGAGGAGCTGTGGAGGGAGTGTAAGAAAGAACGAAGACGGATGCTGAGAGGAAGAGGAAGGATAGAGGGAAGAGGGAGATATAAAGAGAAGAAGAAGGAACTGGAGCGTAGAGTAGAGAGGGAAAAAAGAGGGAAGTGGGAAGAGTTACTGGGGGAATTGGAAAACAATCCATGGGGAAAGGCGTATGAGATAGCGGTGAAGAGGATGGGTGGAAATAGAAACGAGGTTCTAGAGGAGGATTGGGAGAAGGAGATCATAGAGAAATTGTTCAAAGGGGGAGAAGGAGGAGTGGGTGGCAGAATTCAGGAAATCCAAGATACAAGGGGGGTAGTGAAAATGAGGGGGATAAGGCCGGTAGAGAAGTGGGAGGTAGAAGATTGGGGGAGAAATATTAAAGTGAGAAAAGCCCCAGGGATAGATGGCCTGAGGGGTGATATGGTGAAGGGGCTGTTGGATGACAATAGGGAGTACTTCTGGGAACTATTCAACAGGGTGCTGAGGGAGGAGGAGTTCCCGGAAGGATGGAAGGTAGCCAGGGTGATACTGATGAAGAAGGCGGGTAGAGAGGGGAAGCGGGCGGGGGACTATAGGCCTATCAGCCTGCTGTGTGGTATGGGTAAATTGATGGAGGGGATAATAAGGGATAGGATTGAGGAGGAAGTTGGTAGGAATGGGGGTTTTAGGGTAAACCAGCATGGGTTCACGAAGGGGAAATCTTGCATCTCGGCACTGAGCAAGGTGATGGGTTTGGTGGAAAGAGCTAGGGAGGGCAGCTGGAGGAAGAAGAAATTGGCCCTACTCGTGTTCTTCGACGTCGGGAACGCGTTCAACAGTGTCAGCAAACGGGCAGTGTTGAGCGCGTTGCTGCGGCTAGGAGTGGAGCAGGGGTTGGTTAACCTGGTGGAGGACTACCTGACGGGGCGTGTGCTTGTAGACTCCAGAGGGAGGAGATATGAGATGGAGGCTGGAGTGCCTCAGGGCTCGGTTCTTGGACCGACGCTCTGGAAGTGTGTGTTTGATGAGGTTTGTGGGATGGTATGTGAAGAGGGATGTGAGATTACGGTGTATGCGGATGATGTGTGTCTGGTATGTACGGCAAAGGGAGAGGCGGAGATAGAAAGAAAGGCGGAGAGAATGTGCAGGAAGATTGTGGAGAAGATAGAGCGGTGCGGACTGGAAGTGGCGGAAGAGAAGACGGTGGGGTTGCTAGTGAAGGGACGGAGCAGGGCAAGGGAAGTGGGGGTGATGGTTAAGGGAAGGATAATTCGCATGGAGGAGTCTGTGAAATACCTAGGGGTGTGGTTGGATAGCCAATTATCCTTCAAAACCCATATGGTAAAGGCGGCAGAGAAGGGTAAAGTGAGGGCAGCATGGCTGGGGAGATTGATGTGTAATGTGAAAGGGCCGGGAGAGTGGAAGAGGAGGGTAATTGGTAGGACGGTAGAGCAGAGTATGCTGTACGGTGCGGAGGTGTGGGGTGAAAGAGCGGGGGTGAATGCGAGGGTTAGGCCACTTCTGCGGGTGCAGAGAGGGATACTGCTGAGGGTGGTGCAGGGGTACAGGACAGTGGGTGGACTGGCAGCAGCGGTGCTGGCAAGGTCCTACCCATTGGACGTGTTGGCTAGAGCTAGGAGCAAACGCTGGAGGGGTGCGACCAAAGAAGAGGTACGGGAATGGATGGAGGAGGAAATGGAGAGAAGGTGGGAGGAGTATGAGGGCGCGCTAAAAGGAGCGATTGGGAATAGGAGAGATTGGATGGACCGGAAATTCGGGGAGGTGAACTACTTCTTGACACAAGTGCTCACTGGACATGGGTCGAGAGTAGGGTACCTCCACAAGATTGGGAAACGAGAGACTGGTGTGTGCGAGAGGTGTGAAGTGGAGGATGATGTGGGACATGTGTTTAGATGCTGGAGGAACGAGGAAGTGCTGAAGAAGTTGGAGAGGAAACTAGGGGAGGCGGTGTACTGGGAGAACATGGTGGAGATAATGTTGAGGGGGGAGGAGGAATGGATGGAGGTGAGTGGAGTAGTAGAGAGCATGGTAAGGGGGAGAGAAGGACTCGATATGGCATGAGAGGCAGGAGTGATAGGAGGGAGAAGATGACAGTGTGAGCGGAGAGTGTGCGAGGGACCGCCGCCTGTCTCGAAGTATGCTAGGGTAGTGATTCCGAGGCGGGGGTAACGGCGAGTTTGAGGTGGGTTTGGTTGGTAGGCATCTCCTTGGGGATGAGTCCAACACTGTTTGGGTCCCGGACCCATTCGAACATGAGTTTCCCATCTCGGCCCGAAAAAAAAAAAAAAAAAAAAAAAAAGCGAAATTTGTTTCAAAAATCGAAAGGGAGAAGCGACATACAATGACAGTCTCTTAACCATTTGTCATCTCAAAACAACGCTCTGTTGCCATATCTTTCACTGGAGCTTACTGAAACGAGTTTCCGAAAAGGAATACTGAAATTTGTCTCCTCTAGGTGACAGAATCTGCACATGGCTTCTTCTTCCAACCCCATTAGCTTATAGTACCCTGTTAACATACCTACTACGGCTTTGACAATTTTCCTATCTTTGCTTATTAGGTCTGCCGTAAATGTTGGCGAATGTCCTCTAATAAAATGTTTCGCCTGTATCTCTCCATTCTAGAGGCTTCTGTGCCCCCACTTCTTTGTGGCCATATTTATTGTCGACTTTGCGACGCCGCAGAAGGGTTCCGGTTCAATGAATGGTATTTATGAGGCTTGTCTGACCGTTTCATCTGCCAGTTCGCTGCTCTTATGAACCTCGTGCCCTGGTACCGTAGCTACCATGAACTTGCAATGATCTGCAAGTGTGTTCAAGGCACCTATGCAATCCTATACTAGCTTAGAGTTGACCTCTACGGATTCAGTCAGACTGCTGTTGATTGCCCATAGTAGTGTTGTCTAAAAAAGTGGCCATCGCTATCTCTTTGTCTTCTATTGACTTTGAGATAAGCCTGCTTAGATCATCCAGCGCTAGATCCGTAGATTTGCCTTCAACACTTCGTCTCTTATGTACTTGTCCAAAATAATCCTTCTAGCGTTTTTAGTGGAAATGAGGAAAGGCTTATTGGCCTGTATGACTTTGGCGTTAGGTCAGATACTTTATTATCTTGAATATCACCCCAATATACATACATACAGACAATATAATCACCACATGCTTCGCGAAATCAATAATCTTATAAACTGCATGTCTTTTATTATCAAGTCTCTCTCATGTGTATACTGTGTCCGTTACCCTACCGCATAATCTGCATGAGGTCTCTCCGTTATATAGTTTCAATTTGTTCAGGTGTACCTTTACTGGTGCATGACCAGTCATGAAACGGATTCAATAACTGTTCATTAACATGGACTTACCTCTCTGTGTTTGTGTATTTATTGTATAAGTGTTTTAGATAGTATTTCATCCACGCAAGAAAGTTTAAACCCGAGAGCCAAGCTGGAGGGTTTAATTTTCTCAAGTGGATAAAGCGCAACTTAAACACGAAAGCAAAACAACGTTTTATCCACAATCACGGTCATTTAGAATCAGATTTCATCAAAAGTGATTTTGCTTTGCCAGCAGCTGTAACGTCAAGTGGTACTTTATATGTTTCATAAGTGTGGATAAAACTCCAATTATATTGTGATTGTGGATAAAAATATTTACTAGATTCCAGTATACAATAAAAATTTTCACAGTTCTTGATAAGTTTCGGTTTCGGCAGAAACTGACATTCAGGCCAAGGACTCTACTTCGGTTTAGGGTGAGAATTCTGTTTTTCTCGGACACTAATATGTTACTAGCACTTTATTCATAGATTTGGAGTTATATGATTCCAAAGTTTGTAAAGTCCATTCAATCCATAGAATACTTTGAAATATCTTTATAATACATACATATAAACAGATTTATAATATAAAATTGCAGCCACGGGAGGTTTTCAAATTCAGCAGATACTAGTGAAACTTCTTAATTTTATTTACATAGCGATATGTATTTTGTTGATAACTATCATATGACACATTTTATTTCTTTTTTTTGTGTGTAAACGGACTGGAACAATATTAGAATTCGGTAAATCTGAACTCGACAACAATATTTAATAATAACAACTATTAAATTCCACATAATCCTTAAGTTGAAGATAATTAGTTGAATGGTTTAACAAATTTACTAATATTAAATTATCTATTGCTGATAAATTGACACAGAAAATGAAGTTCAAACAATTATATATTGTGGCCTATTGTACCGACTTCTATTAAACCAATCTTAAGCTAAAACCCGGTTTAAATCTAAATTTTGCACGGTATTGTTAAGGCGGTTTAAAGCTAGTTAAACCAGTTTAAAGTTAAGCGGTCAATTCGAACCGGTTTGTACACCGTTGAGCAAATAAAGGTAAGTGCGCATGCCTTGGATACAGGGTAAATTGTTTAAACACACTTTTGTACACTTGTATGTTGTCACATAATTTATTTTTCGCTGTGGAATTTTCAATCTGTAATATGAATGTGAATTATGAATATTTATTTGATGATGATTTAGAAATGATAGAATGACGAATGAATCTTTGGAAAATTTTGATGAAGTGGATGATTATACTACGTTTCCATCACATTGATAGCACAAACTCGGGTAATAAACTGAAAACGGCAATAAACCAGATGCGGACAGATTATTCAATTTGTAACGGCGGAGTATAAAAATAACTTCATTTTAAACTTTTAGTTCAAACCAACTTTAGAATATTAAAATTAATTTTTTAATTAAAACAATATGAACTTTGGAATTATAAACCTTCGTGAATGTTTATTGGTGACTGTAAAATATTTCTATAGTATTGTTATCACTGTTCCTGTAATATAATAATGAACCACATTATTAAAGTATTTATAAACACAATTAGATTAAAAATTGGTAAGTAGTTACTTTCAGAAAGTTGTCATAAATGCGCATAATGCAATGGGCGGAGCCTATGGGAATCATACTTTCGAGTATTAATAGAAGCCATTTTAATATTTTGGTCAGTTTGCAGGTAGACATAATACATACCTGATAAATTAATTAGCTGTTTTGTTGATCGTTTGTCACCAAGTGATAATTTGCGAAACCACTACTTACGTACCTATTGTTATTACTTAAATACGACGTCGACTACTAGTTTTACCTTTACTCCAGTTAAGAGTTTTAGTACGGATGCCTACACTTTAAGGAAAAAACTATAATATTAATTTTCCATGATTCACTTGTGTACCAACGTCCTTTAACTAATGTTTGGGAAATAGTTCGCATTTTTTCCAATACGTCGGGAGTTGGAGATTTTTACGAGAAAGAAAAAGTGGAATTGTAAGTTCTCCCAAGAAGAGTGGGAGCCTTTGGAAATCGAAGAATTTGCATAGAATATTATTAGAAGACAGGTCCACTCATTATACTTTAATAAAGAAATTCCAACGTTGGACAAAATTATCGGGGGTAATACCACGAGTGCTTAAAAATCACCGATAATTTCCATAAAAGCTCGTTGTCAAGAATTCCACGAGTTCGAATAATGAGTGGAATTAGAAAACAAGCTTGAACGGAAATTATCCGGTTAATTTTTAAGCACAAGCGGTATTTAGGGAGAATATTTCTCGAATAAAAATACATTTCTGTATATCTCCACAATATTCAGATAGATAATGTAACGTCTCTAACTTAAAAATCTCAATAAAATAAAATTATTTATTTATTGAAACAGTAACGTAATACATTTTTGTCAATTTCCCGTTCTGTTATATCTCCGAATCGATTCATAACCTCTAAGAAACTCTTGACGTTTCACGTTTATTATTTTAACGTTGTCTGACAATGGTTGTCAAGGCAACGTGGAATTATCGCTGGGTTGTCATGGCAACTTGAAATTTCCGCTGAATTTCCATTTAATAATTTAGCATTCGTTGCATTGATACAACATGTATGAGTGAAATATTCAGTTATAATATCACAAGAGCATAGACAATATACGATTATTCACCGAGTCACGAGACGTATTTGTCGAAACATCACGATAGCGCAGCTCGAGTTGTGTTTCGCGGAATACGTCGAGTGAAGAGGTAAATGATCGAAAAATATTGTCTATGCTCGAGTTGGTATTCGTTACGATTATATAACGAATAATAGTCTAATTTTTTTTATTGATTAATATTAATATTGAAGGTACAATTATTATAATACATATTTGATGTATTGTTGTTTTCGGAATTTGTAGTAGAATTAACTGACATTTCATTGAGCTTGTCCGTAACTATGGAAATGATCACAATATGGCAGGAGGCGAAACACCAAAACGATTATATCACGTCGTCAAGGGGTATATTCACTTATCAATACGTCGTAACTAAGGGAAATTCAAGGATTGTATTGGTTCATTAGAACATGAGTTATATAATCACATTAATTAAGCAAAATGATGATGTACCATCAATGAGCAGAAAAAAATTATGGAAATTATTACGAGAGATTGGACTTCACTGGGAAAAGTGTAATCGGAAGTCACTACTAATTGATAGGGTACCGCTACCCACTATTCTCATTGACCGATTCCCGTTAAAAACATTTTGAAAAATTATATTATATAAATCATAACCTGAATCGGTTCTTCTGTAAAAACCCAATAATCCGTTCGTGACAGTGATATTTCGGACAGGATAATAAGCAACGGACCTAGACAACAATGGTATTCTACTATATACCTGGCAGCCCTACTCAACCTACAACTTGTTTAAATTACCGTACAAAACCGGTCAGAATTACCCAAAGTACAGTTAAACAGGGATCGACTCCAGCTGATTATAGTATCGTTCTTGGGACGATACAAAAGCTACCTTCTGGAATGGGTGATAAAGTTGATGTGTCCATCCCTAACTGGAGTTTGCGCACTATACAGTACTCGATGCTATTCTAGAACGGTTCCTAAATGCCAGTTGGAACAAACCTATAAGAAGCAATTCTGTAAGCAACTGTTAAATTTTATAGTATGGTTAAAAATTAGACAATCTGCTAACTCCATTTTACTATTCTGTGTGCATGATAAGCTTTAAAATATCAACGGAAAACATTTAATTTGACACGATACTTAAAATTTAAATCTTTATCTTGGCTATGTATTGATTAAAACTATTGAAAATATTAGTTAATTGATTTGACATTATATATTTGATAAAAATTATTGTTAAGTTTTGAAGTTGTCAAATAAATATTAAAAATCGAATGTCAAGTGATTAATTTTATTTCATCGAAATATGTTATTCAATACATTAATAGCACGCTATAGAGAGTAAAATTCAATAGGTTATGGGACCAGGTATGGCTTGCGCTAATAACAGTCTAGATTGCGGTAATAAAATCAAACTGGATGGAAATGTCTCTATCAGTCGTGGATTCAAGCTCTTTTTGGTAAAGCCTCTGAAGCTAGCATACATACTCTGCAACAACAATTTTATGCATATGCTTACGAAGATCATGGGGTAGCACAACATATAGCTAAGCTGGAAAATTTAACGCATCGGTTGAAAAGCTGTGGTGAAGAAATTGGAGAAAATATGTTGATAAATAAGATATTGATGATTGATGACTTTGCCAGACAATTTCAAGCATTTCCATTCTACATCAGATAAGAATTTGAATATACTAACAGCACGTTTGATCATTGAGGAAGAAATAATTTCAACCAGAGAACAAGAAACAACTGACGTCGCTGGAGCGCTTACAGCAAAACAAACCAAATATAAAGGAAATACGAAAAAAGCAGAAAGTAGAAGAGTTGAAAAGAAAAATGAAAGAAATCCAGGAAAATGTAATTATTGTAAAAATCCAGGTCACTGGCAGAGAGAATGTTGGTTTCGTTTGAATAAAAATAAATCAAGAACTTCATCATCAGATGAAACTTCGAATATTTTCATAATAAAAGAACAAGAAGATGAATTATCTTCAGATTGGTATCTGTACAGTGGTGCCTGACGTCATATGACGCCCTACTCACAATGGTTGATAAATTATACAATGTTTAAAACTGCAAAAGATATAACTATTGGTGATGGAACTATTATACAAGCTGTTGGAGAGGGAACGATTCAAATAAAGGGTCAAACTAGTGAAAGTAATTGGATAGATTATGAAATTCAAGGTGTATTTTTCGTTCCTCAATTGAAGAATAACCTTTTTTCAGTTAGTGCTGTTGATAAAGGTTTCACTGTTGAAACTGATAGAAATAAATGTGAAATAAGAAGACAAGGACAACATATAATCAGTGGTGAGAGAGAAGGGAATATATTCAAATTGAATTTCCGAATCAGAAAAAAGAACACATGATGTTTAGCTGATGAAACAACCACTGAAACATTACAGAGTTTGCACGGAAAATTAGCGCATCAGAATATTCAACTCTGTGTAAAGGTATTGAAAAGCCATGGTTTCTGAATGGAAAAACCAAACAACTTCCAATGCGAAGCCTGCATCATGGTAAAGAACACAGGAAACCATTCCCAAAATCGGATTCAAAAACATTAGCTCCTGGCGAAATAGTACATGTAGATATTTGTGGTCCAATGGAAAATACATCTATTGGAGGATCCCGATATTTTTTACTGAGAAAGATGATTTTTCTCATATGAAAACAGTGTTTTTTTTGAAAACGAAGGATGAAGTTTTTGAAAAAATTAAGGAGTACATTCCACGTTTAGATCAGATAATGGTACTGAAATCAGCAATAAAAGTGTGAACAACCTACTGACAAGTTATGGGATCAAACATGAACTGACTGTGACCTTCACTACAGAACAAAATGGTTGAGTAGAGCGGGAGATGCGGACAATAGTTGACGCGGCACGTTCTTTACTCTATGCTAAGCAACTTCATAAAATGTTTTGTGCCGAGGCTGTTAATACAGCAATTCATGTAATAGATCGCACAGGAACAAGTACCATAAGTGCAAATCTCCTTTCGAATTATACTATGGGCAAAAACCCTCTATCAACGATTTTCAAGTTTTTGGAAGTGAAGTTTTTGTTCATGTATCCAAGGAAATACGAAGAAAATTTGACGCCAAAAGTTTAAAAGTAATTTTTGTTGGATATAAAGATAATACAAAAGGATTCATTTGCCCCAAAAACTCATAATAGAAGTTTTTCGTGATATCATCTTCAAGAAACAAGAATATCCAGTTGTAGTTAATTCACCAGTTATGGAGAAAGATGATAGAGAAATTGAACAGGATAGAAACATAGGTACATGAAGAGGAATGCGTCAGCAGTCGAGAACAACAAGGAAGAATGATCACTGAAAGCGAAGGGGAGAATAATGACAATAGAAATTCATCGAGACAACTGAGAGATCGAACAAAAATTCTACAACCCGATAGATTTAATGACTTTGTTTGCCACATGGCCTGTTGGGGACGAAAATTGGAGAAGAGCTATGGAAGAAGAGATCAAGGCCTTGAGAAAAAATGAAACATGGAAGTTGGTTGAAATACCGCCCCACAGGACTGTAATAACCAATAAGTGGGTTTGCAGAAAGAAAGTAGGAGATATTTACAAGGCAAGATTAGTAGCAAAAGGGTATAGCCAGAAATATGGACGTGACTATAATGAAACGTTCAGTCCGGTAGCTGAAAACAAGTCAATTATAATGATTCTGGGGAATGCAGCGAAAGAGATTATGAATATTGCACAGTTCGATGTGAAGACCGCATTTCTCAATGGAGATTTGGAAGAAGAAATTTTCATGCAACAACCAATTGGATTTGATGACGATTCGGGAAGAATTTGTTTGCTCAAGCGGACTATCTATGGCCTGAAACAATCGCCACGATATTGGAATGAAAAGTTTGTTGAAATTCTGGAGTCTTTCAAATTGAAGCAAACTGAAGCAGATCATTGTGTTTTCATCAACTCTAGTGATGAAAAACTGATTCTGGTGATTTTTGTTGACGATGGGCTCATTGTATCTAAAAATTCCAGCATAATTGAAAATTAATTGAGACATCTAGAATCCAAAGTTGAAATAAAAAGAGAAACATTGAAGAGATTTTAAGGAATGGAAATAAAGAAACAAGAAGATGGTTCGATTTCCATAAGTCAAAATGATTACATCAAAACTATTTTAAGAAAATTCAATATGGAAACGTGTAAGCAAGTTTCGACTCCAGGACCAACTCTTGATTTGGAAAAAGGAGAATGTGAAACAGTTACAGTTCCATATAAAGAAGCAATTGGAAATTTATTATTTTTGGCTTCGAAGACAAGACCTCATATTGCTTTCACAATCAACCAGTCGAGTAGACATAATAATATGGAGAATCCAAATCGTATTCATTGGGAGGGAGTAAAGCGAGTATTTCGATATCTACAGGGAACAAAACATTTCGGATTGTTATTTGATCGACTCTTGGAGGTTGATACTTTGAGAACGGATTCTGCAGGAGATCTGCCGACAAGAAAATCTATATCAGAATTTGTCATGACATTTGTCAATACTGCAATAGATTGGCTTTCTAGGAGGCAGTCTGTAGTAGCGCTATCTACAGCTGAAGCCGAATATATTGCAGCAGCAAATGCAGTGAAAGAAATCATCATCATGACTAATTTGGCACAGGAACTTGGTATTTGTGAGTTGCCTTTGTCTCTGAAACTCGACAATCAGAGTACCATTCGTATGATATTGGATGAAACTGCACATAAGAGAACTAAACACATAGATGTTCGATACCACTTCATAAGAGATGCAGTTGGTAAACAAATTAATCTGGAGTATGTATGCAGCGAACGCCAACTTGCCGATGTATTTACAAAATCGTTGTCGAAGGATAAATTCAATTTTATGATTGACTCCCTGAATGTTAAAGGAAGGAGTATTGAAAATATTAGTTAATTGATTTAGCATTCAGTATATATTTGATAAAAATAATTGTTAAGTTTTGAAGTTGTCAAATAAATATTGAAAATCGAATGTCAAGTGATTAATTTTATTTCATCGAAATAAGTTATTCAATACATTAATAACACGCTATAGAGAGTAAAATTCAATAAAAACAGTTCTGATAGCGGAAACTTCGTCAAATACAACTGCGTGCCGTTAATTTTTAACTACTTCTTATAAAATTGACCCTATAATGAGCTATCAATATGACGGAAACGGAGTATGCAAATTTTTTAGAAAGTTTCGTTTCCACAAAGAAACGAATCGAACATGAATTGGAAAACCCAAATAAAAAGTTTTCTTCTATTTTCATATTCTTGTTTCAAACATTCTGCATCTCTAGTACAGGATGGTCCTACACCATTAAATTCTAAAGCAATTTTCTGCTATGCTTCTTCGCTAGAGACATTTCATCTGTTTTTTTATTTTTTATTATGTCAAATCAAAATCACTTTTGACATAGAACACTAACATGAAATTAGCTATTGGCAGTTTAACTCAATAACGTATTAAAGATAGACCAGCTTTACACATTATTGCCTATACAATGTTTTTGTATAGGCCGGGATGTGAAGCTTTAGTGTGAAGGTCATTTTCATCAAGGAAAATCTTCCTGAGACATATGATCATTGATCACAGCAAAAGAAAATTGTGCACCAAGAACCACCACACCTCAGAAAAGAAGAGCAAATCCATTCTATTGGCAAGCAAGGTCTCCAGATTTAAATCAATGCGATTTTTGTACCTCAAATCAATGGTTTATTCTCAACCAATAGAAAGAAGCAATGAGCTTGGAAAAGAATTATAAAAAAAATTATTTAAATAGTAAAGAAAATATTTATCATGCAATCACAGTATGTCTTAAGATAAAATGTGGACGATAAATATTGATCATATTGATATAACTCAAGCGTAATTAACGTTATCAAATTAAAATTTCAATCCATAAAAACCACTTTAAATTAAAATAAATAGACAGACTCACTTAAGATAGGAATTTTTAGAATATTCTTGAATTTCAAGTATTAAATATAGAGGTAATGTGCTAAAAATTATCACTAAGTTGAACCTTCTTAGGGTGTTCAACTAAAAATAGATTCTTATTTATGCATTAAAAATAGTAGTTAATTCTAAAGAAATTAATTACGTCGAGCCGTATTTAATCAAATTTAACAGTGTAGTTTTGTTTTTATCCCCAATTAAAAAATCGTATATTTAAAATTTGTTGAAATCCGCCTTTGGGATTTTTACTTCAAAAGTAGTGAAGTTTGGCACACATTTTGACATGGAAAATAATTACATAGGATAGTGTAGTCACCAAAATTGAAGGCGAAAAGAAGAAGTTTATGTTAGAGTGACAGTGTATTGTTTGCACTTCGTTGTTGTTTTATTTTGGTTTATGGAAAAAAACAATATAGACACATGTAATTCATTATTTCGAATGGAAACCGTTTTCACCATCGAGTTTCATGTGAAAAGCAAGTAGAATAAGGCTATTCCCCAATTGCAAATCTTAGAATTTTCACGAAACTGGAACAATTAACCAATGGATACCGTGTACTTGGATGAATTCCTTGGGTACTACATTATCATAAAAAAAATGGCATACAAATCCAAGAGGTACTATGGGTTGATAAGCGAGGGTTAAGAATTGATAAAAAGGTGTAAATTATAATTTAGATTAATTAACGGATGCCGTTACTTGGTTTATAAATAGTGAAATTGTATTGAAACCTGCATCCAGTTTAGTAAAAGTGTAGGTACTTTCAGATACACCTTATGAACTATTATTCTAAATACTTTTTAGGAAAATATTATCATTGAGTATGAACCAGAAGGAGAAAAAGAAGCAGAATTACTTACAGAAAATAATTGGGCAACATACACTCCTGCTTCATTAAGACAATTAAAGCATCCAGCTTTAAATACGACTCCTGGTAATTTTACATTTACATTTTAACAGAAATGCACTTTTTATTTTTTTATTCACCTCCAAGAAACAGTTTGAAATATTACAAAAGTTTATCCCTGTAAAAAGAATTTATCATATTTTGAAGATACTATTAATTCAAAGATTATTTGAATTTCTCATGTTATAGTCATGTATTTCTTTTTATTTTAAATATATTTCAGCAAAAAAGAGATACACAAAAAATGTGGTAAAAACGCATGCCGACATGGTAGAGGCAAAGAAGGAGGTTGCTGAAATGCAAAAAAAAGTATTTCCTAAAACTTGTAGAAATTCAAGTTCAGGAAGAAAAAAAGAAAAAAGAACAGCAAGAGTGGGCCAGGGAGGAACACAATTTAAAAATGGAAATATTGAAGGAGGAACTAAAACAATTACAACACAAAAGTGTGTAATACATTTTTATTTAGTATAAAAAATAAAACTTTTTGGTGAAGTTAGAACTTTTATTCCTTTTAACCATTCTCGAATTAAATTCATAATAAGACTGCAAACCATTGATTAATTAAAGCACTACGAAATGCTTCTCGTGCATTGCCAACAACATTAAGAGGTACATTATCTTCCTCAAATTCTTCATCTGGTGGCACTGGAACTTCAGGATCTGCAAGGGGAACTTCTTCTTGATGTTTACAGGCTATATTGTGTAAAACAGCACATGCAACAATAATTGCATCTGCTTTTTGAATATTGTCCGTACTTATCCTAATACCTGTAGATAAAATAGGAAACCTTCGTTTCCATACCCCGAACAGTCTTTCAACTGTGGAACGAGTTCGTGATACAAGATAAGTCAAAACCAAGTTAGAAAATTGGTTTTATTCAGTTTTAAAAATGACACTTAATAATAACGACGTGACAATTATAATGACAAACGCTTTCTATAACTAACAAGATTAGAATTAGTAAAAGTGAAAGTATGTACACACCACATTCACCCCCTTATTTTTTTTTAGACTTGAAAATCTCTTAGATAAGTCGGACGCCTTCGAGGTCGTGTCGAATATCTTACAGAATTTTCAGCAGTGATCTGCTGATGTCCCGGTACCTCAATAGATGTGGATGGTTGTTCAAATTCTTGATTTTGCGAAAGGTTTTCCGGGACTATTCGTTCTACCTCTAGTTCGTCATTTTCCAAAACTGTTTCTGACCTATCATCTGGTAAGTCCTGTAATTGTTCCTGATTCTCTTCAATAATATAATCGTAATTTGTACCGAATGGAGCTAAATGTTTATTAGAAACCGTCAGTTCCTTTCCATCAGGTAACTTTATAAAAGAATAGGAAGGATTTGTGTCTGTACTTTATGTGTTGCCCTTGTAGTTTTGATCATTCAGTGCACCTCGTATACATCGCAATCACGATACAGTCCACTACAATACCAACTGAGTCCGATTCAAATTATCACCCTGTCGTCTGGCGCCCAATAGGCGAGAGAGGGTTGGGTCGAGAATGCAAGATCCGACACGTTGAGTTTTTAGTTAACCCTGTTACCGAAAAGAACAATTTTGCTAATAATTAATGTATCTGATATATTTAAAAGTAACAAGTAAAATATATGTTTAGTGAGTAAAATAATCGCGTTTACAATTTTTCAAACACACCAATCACTTACAAAATTGGTCATTCTACGCGGATTTGTTTTTTGAAGAAAAAACGCCAGTAAACGAACAGTAAAGTTTAACAAACATAAACATTAAACAGCAAAACGCGAGTGGTGCGAAAGGCAGTTATAAACATATCAACCAATACCAGCATCTATCATCAGCCAGCAAGGAAAATCGTTAGGAAAAACTTGGACATTTATTTTATTCGGTGAGTCTGTTCCATTTTATTTCCATCCTTGTTCAACATATCATATCATAATTGATTCTATCACAGTGAAATACCGTAGATGGAAAAATAATCATAAACATATCAGATTTGAGAATATTTTACTCAACTTTTGTGGAAATCAGAGTGCAACGATTGCGTAATTTTATTACAACCTATCACAACAGATTTACTGTTTATCATATAACAAACCAAGTACAATCAGCAAAGTATCGTTAATTATTAGCAAATTATCACCTAATTATTAGGAAAAATAAAACATTTTAATCATTTAGCATACTAAATTCCATTAATCAATAATAATCACGAAAAATGGCTAATGTTGCAGAAGCAGAAAACTATCTTAGGCAGCTTACCACAAAACGCCGCACAATTAAGGGTCTTTTGACACGATTCTGTAACTTTGTCGACAGAAACTTATCAAATCTAGACGAAAACAAAACCATGCAGTTAGAAACACGATTAAATGACGTATTATTATTACTTGAAAAATTCAATACAACTCAAGAGGAGCTAGAGCTTCTCGACCCCGATGAACTTAGTCCAGCAAATACAGAACGCGAACAATTTGAAAATTCTTTCTACGAATACACGCAGCTTGCAAAAAAAATCATTTTTACATTTAGGCAAAATAATCCAAGTACAGTGCTCAGAAGCAAAGAAGAGCCCCGGAAAATATGCGAACTAAAACAAAGGTCATCGCAACTAGCCAATCAGGAGCCAATGTTAACGATTGTACATTAGTAATTGTTAACATAATCGAAATAATATGACCGAGTGATTTCATCAATATACATCAATTTTAGTGTCTGTATCAGTGTTGTCAATGTGAGGATAATTATCCGATTTTTAGACAATTTCGCTAACCGAATAGTTTTTCAGAAAGGATGATATATAAAACAGCTATTGTTTCTGGGAATTTTCAATATTGACTAGGGTCGCAGACTTTTATTTAGACAACACTGTGACCTTTTGGTAATTTTGACAAATTCTGATAATTTGAATTGTAAGTTCGGATAATATTTATTTTTACATCGGCAACACTGGATTGCATTCTATTTGATATTTGATGTCAGCTGTTATTTTATAATCTGCTTCTATATTTTTATACGTTATTATTTGCTTCATAAATTACAGGACAATCAGTCTTTATTAAGACTAATTTGATAATTAATTTAACATAGTAAGGTAAGTACTATAATTATAATTAATAAACATAACCTAGAACAACACACAAAAACCAGTCATTTAATGTTCATCAGGCCTATTAATGTTTGTTTTTCTTTCAGTTCAATTTTCCCCAACAAAATGTACCCAAAATCAAGGAAAACAGTCCACAGTGAAGCTCGCAATATTATTAAAAACGTTGTGGAATTTTTTGATAGACAGAAAGCTGCTGGTGTGTGGTCATTCCCTTTGGAAAAAGCCACAGAATTAGCTGCAGCAGCAACAGGAAAATCAGTTACCTCCATAAAACGTATCAGAAAGGAGAAATCACTGTTGCAAGAAGGTGTTTTACTGGGGTCTCCTTCAAAAAAACAAAAAAGTGGTGGTACCAACAAAATAGAATTGGATGATTGTGACTTGGGTATTTTGAAAAGAACCGTACATGAATGCTATACGGTTGATAAACAAGTTCCAACAATAAATATTCTGGTAAATAAAATGAAAAATAAAGTAGATTACTCTGGCGGTCCAGACACCTTAAGAAAGCATTTAAAAAATATTGGATTTCAGTATAAAAAATGCCACAATAAAAGGAAATTGTTGATGGAACGTAATGATATTGTAGCTTGGCGGGCTCGTTATTTAAGAAGGTTGAGGGATAATGATGCTCTGGGTCACAACAAGAAGCCAATAACTTATTTGGATGAAACTTATATCCATCCATCATATGGCGTTAGTAAATGCTGGCAATCGGAAGATGAACCTGGTGTGTATACATCCAACAGAGCTGGTCAACGGTACATAATAGTACACGCTGGTGGACGTTATGGGTTTGTGAAGAATGGACTACTAATTTTCAAGTCAAAAAGCAAATCAGGAGATTATCACGATGACATGAACCATACAAATTTTATGAACTGGTTAGAAACACAACTAATACCAAACTTACCTCCTAATGGTATTGTGATTATGGACAATGCCCCTTACCACAGTGTTCAAATTAATAAGCCACCAACCCAATCAACTCGGAAGCATATTATTAGAGAATGGCTTGAAGCAAATGGCATCTCAACAACAAATGATATGCTTAAAGCAGAACTTCTGGATCTTGTCAAACGTTTCAACCATTCTAAAACATACTATGTGGATGAGTTGTTGAAAAAACATGGACATACTGTGGTACGGTTGCCGCCATATCACTGCGACCTCAATCCGATTGAGCTAATATGGAGTAGCGTAAAACATAAAGTGGCAATGAAAAATGTTTCTCAAAGTGCTGCTCAAATAGAACAATTAGTTCGAGCAGCCTTTGATGAAGTTGGTTCTGCGGAATGGAACAAACACTGCGACCATGTGGACCATATAGCTGAGGAAATGTGGAGGAATGATGGACTATTAGATGATGTGGTGGAAAATATGTGTTTCACTGTCAACACTGGTTCATCAGATGAAAGTGGGAGTGATGAATATGAAAGCAAGAGTGATGAATATGAAAGTGGGAGTGATGACTGATGAATAATAAAGTGAATAACATTTTTGTAAATTACAGTGTTTTATTTTGTTCATCTTTAATATCTTGTGCATAACACATAAATTCATTACATGAACATATCATATAAGACATTCATGGTTCATTATTAGCTAAATAAATAATTTTAATGTAATACATGTTGAATTTTGCTTGCAATCTAATGTCTTTTCAAATATAATGTATAATACTTTCAATTAATGAAGTCATCTACAATTTTTTTCAATTGGAACCCCTGTATTAATATTTGATTATAAGTTTGTATTAAATTGAAAAAATGATAAATTGTTTTATTTGTGAACCCAACTGAATAAGTAATATAGTTTACAAAAAATATAACTAGGTTTTACACATCAATTTTGTGATTAATTTCGTTTTTTTGGACTCAACTTAATGAAATATCTACCTTTTTATTTTAGTAATTGGTTCTTTTGTAATGTGAAACTTAACAATGTTGTTGATTAAATAATAGTTTCTAATATCTAACTGTTGTGTTTGAATAAAGCAAATGAATTGAAGTAGAACAGCATTTAATATATTTATATATTTGACAAATCACACAAAATTATTGCCATACAGTCTTGTTTATAACAACCAAATATATAAGACTTAGCTAATTGGTAGTGGTGAAGTGTATATTCCAATATTAACACTGTTATGCACTTTTACTTTCGGCCGTTGTTAAGAGAAATGAACACTGGAAAAAATGACAAATCTAAATATACGAAATTGGTCACACTATTAATTTGAATTAAACACAAAGTTAACAAATGGCTGAATTCGACGATTCTACTCCAAAAGATCCTGATGTGTAAGCAGATAGATGTAGGAATAGGCTACATAACCAGTTCATATTTTGTTGCTTCCATTACAAACTTGACCCTTTTTTACGACAATACTACAGTCATGAAATTTTAAAATATACATTTAGAAAAGATGGTAGTTTTATTTTTGATCCAATACATATTTTTTTATTCATATTTAGGGTTAAATTTTTAGCAAGTTTGATTTTGTTTACATATCTTTTGACAGTTGACACTTATAGTATCGATATTTGATCATCGATTCAAAATATCGATTGTTATGACAAGAATACAACTACAGCGACATGGACACGCCCACCCAGGGCTCTTGTTTGGTTCTGTTAACTGTATATCTTTACCTATTAGTCAGGGAGCTAGCAATCAAAACATCGGGGTAGGTTCAAGTTGCAATAATTTAAACATAAACTATCCTGTGATCAATGTCCCTAAAATTTATGGTGATTACGAAAAATGGGGTCAGTTTAGAGACATGTACGCGTCATTAGTGCACAATGTACCTAACCTCAGCAATGTCAGGAAATTTCAACTTCTTGTAGATGCTCTCAAGGGTGATGCTGCAAAAATAATCGAGTGTATTGAAATCACTGACAACAACTATCAAACAGCCTGGAACATGCTTATAGAACGTTATCAAAATAAATCCGTAATCATACAAAAACATGTAAGTTCTCTCGTTGAATTGTCTAATGTCACTGGAAAGGACAATTTTATTGCATTGCGTAGTTTTACCGACTGTTTAAAAAAGCACTTGAGGTCACTAGAAAATCTAGATGAACCAGTTAATCAGTGGGACACTCTGTTATTTTGTTTAATGACAAAAAAATTAGATTATGCGACTCAAAGGGATTGGGAATCTTTGTTTATCTCAAAAACATTAAAAAATGGAAAAACCACATTTAAAGATTTCATAGATTTTTTAGAAAAACGTTGTTTACTTTTACAAACAATTTGTCACGATAGAACCGAAAATAAGTTTAAATTTCCAAATGATTTCAAATCCCAGAATAAAAATAATTCATTCAACAGAAAATCAAATGAAAAATCATTTTCTGGTCACGTGTCTAAAGAAAATCAATACAGTTGTCCCCATTGCAAGGAAAATCATTTTATTTTCGCTTGTAACAAATTTAGATCATTATCAGTTCCGGACAGAACAAAGGCAATTAATAATTTAAAATTATGTATTAACTGTTTGCGCAGAAATCATGAAACATCACAGTGCGTAGCACAAGGGTGCAAAAAATGCAATCAGCATCACAACACATTATTGCATCCAGAACAAAACGTATCAAACTCTCAAAACAATCACAACTTTCAACACAACAACAACACAAACGCAAACACATCACAGGCCACAAATAACACACATCAAAATCCAGTCACATATCATTCAACATCAGAAACAACAAAAAATACCATATCAAACACATGCAATGCTCCACAATCACAAGTTCTCTTATCAACAGCTGTAGTCTTAATCAAAGATTCGGCAGGCAACTGGCAACAGTGTAGGGCCTTACTAGACAATGGAAGCATTCCAAATTTCATGACTACTAAATTACAGCGCATTTTAAATCTAAATCCCAGAAAAACAAATGTATTAGTCAAAGGGGTGGGTAGCTCAGGTATAGACATAGATAAGGTCGTGTTAACACAAATAAAATCATGCTACAATAATTATAGTGCGAACTTATCATTTTTTGTTACCGATAACATAGCAGAAAATCTACCTCTGACTTCATTTAGTAGCAACTTAATCAAAATACCACCAGAGGTCCTCCTCACAGATAAAGATTATAACGAATCTCGCGAAATTGAAATTTTAATCGGAGCAAGTCTTTTCTCAGATTTGCTTGGTTCGGATTAAATCAGACTTGGCACTGGCTTACCAATCTTGCACCAAACACAATTAGGTTACATCATATCAGGACCTATATCACCAATGCAAGGTAATTTACCATTAATACATAGAAACATAATAAATCATGTATTATTAGAAAATGAATTAAATCATACTGAAAATGAATTTCAAAATAACACAATTTGCAATTTATCAATCAACAAATCACTTGAAAAATCAATAGAAAAATTTTGGTCAATCGAAGAAATATCAGCACCCCAATTCAAATCTATTGAAGAGCAAGCGTGTGAGGAATTATTTTCGAAAACAACAACTCGTGATCAAACCGGACATTTTGTTGTTAATCTCCCAATTCGTGATAATGTAGGCCAGCTAGGCAACTCCTTAGACAATGCAGTAAAGCGCTTGCATAGCATCGAGCGTAAATTTCTAAAAAATGAATCATTTAAAATTAAATACACGGAATTCATGCATGAGTATGAAAACCTCGGTCACATGACCGAAATAAAAACAGACACTATTAATACTTTATCACCCAACATTTTTTATCTTCCACACCATGGCGTCATAAAAGAGGCTAGCGAAACCACTCAGTTGCGCGTCGTTTTTGACGGATCTTGTAAATCATCCACGGGCATTTCTGTAAATGACATCCTTAGAGTTGGACCGACCATACAACCTGATCTCCTAACTATACTCTTGCGGTTTAGGCAACATAACGTAGTTATTACTGGTGACATTGCGAAAATGTATCAGCAAGTGAACGTAGTCGAACACCAACGCGATCTGCAACGTATTTTTTGGCGCTCCAACCCTGAGGAAAAAATTAAACACCATCGCTTAAACACGATTACTTACGGGACAAGCTCAGCAGCCTTTTTAGCAGTGCGTAGTTTACATCAAGTAGCAAATGAAATTGAACACAAGCATCCTAAAATATCATCTATCATTCGTAATGACTTCTATGTTGATGACCTTCTGACTGGAGTCGACTCAATCGAACAAGCTATAGACCTCAAATTAAAATTATCATCTTTACTAAGTGAATACGGGTTTGACTTACTAAAATGGTCGTCAAATAGGCCAGAGATTTTAACAAATAACGAACATAACACAGAGCATCGATACTTTGTGACGGAAGATGAAGTCCGAAAAACATTAGGCCTATTTTGGCAATCAAATCGCGATATTCTAGCCTATAAGATAAACGAAACTCGCACATACGGAAAAATAACGAAACGACTAGTACTATCATCAATATCAAAATTATTTGATCCATTAGGGCTTTTGTCACCTATTACAATAGTAGCAAAAATATTAATACAATCATTGTGGGAGTCAAAAATCGGATGGGATGATCCCCTCCTCGAATATCTAACAACCGCGTGGTTAAAATTTAATAACAATTTACAGCAGTTAAGTTCCTTGCAAATACCTCGATTAGTTGTCATTCCAAATGCAATAAAAATAGAAATTCACGGATTTAGCGATGCTTCTCAAAAGGCGTATTCAGCATGTATTTACTTAAAATCAACCGACATTGACGGCAACGTAACAGTCAAACTTCTTACTTCCAAAACACGCGTGGCACCGCTAAAGATCATAACCTTACCACGTCTAGAGCTACAAGGTGCATTAATACTTAGTCAACTTTATCAGAAGGTAATTACATATTTAAACGTAAGCATAAGTCGCACTTTCTTGTGGACTGGACAGTACCATTGTTTTAGCATGGATAAATTCCCAACCAAATACATTAAAAATATTTGTAGGAAATCGTGTCAGCGAAATTCAAAATCTAACATGCAACACTCAGTGGCGGCACATTCCTACAGAGACTAACCCCGCTGATATTGCATCGCGCGGAACAGAACCATCAAATCTTCTTAACAATTCTATTTGGTGGAATGGACCTGAATGGCTTCAAAGAAATGAGGATTTCTGGCCTAACCAAATCCAACCACCAGAAATCGACCTAGAGAAAAGAAAATCTCAACCAGCCCTTAAGGCAACCCCAAAGAAAAGCTTTGAGCTATTTTTTTAAATTTTCGTCTCTATAGATAAATTACAAAGAGTAACAGCTATTAGGATTCGGCTTATTAAAACTTTTAAAAAACCCCAAGAAAAAATAAAGGGAAACCTTAGTATAGAAGAACTTTTTTTTTTTTTTTTTTTTTTTCGGGCCGAGATGGGAAACTCATGTTCGAATGGGTCCGGGACCCAAACAGTGTTGGACTCATCCCCAAGGAGATGCCTACCAACCAAACCCACCTCAAACTCGCCGTTACCCCCGCCTCGGAATCACTACCCTAGCATACTTCGAGACAGGCGGCGGTCCCTCGCACACTCTCCGCTCACACTGTCATCTTCTCCCTCCTATCACTCCTGCCTCTCATGCCATATCGAGTCCTTCTCTCCCCCTTACCATGCTCTCTACTACTCCACTCACCTCCATCCATTCCTCCTCCCCCCTCAACATTATCTCCACCATGTTCTCCCAGTACACCGCCTCCCCTAGTTTCCTCTCCAACTTCTTCAGCACTTCCTCGTTCCTCCAGCATCTAAACACATGTCCCACATCATCCTCCACTTCACACCTCTCGCACACACCAGTCTCTCGTTTCCCAATCTTGTGGAGGTACCCTACTCTCGACCCATGTCCAGTGAGCACTTGTGTCAAGAAGTAGTTCACCTCCCCGAATTTCCGGTCCATCCAATCTCTCCTATTCCCAATCGCTCCTTTTAGCGCGCCCTCATACTCCTCCCACCTTCTCTCCATTTCCTCCTCCATCCATTCCCGTACCTCTTCTTTGGTCGCACCCCTCCAGCGTTTGCTCCTAGCTCTAGCCAACACGTCCAATGGGTAGGACCTTGCCAGCACCGCTGCTGCCAGTCCACCCACTGTCCTGTACCCCTGCACCACCCTCAGCAGTATCCCTCTCTGCACCCGCAGAAGTGGCCTAACCCTCGCATTCACCCCCGCTCTTTCACCCCACACCTCCGCACCGTACAGCATACTCTGCTCTACCGTCCTACCAATTACCCTCCTCTTCCACTCTCCCGGCCCTTTCACATTACACATCAATCTCCCCAGCCATGCTGCCCTCACTTTACCCTTCTCTGCCGCCTTTACCATATGGGTTTTGAAGGATAATTGGCTATCCAACCACACCCCTAGGTATTTCACAGACTCCTCCATGCGAATTATCCTTCCCTTAACCATCACCCCCACTTCCCTTGCCCTGCTCCGTCCCTTCACTAGCAACCCCACCGTCTTCTCTTCCGCCACTTCCAGTCCGCACCGCTCTATCTTCTCCACAATCTTCCTGCACATTCTCTCCGCCTTTCTTTCTATCTCCGCCTCTCCCTTTGCCGTACATACCAGACACACATCATCCGCATACACCGTAATCTCACATCCCTCTTCACATACCATCCCACAAACCTCATCAAACACACACTTCCAGAGCGTCGGTCCAAGAACCGAGCCCTGAGGCACTCCAGCCTCCATCTCATATCTCCTCCCTCTGGAGTCTACAAGCACACGCCCCGTCAGGTAGTCCTCCACCAGGTTAACCAACCCCTGCTCCACTCCTAGCCGCAGCAACGCGCTCAACACTGCCCGTTTGCTGACACTGTTGAACGCGTTCCCGACGTCGAAGAACACGAGTAGGGCCAATTTCTTCTTCCTCCAGCTGCCCTCCCTAGCTCTTTCCACCAAACCCATCACCTTGCTCAGTGCCGAGATGCAAGATTTCCCCTTCGTGAACCCATGCTGGTTTACCCTAAAACCCCCATTCCTACCAACTTCCTCCTCAATCCTATCCCTTATTATCCCCTCCATCAATTTACCCATACCACACAGCAGGCTGATAGGCCTATAGTCCCCCGCCCGCTTCCCCTCTCTACCCGCCTTCTTCATCAGTATCACCCTGGCTACCTTCCATCCTTCCGGGAACTCCTCCTCCCTCAGCACCCTGTTGAATAGTTCCCAGAAGTACTCCCTATTGTCATCCAACAGCCCCTTCACCATATCACCCCTCAGGCCATCTATCCCTGGGGCTTTTCTCACTTTAATATTTCTCCCCCAATCTTCTACCTCCCACTTCTCTACCGGCCTTATCCCCCTCATTTTCACTACCCCCCTTGTATCTTGGATTTCCTGAATTCTGCCACCCACTCCTCCTTCTCCCCCTTTGAACAATTTCTCTATGATCTCCTTCTCCCAATCCTCCTCTAGAACCTCGTTTCTATTTCCACCCATCCTCTTCACCGCTATCTCATACGCCTTTCCCCATGGATTGTTTTCCAATTCCCCCAGTAACTCTTCCCACTTCCCTCTTTTTTCCCTCTCCACTCTACGCTCCAGTTCCTTCTTCTTCTCTTTATATCTCCCTCTTCCCTCTATCCTTCCTCTTCCTCTCAGCATCCGTCTTCGTTCTTTCTTACACTCCCTCCACAGCTCCTCTATTTCCTCATTCCACCAGTAATTGGCCCTCCGCTCACGCCTATTGCCCCTCTTTCCCTCTCTTTTGCAGCCCTGTATCACATTGTACAATTCATCTGCATCATGTCCAAGTCCCCTTCCTATCTCTTCTCTTACTTTCTTCCTCATTCTCTCTGCCTCGGCTTTCGTCCACTTCCATTCCCACTCTTCCACTAAATCCTTTCTCTCTTTCCTTATATCCGTCTCCACATACCTATGTAAGCTCAAGCTTTCCTCATCCTCCAGCACCCCCCAACTAAACACTCTTTCCCACAGCCATTCATCACATGCTGTTATATCAATGAATGATGAACCCCCGTCACCCCTCACGAAGGTGGGCAGTAGTCCATCATTCAGCACCACCAACCCGTTGGATGTTAACACTTCCTCAAGGATCTCCCCTCTCCTGTCCGTTTTCTTCCCCCCCCATATAGTATTCTTCGCATTGAAGTCCCCTGCCACCATTCTCCTTGTGATCCTCCTTTTTCCTTTTGACACCCTCAGATCGTCCTCTAATCCTGTCATGCTCCTCTCATATTCTTCCAGGCTGACATTTGGGCTTATATACACACTATACACCACCATGTCTCCCATTCGCACTACCACCCATCCATTTCCCTTCCTCACTTCATCCGCTCTTAATCCATCCCCCACCACTCTTATTCCTGCTTCTCCTGTATCGTCCATAATCCATCCCTGCTTCCCCACATATCTAGCATTCACCTCGGATCCACACACTACATCCACTTCCCTCCTAAAAATCACTTCATCCAATATATCATGCGCTATCCTGCATTTCCCTAAATTTATCTGTAACACTCTCCATACATCCCCTACCTTCCTCCTTCCCGCGCAATGCTGTCCCCTTCCTCCTATTTGACCAGACTCGTCCCCTCTGAGGGGTCCAGAGGGTCCCTCCCATTTTTTCCTTCACCTTTTCCATCGTCTCCTTCTACTTCTTCCCTTCCCCTACTACATTCTATCTCCCCTGGCCTGTGTCCCCTTTCCCCACATACCCTACAAAGGAAAGCCTGCCGACAGTCTCTCGCCATGTGATCCTCGCTCTTACAAAGCCAACACTTACTCCTCTCCTTGACTACCTTCACCTTACACCCTGTTACTTTATGGCCCTTTATCCCACATCCAAAGCATCTGTCATCCTCTCTACCCTCTATAATATTTACCCTGTTCCACCCCAATCTAATCTCCTTTTTTTTCAAAAAGGCTACCGCTTTTTCCCATTCCGCCCTCACCACCGCCATTTTCATCCCGTTTCTCTCCCTTACCACTTTAATCACCGTTGTCCCTTTCCCAATCAAATTCTCTATTTTCCCCCTCACCTTTTCATCTTCCATCCACGGTTCTATCCCTACCATTTTAATGGTTTTTGTTCCCCTCCCCGCTTCGACCACCCTAGCTCCTGTTACCCTTCCTACCTCCCCCAGAATTCCCCTCACCTCAACCCCCTTCTTTGCCTCTATTACCACCTCCCTATTTCTTGAGACTCTGAGTCTATCCACCCACTCACCTGTCATCTCCCTCAACCCCTTCTTAATCCTCTCGATCCCCTCCTGATCGACTTCCCCGATATCCTTCAGGATTATCGCCCCATTTCTACCCTCCTTTTCCTTCTCCCCATCTGTATAGATTGTTACCTCCGCCACCTCTCCGCCACCTCTCACCCACGCCACCATCTTCTTCAGCACCTCCACCTCTACCTGCTCAAGCCTGTGGAGTCCAATGCTGTCCCCGCTCCCCACTACCCCAAACAGTCGACTCATCAGCTCAAACACCTTTTTCTCATCCCTACAATCTCCCTCCATCCGACAGATCAACTCCTCCGTCTTCACCCTTACCCCCTTAGTATAGAAGAACTTAATAATTCTTTACTTACTCTAATCAAAATTGCTCAAAATGAGTCCTTTTCAGAGGACATTAAGTGTCTTAAAGCATCTAAGCGTTTACCTAAAAATTCAAGATTAAAAAATTTAGATCCTTTCATTGATTCATTCGAATTCCTTAGAGTCGGTGGTAGGCTATCTAAATCACATCTAGATTATAACACGAAACATCAATATATTCTTGACCAACATCATATTTTAACTCGACTTATTATCCTAAACGAGCATCATAGACATTTACATGCAGGATCACAAACCATTCTGGCTGCTACTCGCGAAAGATTTTGGATTCTTAACGGTAGAACCACAATTCGAAACATCCTACTTAAACGCACTACGTGCTTTCGGGTAAATCCAAAAAATATTATTAGAAAAATGGCAGATCTTCCTGCGGCTAGAGTCACACCAAGTCGACCTTTCTACATGGTTGGCACTGATTACGCAGGTCCATATAACATTAAAGACGGTAAACTTAGGAATCGACAAATAATTAAAGCATATCTTTGCGTTTTCGTCTGTTTTACAACTAAAGCAGTTCACCTTGAAGTTGTCAGTGATTTAAGCACAGCAGCCTTTTTAAACGCATTTAAACGGTTTATCGCAAGACGAGTTTTGTGCAAACGCATATATAGTGATAATGGCACTAATTTCTTCGGGGCGAACAGAGAAATCAAAGAACTTTATAAGGCCGTTGAAAAAATCTTCATTGATCCCGAGATAACTTCATGGTTTCTTGAAAATAATATTGAGTGGAAATTTAACCCACCATACTCTCCTCATCGCGGCGGTTTGTGGGAAGCTGCAGTCCGACAAGCAAAATATCATTTTAACAGAATCGTAGGAAAACTTACTCTAACATTCGAAGATTTATCTACGGTATTCACCCAGATAGAATCAATTATGAACTCTCGCCCTCTGCACCCACTATCCAGTGATCCCAATGATTTTTCTATCCTTACCCCGGGACACTTCCTCATAGGTCAATCTCTTACAACCTTATCCCAACCAGACTTCACCGAATTACCTGAAAACCGACTAAAACAATACCAAATTCTTCAACAAGCAGTACAGTTGTTTTGGAAACACTGGAGTAAGGACTATCTTCACCAGTTGCAGCAAAGAACACGCTGGCAGGACAGTTCTCAAGAATCAATTTGTAAGGACAGTATGGTCTTACTAATTGATAATAATCTTCCACCCTTATACTGGAAATTAGGAAGAGTTGTAGAAATTTCCAAAGGCAGTGATGGTTTAATCAGAACTGCTACAATTCGTACACAGTCTGACACAACAAGCCGTGCTGTTCAAAAACTTTGTATCTTACCCACTTTGGACAATTAATTCAAGTGGATCATTTATTGAAAGACTTTCAAGTTAAAGTGTCAGCCTTTCAAGGTCGGCGGCATGTCTGTACTTTATGTGCTGCCCTTGTAGTTTTGATCATTCAGTGCACCTCGTATACATCGCAATCACGATACAGTCCACTACAATACCAACTGAGTCCGATTCAAATTATCACCCTGTCGTCTGGCGCCCAAGAGGCGAGAGAGGGTTGGGTCGAGAATGCAAGATCCGACACGTTGAGTTTTTAGTTAACCGTGTTACCGAAAAGAACAATTTTGCTAATAATTAATGTATCTGATATATTTAAAAGTAACAAGTAAAATATATGTTTAGTGAGTAAAATAATCGCGTTTACAATTTTTCAAACACACCAATCACTTACAATTTGCCTCAAGTAGTTCCTGCCTATAGGCAGATTTTGTTCCCAATTAGATATCTCCATATTACTGGAGCGCAATGAAAGTTGTATCGTTTTCCATAAAGTTCCATTCAGTCGCTCCACTTGACCATTTCCTTGAGGATTATAAGGGGTCGTCCTGCTACATGCTACCCCATGTCGAAGAAGGAACGCTTTTACCTCTTGGGACATAAACGACGATCCTCTATCTGAGTGTACATAAGCTGGTGCTCCAAAAGCCAGGAAAAGATCACTCAAGCATTTAATGACGGTTGAGGCAGAAATACCTTTACATGGATAGGCAAAAGGGAAACGGGAAAATTCATCGATAATGGTAAGTAGATATTTATTTGAACTGGCTGAAGGCAACGGACCTTTAAAATCAATACTAATCCTATCAAAAGGAGATGTTGTTGCTTTCACTAATTTGCTATTATTTCTTGCGAAACGTGGTTTAATTTCTGCACATATTCTACATGATGTAGTAATTTGTCGAATATCTGCAACAGAATAGGGAAGATTTTTCACTCTTACCCAATGAGCCATTCGTGCGATACCTGGGTGACATAGAGAGTTGTGAAGTTCTACTAAACGCTTTTCAGTGTGGATAGTGGCACAAATTCTTAAGAGTGTATCAGCAACAGCGTTTTCTTTGCCAGGTCGATAGATTATGTCGTACTTGAAACACGACAGTTCCAGTATCCATCTTTCAATTTTCTCATTTTTAATTTTGCTTGAATGTTTTTGGTTAAACATAAAAGCAACAGATTGTTGATCTGTAATGAGTGAAAACGGTTTGCTAATTAAGTAATAACGCCATTTTCTTAAAGATTCCACAATCGCTGAAGCTTCTTTTTCAATAGAAGAATGACGCTTTTCAGAATTCGTTAATGAACGTGAGAAAAACGCCACTGGTCGTCCTTTTTGTGATAATGAAGCTGCTATGGAATGCTCCGATGCATCTGTTTCTATCGTGAATATTTCTTCAGTATCAATGACTGTTAGGGCCGACTTAGCTATATCCAATTTAAGTGCTTTAAAATTCGAGATGGCTTCAGTACTCATTGGAAAATGATTGGTATTTACTAAACTGCTGATCTTCTCTGAAAAATGCTCAATCCATTTTGAGTAATGGGCAAACATTCCTAAAGCTCTCCTAAGTGAAGCAGTATCTGTTGGAACAGGAAGATTCATCATTGGCTTCAATCGTTCACTATCGGGCTTAATTGTGTTATTTTCAATAGTGTAACCTAACAGATTTATTGAAGTAATGCTAAACTTACATTTGTCTGTGTTAATCGTTAAGTTATACTTTTTAACGACGTCTTGAAAATTTCGTAAATTTACATCGTGTTCTTTTTGATTTTTTCCACACACGTAACATCGTCTAAGTAAGCATATGTTCCTTTGAGATTTTCTTCCGTTATAATATATTCGATTGTTCTTTGACAAGCAGATACACCGTTAGTAACTCCAAATGGAATTCGTGTGAACTGGTAAAGTTTTCCACAAGCTTCGAAAGCTGTATAGGGTCGTTCTTTTACAAGTATGGGAACTTGATGGTAAGCGCTTTTTAAGTCTATTTGACTAAAAAAATTGTTTTGGGCTACTTTAGCTACTACAGTTTCGATATTAGTAAGTGGAAAAGCATCAAGTTCGGTGAATTTGTTAAGGGTTTGTGAATAATCAATTCCGATGCGCTTTTTATGGGTTGTACTTGAAGTTATTAAAATCTGTGCTCTCCAAGGCGAATTACTTTCTTCGATTACCCCGTCTTTCAATAGTCTAGAAATTTCGTTGGCGATAAATTGTTGGTCTTGTTCACAGAAACGTCTAGATTTCATTGCTTTAGGCTTCAGTTCAGCTGTTAAGTTCGAGAAAATAGACACAGGTGGAACAGTAGCAGCCATAACATTGCAAATCTTCAAAGGATTTCTTGATCCTCCAAATAAAAGTTCTACGGTTGAATGGTGTTTCAGTAAGTCATGTCCTATTATAATATCAGCACAAAGATTGTTGATAATTAACAGTGGAACTTCATTATAAATATGTTGGCCTAATGTAATAGTTGCAGTGCATACTCCTTCAACTAATGATGCATGATTTAACGAAGCTAATGTGATAGTTTGATGGCACGGTTTCTTCTTTAGGTTCATAGTTTTTGCCAGATTACTATCTATAAAGCTAACTGAACTACCTGTATCGATTAAGGCATCAGCTGTAATATCGTTTAAAATGATAGGCACGGTAGCTTTATGCAAACTAGAAGGAGAAGCAGCTGAAATGGTGGATAAGGTAATATTTTCTAAAATATTTGCTGCATTTGATATAGATCTACTACTTTTACATACGTTAGCGAAATGTCCCTTCTTCATACACAACTGACAGGTTACTTTGAACGCAGGACACTTAACTCTTTGATGGATGTTACCACCGCAAAAAAAACATCTCTTCTTGAATGTTGAAGAAACAACCAAGAAATCTTCAGGCTTTGAAATAGTATCGAATTCGTTTATGGAAGCATTCAGAGATATATTATTTGCAAAAGATTGTGAGTTTTCTTCAGCCATTTCAAGAGATATCGCTTGATTATAAGCTTTATCAAGTGTAAGAGAATAATTTTCTAGAAGTCTTTGCCTGATCTTTTGTGATTTTAAGCCATCAATAAATATACTCGCATTTATAAACTTCTGCACTAACATCATTAAAACTACAATTTTGAGACAACTTTTTCAGTTCACGTATGTATTCATCAACAGTTTCTTCAGAACGTTGTTTTCTAGTTGCTAGTAGATCACGAGCATGTATTTCATTCTTTGGTTTAATGTATATATCATTTAATAATGAAATGGCTGACCTATATCTGTACTGTCACGAATATTCCTATACACAGCTGGAGACAAATGATTAACTAGTAGTTTTAATTTCTGGGCTTCAGTGTATTCTACAGATTCTTCCGATAAAAATTTTTCGAAAGTATATTTCCAATGAATCCAATCAACATCGGCAGAATTGGTCTTCGGATCAACATCAAAACGTTCTGGCCTCAAGTAACGAGATACTCCACGTAAGGTGCTTGCAACATTAGTAGGACTTGTACTAGTAGCGATGGAGGGTGTACTCATCTTCTTGAAGATTATTACTACTTCACCAATAAACTTTTTAAAACTGAATAAATTGATACAAGATAAGTCAAAACCAAGTTAGAAAATTGGTTTTATTCAGTTTTAAAATTGACACTTAATAATAACGACGTGACAATTATAATGACAAACGCTTTCTATAACTAACAAGATTAGAATTAGTAAAAGTAAAAGTATGTACACACCACAGTTCGTATTAATGACTCATTATATAGTTGCTCTTCAGGTAAAACTGGACGAGGTAGAGGAACCATTAAATAGGGGAGAACTTCATACCCCGAGTCACCAATCAAAACGTGGTTTCTTATTACACCTCTTTCAAATTGTTGTTTAATCCTTGATGCATTAAATATTGTTTGATCGTGAGCTGAACCATGCCATCTGGTAACAATATCAAAAATTTGCAAATCTGGTCCAGCAACTACTTGAACATTTTTTGAGAAATAGTTCTTTCTATTTCTGTATAGTTCAGCAAATTCACCACCTAGAATTAAAAAAATAGTCTATTTTACTGAGTAATTGTATAGTAGGTACCTGGTGACTGAAGTCTAATATGGGTACAATCTATAGCCCCAAGTATTTTTGGAAATCTGGCCTTATTATAAAACTGTAAACGGACAGTTGCAATTTCTTCTGGAGTTTGTGGCATATTTACAAATTGAGGCCGCAATAATGCAATTACTGTAGTCACTTCTTGAATTACAGTGAAGGCTGTCGTTTTACTAACATGACAGAAATCACCACATACGATATAAAAGCTTCCAGTTGCATAAAATCGTAATGCCATCAACAACCGGTTCATGACAGAAATTGGAGAATTTCTGAAATAAGAGAATAATTGTAGCATATAAGTGAATGTAATTACTGTAATCAATGTAGTTTTAATTTACCAAAACCAATATGTAGCAAACCTGCAGGCTAGTACTTGAAATTCTTACCTCTCAGTTCTACATTGAATATCTCCTCGAATAGTTTCTAACAAAATTTGCACAGTTTCTTTTTTCAGACGAAATCTCATAAAAAACTGATCGTCACTGAGAATTTCATAATAATTTACCCTTTCTCGGATTAATTTTGGTCTTCGAGGTTGAGGCATGGGAAATAATAATTCATCCTCATCTGAGCTATCAAATCCGGGATCAATCATTATTTTTATTACGATACTTTATAGGATCTATATTAAGCGCTAACGTCTTTTATTTACAAATAATCAATTGCAAATAAATGGAGATGTGCTATGACAGAAATATATTTTTATTTACAATTGTCAAGATTGTAAAGTCAAATGTCACCAAAATTAAGTTAACCACTGGTTACACTCTCAACAAGAACTCAAAGTATCTGTTACTTTATCCTTTGGTCAAAGGACTTTAGCCTATGGTTATAAAGAAGCAAGCGGTCATAGAACAGCAAACCTCTTGTCAGATCTTGTTAACCATAACTAGAACTTGTTACGGCTACTCAGTTTAGAGAGCACCTCAGGTGTAGATTCCGAGACCAAACTAGTACAAATTCAGAGAGTAGTCTTACCGGTTCTCGGGTAATTCTACTTGAAATTTATTTAAGGTGAAATAAAGATAAATTATGAAAATTAGGAAAGGTAAGTGGGCGCCACTCTGAATAATACTAGCCTATTTGTTATTCACATCTGCATTATAGCGACAAATCCTGGAAGATTGGAAGGGAAAAAAAACTATATGAACAACGTTATTAAATTTACAAGTTGTATATTTTCAAAAAAAATATGAAATAAAAAAAATAAAAAAAATTGACCAGTTATTGGATGACGACATATGTTGTGTTGGAGAGCAAGAACTATTGTACTTTCCTGTTCTTGTTGTAGTTGTAGATACACTTGTAGAGAAGTTGTCGGAAAACTTGAAGTCCCGGATAAAGTATTCCAGGTAAAGTATTCCAGGTAAAGTGTCCCAGGTAAAGTGTCCCAGGTAAAGTGCTCCAGGTAAAGTGCTCCAGGTAAAGTATCCCGGATAAAGTATCCCAGGTAAAGTGCTCCAGGTAAAGTGTCCCAGGTAAAGTGCACTCAAATGAATGCACTTCTAAGATAAGATAAGATAAGCCAGAAAGGCCTCAATAGCACATGTTCGCCGGAAAGAAGAACGAAACCCTTTTGCCACTTGTTTAAATACACGAAATCATGTGAACGACAACCGACTTACGTCTCATGTTCGTGTCACGCTCATACGCTTTGACCAGGAAAGGAATTTACATTTCAGTGGTGAATTCTTGGTTCATATTTGATTTATAATTGGTAGAAGAAGAGACACGAGATCGAAGTGGGAATTTCAAGATAGAAGTGACTATTTTCCCGACAGACGGACCTCGATCAGCGCGCATAGAAACGTTGATTTCGAATCTCGTCGGCAGTAAATATATTCAGCCTTGAAACATTTCTCGGTGTTGGGTATGAGAAAGGACTGGCTATTCGCCGCCCATACGATAATTTATTAATTCAATCGAGGGAAGTAAAGTGAACGAAATTAACGTTACACACCCTTACAACCCGAAAAAAAAAATTTTTCCAAAAAACAATTTTTTATAAGTGAAAATCATTGAGCTATTACGAGACTGAAATAAAGAAGATATTAAGAAGATATTGAACGATAGGAAGACTAAGAAGAAAGGAACGAGTCACTGCGATACTGAAGGAAAAGAACAAATTTGAGGATTCTTCCGAATAATTAATTTAGAGAAAAATAAAGATTAAAAAAAATATGAAAGAAAGGGAGCGTTCCAAAGTTTTCACCGGTACGCCAGGTGATTTTTTTTCTTCCTAGGCTCTTACCAGGGAGGTTGCCAGTTAGCATCCACAGTAGCCATTGGTCATCGCGCAAGCAGAACATTAGGAAAAAAAAATCATCTCACAAACACAGCAGAAACTTTGAACGGTAAATTCTGAGAAAAGCGGAACCAGTACCAGGTATCTACATACCAATAATTTTAGAAATTTAATAGTAAGATAAATCACTGCATCAGTGGGTTCCCAAAGATAATGACTTAAGATAAGATAAGATAAGGAAAGAAATGAGACTCCCATCAGATACATTGATTATCCCTCAGTTAGATAAAAAAAGATATGGATGAGATATTATTTATAAAATGTTTCTTTATTTAATTACTACTATCATATGAATAGAAAAAAATATATATTTTTGGAACAAATCCAAGGAAGTTTGTATTACTCCCTAACAGAATGTAGCTCCTGTCAAGCTAAAATGTTTTGGAGCAATGCCAAGGAAGTTTGTATTACTCCCTAACAGAATGTAGCTCCTGTAAAGCTAAAATGTTTTGGAACAATGCCAAGGAAGTTTGTATTACTCCCTAACAGAATGTAGCTCCTGTCAAGCTAAAATGTTTTGGAACAATGCCAAGGAAGTTTGTATTACTCCCTAACAGAATGTAGCTCCTGTCAAGCTAAAATGTTTTGGAACAATGCCAAGGAAGTTTGTATTACTCCCTAACAGAATGTAGCTCCTGTCAAGCTAAAACTTCCAATATATTATACCCCATATAACGATATATGAAAGAAAAAAAAAACCAAAAAAAAACTACTCACATTTTTGGTCGGATATGTGCATCACCACAGTATCACCGATCAAGAAATCAACTTCTGCCTAATGAGAAGGACCTCGCGAGAGATGTTAAATCGCGTCGTGGTCTTCAATCTCAGCTTCAGATGAAATCCAAACCCGAAACACCATGACAATACAACATAACGTTCTTTAAATAGAAAAGCTTTTAAGATCGATAAACTAAATAATGAATAACAACAAACCAAAAAAAACGAAAGAAAAAAAAAATTCCAAAAAAAATTTTTTGGAAGAAGCTGATACAGCAAGTCCAAGGAGGCTCGATCTAACCCCCTAACAGAATGTAGCTTCTGTCAAGCTGAAATTTGGGGAAAAGAGAAATTGACAACGGCATCCCACAACAGTACTGTTGGAAAATCCCCAGAGCGATATGTGAGCCATGTTGGCACAAACGCAGTAGCTAACCCCCCAAGTAGATTTAACTAAATGACAGCAGACCTTAGCCACCTCTGCCTCCCAGGCTGATTAACCCCCCGACGCTGAACCCTGAAACACATTCCAGACCGCTCTGAGCTCCCTCAACACCCACTGCTGAGAAATCCAACAAAAAATATAATCAAAAAGGGAAAATGTGATGCAATAAAATATAGACAGATTGAATCCATGTCTATAAGTGAAATATCTAGATCAATCTTTCGGAATGATCATAGATAGAGGTATGTAATGAGCAAAATAGAAAAATTTTAAGTATCAAGATATTAGGTAAGATATTGACTGAAGATAGGCAAAAAGAATTTCTGTAATGTAAGTTGACATCTCGAACATATTAACAAATAGATAATAAAAAAAATTTAAAACACTTGAGATACTAAAAATTTTCAACATGAAGGTAATGAAAATTTTTAAGATAATTAAGATAAAGGAAATTTTAAAACAGTTAAGATATTAAAATTTCAAGATAGTTAAGATAATAGAAATTTTAGATAACTGAAGTAATAAAACTTTAGAGCTAAGATAAAAACTTCGATATCCCCTGATATGTCAGCAACTATGTAAGTTAATTGCAAAGTCAAATTGTCAATGGTCTTTAAAAAAAATTAATATACCCTTTCGGTATATAAATACAGACAAGACACTTTGTCTGTAACGATAAGATAAGATAAGTACTATAAAATATATAGTACAGTAGACAAAGTTACTACCCTTGTCCACTTAGATAAGATAAGATAAGATAAGGTAAGATATTTATCGTAAACTACGATAATTAAGATAAGATAAGGTACTGAAGATATAATATCACCCCTAAAACATTTAAGGTATATCCGATATTTCTCCAAATCGATTAGACCCAATTCATTAACCTCTATGCATGTGCGCAACAGGTTTATTACTCAATTTGATTTGACGGTGCAAAAAAACTTTTTCAAAATTATAATAAATTTGAATATTTTAAAAATTCGAAAAATTCTCAACAGATTTTATATTATAATTCTTAGATTAGAATTCCATCCGGCTAGGAAAATATTTATTACACTACTCATTTATCCCAGAACACGAATGTTAATTTGCTAATCAGTAGTAGGGAAAGAAAGTCATTATCGTTTTCTAGTCAAAGAAAAGGAAAATCTTTATGATAAAAAGAAAAAAAAAATATTCGAGACACCAACATACAACACAAATAGAATGAACAATTAGGAAAGGTATATTTATCTGATTACGTTAGGGCTGCTTCGGAATCATCGATATCAGAACACTCATCATCAGACAAGATACCAGCTTTAAGGTCTTTCATGTGCCATCGACCAATATTTTTTCCCGTTTCATCTTTTAATTCATACACTAAGGGAGAGATAACACGATATACGGTACATTGTGTATATTTCGGTAAAAATTTTGCGGAAATATATCTGGCTTTGTCCGATTTTGGGTAGTTCTTTTTCCAAACCCGATCACCTACATAAAACCTATGATCACGTTTGCGCAAATTATAACGTTGACTACTTTGTCGATATGCTGTTTGCAAGTTCTTTCTCACCACTTCGAAAAATTTAGGCATTTCTTGTGTATCCTGAATTCGGTGAACTTTGTCAGAAATGGTAACCTGATTATTTGCATTTTCTGCAATATTACCATAAAAATTTCCCGAGACAGGTACATTTCGAGGAAAGGTAAGGAAGGAAGGGGTGAAATCGGTAACCTCATGTTTCGACAGCCGAATTGCTTGAGCAATTTTATATATTTCTTCATCCCATGTTCTATGATCTTCATAACTATAAGATCGTATAGCTGTGACAATGGATTTGTTTACGCGCTCAGTATGATTAATTTGCGGATGAAAGTTAGCATTATACCATATCTTTTGTACTGAATATTTTTCCATGAGATTTTTGAAAAGATAACTCGTGAACTGTTTACCATTATCACACGAAACGATTTGAGGTATTCCAAAAATGAGAAAAACATGATTTTCTAAGAAATCCACTATAGAACGAGCGGTAGCCTGACGTAAGGGATGAACCAATACGAATTTAGTGAACCAGTCAACTACAACAAGTGCGAACTGATTACCTTTGCGAGATCGGGGATATGGCCCTAAAAGATCACACGATATTAATTGAAAAGGGAAGTTAATATTACGATATTGTCCCATTAATCCTGCTTGGGGTAAGTTAGATGGTTTACACGATGCACATATTTTACAACGAGTGACATATTTATAAACCGATTTTCTAAGATTCGGCCAATAATAAATTTCAGAAATTCTCTCTAATGTTTTAAAAACACCGAAGTGAGAAGAAGTTGGACTATCATGAAAATGATGTAGAATTTCATTTCGATTTTTAGTAGGAACGACAATTTTCCAATCGGAAATATTACTAATTGGTCCAAATTTATTAAAGACATGTTTATATAATATGTTATTCTCAACTCGAAAACTTGGGTATTTTTCCGGAAAATCCTGAACATGAGAAATCATGTCATTATACCATTTATCAGGATGCAAGGTAGATAAGTCTAAAATACTAACTTCAGGTATACGAGATAAAGCATCCGCAACTACAGTTCCGGTAGATCTACGGTGTACGATAGAAAAGTTGTATTGCGACAATTGCAATATCCATCTAGCTAAGCGAGGAGAAGGTTTTTTCATGTTATTCAACCAAACCAGAGAAGAATGATCGGTAATTACGGTGAAATGACGACCGATAAGATAATACCTAAAATGATCGATCCCTAACAAAACTGCTAACAGTTCCTTTTCGGTAGTACTGAACTTCTTTTGACCCTTTGTGAGTTTCTTACTCATATAAGCTATGGGATGTTCGAGTCCATCTTCCAGTTGAAAAAGAACACATCCTACCCCAACATCACTAGCATCTGTCATAAGGAAGAAAGGTTTGGTGAAATCGGGACTACTTAAGATAGGAGCGGTAGTTAAGACTGTTTTCACTTTTTCGAAAGCTTGATCTGCTTGGGGTGTCCAAGTAATGGGTTGGTGTTTCTTTCGCTCACTTAGAAGATCAGAAATTGGAGCAGATAAGGAAGAAAAATCTTTAAGAAACCGTCGATAATACGAAACCATTCCCAAGAATCTACGCACCTGAGTGGCAGTTTTCGGAACAGGATACTCACAAATAGCAGAAACCTTTTTAGGATCGGTACGAAGACCATTTTCATCCACTACATAACCTAGATATCTAAGGGAAGAACGACAAAACTGACATTTATCTAAATTCACCGTCAAGCCGGCATCTCGTAATCTCTCAAAAACACTCTGGAGAATTTCCATGTGTTTGTCAAAATCAGGAGTACAAATGATGATGTCATCCAGGTAGTAAAAACAATAAGGTTCTAAGGAAGGACCAATGACCAAATCGATCAAACGACACATACTAGCAGGAGCAGAGACTAAACCGAAAGGGGTAGTGACATACTCGAATAAACCTTTACCCTCAACTGCAAAAGCTGTTTTTTCCCGAGATGATTTCTCCAACGGAATTTGATAAAATGCTTGCTTCAGATCGATACTAGATATATAACGAGTATCTCGAAGTTGACTCAGTATAACTTCGATTGAAGGTAAGGGATAAGCATCTTTATTTAAAGTTACACTATTTAATTTACGTCCATCAAAACACATTCTATATTTACCATCTCCCTTTTTAACTAACCAGATAGGGCTACAATATGAAGATTTACTTTCCTGAATTACACCTAATTCAAGCAAAGTATCTACTTCCTTTTCCAGGTAAGCTTGCATTGCCTGAGGTAAGGGATATTGGGTTTGTTTAAAGGGAGGGGAATTTCCGGTATCCATGAAATGCTCTATCAAATGAGTTTTGCCGATTTTATCTGAAGGACTAATAGTCTTGAAGAGATCAATAGTTTGATTTAATTTACCAGTTTGATTAGGAGTTAAATGAGATACATCCCGAATTGTATTGACTACAGCCAACGAGAGAGAATTTACAGTTAAAGATAATTTAGAGAAATTTATTTTTACATTAAAAATCTTAAGAAAGTCCATACCGAGAATAATGTCATGTTTAACAGAAGGTATTAGATAAAATTTCATAAGCCTAGATATCTTGTCTGTGATGACATATGTTTCGATACAACCAAGAACGTCCTGCAAGTTGCCATCTGCAGTAGATATTTTTAAGTTATCATCGTTTAAGATAGGTATCGATAAGTTATGAATAAAATCTAGTGCACGAGAACCAATCAATGAGATATTTGAACCAGTATCTACAAGGCAAGAAATTGTTTTATCAAAAATTATGATATCGACATAAGGTCGATTATCATTTTCCATGTTATACAACAGTGACCCTACATTTGCTAAAGACTTATGCTTCGAATTTGAAACTATTGAATTTGATCTTGAATTTAGTTTATAGAAATTTTTGACAAATAAAAGCCATGAATTCCAGTCGGAGCGACTTACAGTAGGAACCTTTTTTAAGATAGAAGGAGAAGTTTTCCTTGCAGAACTGGAATTTACAGGATTTATTTGAGATAACCTCAATTTTTGTCTTTTGTAGGTTTTTCCTGAGGTTTTGGTTTTACTTTGGTGCTGGATTTTCCTGATGTTCCCGGTTTCTGAGCGACTGTGGTAGAGTGGGAAGCTCGACCACCGCTTGGTTCGTTTTTTGAACACTTTGGACATTTCGTTTTTACTGTATCAGGATGTCCACAACCAAAACAAAACAGTTTCCTAGGAACTTGACAGTTATAATACCTATGACCTGTTTGTTTGCAATTCCAGCAAGTCCAGGTAGAAGATACTACAGATATATTTTTTCGTGTTTGTTTAAAACAAGAATTATCCTTAAAAGAGGTACTAGGTATGCTCAAATCTGGTTCAAGTAAATATTGACTGCTTTTATGATTAGCTGTGAACTGTTGGTCCCAAGTTAATGTTTCCTCTAGTCGTTTACATTTTTCGGTCAAAATATCAACAGTATCAATATCAATTAAAGCTAATGGTTGTGCATAATGAGGTAAAAGATTTCTACGAATAATACGAATGATGGCACTTTCACTTGGTTTGTCATCAAGACGGTTGAACAAACCACACATTGCGTTAATATACAAGGTAACTCGTTCATGTTGACCTTGTTTTCTAGCTTTGATTTCCTGTAGTAAATCATCTTGGTAGTTATACGGTAAGAAATCGGATTTTAATTTGGTCACTAATTGTTCCCAATTCTGAACTTTGCATCTGTTAATAAGATACCAATTAAAAGCCTGATCAACGGTTGAACAAACCACACATTGCGTTAATATACAAGGTAACTCGTTCATGTTGACCTTGTTTTCTAGCTTTGATTTCCTGTAGTAAATCATCTTGGTAGTTATACGGTAAGAAATCGGATTTTAATTTGGTCACTAATTGTTCCCAATTCTGAACTTTGCATCTGTTAATAAGATACCAATTAAAAGCCTGATCACTAAACAAATCAGCTGAGCTAGAAAACAATTCAGCATCTGTGATACCTCTTGAAAGTTTGAGGCAATTTACGCATTCTAAAAATCCAAGTACAGATTCTTTGGAATCTATTCCTGAGAATCTTATCCCCCATTTATGTACAGGTACAGGTTTAGAAAAAGAAAAGCTTTGACTTGTATTTACTGGAGTGGATTGTCTGTCTGAATCGATAACATTGATTTTGCATTCTGTACTCGACATCCGAAGAAGTTCCAACAAAATCTTGAACCTTCTTCTTCAAGTCGGCAAAAGACATCTTAATACCTGTAATTTCGGTAATAAAAGGAAGTTCAACATATGAAATCGAACTCCTCATAGATACTTCCTGTGTAATAATTTCCTCTTCTCTGTAACCAGTGAAGGTATTTCCAAGCCACGATAGGAAAGTTCGTAATCCAATTCATGAGATAAAAGATAATCAACATTTAATTTGAAAATTCGAGCCATGTTATTATACGTTAATTGACGGTATTAAAAATATAAGATAAAAGAGAAAAAACGAGTACTGTTGATATTGACGAAAAAGAAAATTTTATAGGTACGATACGTGAAGATATACGATAAAAATATAAAGATATGTTAGATAAACGATAATAAAAATAGATATTACCAACTAAACATATGAACGATATGATAAGTAAAAGATAGAAAGATAAATAATACGATAAGTGAAAAAAGATATATATATAGAATATTAAAGTGATTGCTTCTGACTTCAACTACTGTCCAAACTTCCAAGTTTCAAGATTTATTATTATAAAGCAGATGTGTAAAACAAGGCCCACACACGTTCGGGTGCCAATTTGTTACGGCTACTCAGTTTAGAGAGCACCTCAGGTGTAGATTCCGAGACCAAACTAGTACAAATTCAGAGAGTAGTCTTATCGGTTCTCGGGTAATTCTACTTGAAATTTATATAAGGTGAAATAAAGATAAATTATGAAAATTAGGAAAGGTAAGTGGGCGCCACTCTGAATAATACTAGCCTATTTGTTATTCACATCTGCATTATAGCGACAAATCCTGGAAGATTGGAAGGGAAAAAAAACTATATGAACAACGTTATTAAATTTACAAGTTGTATATTTTCAAAAAAAATATGATATAAAAAAAATAAAAAAAATTGACTAGTTATTGGATGACGACATATGTTGTGTTGGAGAGCAAGAACTATTGTACTTTCCTGTTCTTGTTGTAGTTGTAGATACACTTGTAGAGAAGTTGTCGGAAAACTTGAAGTCCCGGATAAAGTATTCCAGGTAAAGTATTCCAGGTAAAGTGTCCCAGGTAAAGTGTCCCAGGTAAAGTGCTCCAGGTAAAGTATCCCGGATAAAGTATCACAGGTAAAGTGCTCCAGGTAAAGTGTCCCAGGTATAGTGCACTCAAATGAATGCACTTCTAAGATAAGATAAGATAAGCCAGAAAGGCCTCAATAGCACATGTTCGCCGGAAAGAAGAACGAAACCCCTTTGCCACTTGTTTAAATACACGAAATCATGTGAACGACAACCGACTTACGTCTCATGTTCGTGTCACGCTCATACGCTTTGACCAGGAAAGGAATTTACATTTCAGTGGTGAATTCTTGGTTCATATTTGATCTATAATTGGTAGAAGAAGAGACACGAGATCTAAGTAGGAATTTCAAGATAGAAGTGACTATTTTCCCGACAGACGGACCTCGATCAGCGCGCATAGAAACGTTGATTTCGACTCTCGTCGACAGTAAATATATTCAGCCTTGAAACATTTTCGGTGTTGGGTATGAGAAAGGACTGGCTATTCGCCGCCCATACGATAATTTATTAATTCAATAAAGTAAAGTGAACGAAATTAACGTTACAAACTCTTAACCAGAGGTGGTAGAACCGGCCCTAAAATACATAGATGTACTTATAGACATATACATTTCAACTTTATGGACTGACCAATTTGCTGTCAACTTATAAACGACAAACAAATTCCATGACAACCTGGGTAGTCATAACTCATAAGTAAAGTGGCACCTACATTACGCGGCCATTGCAACGCAACGTTCACGCTCGTATATTTTTTGTAAATTGATTTTATTTATTATGAGCGCATCAAATTGTATGCCACGATGAAAAAATACATGCAAATAAAGAGTTGATTATTTATACTTAATGGCATTCATTAGTTATTTGTTCGAGAATGCTCAATATTTTTATTCACTAACAGTTGGAAGCCAATCTGCAGTTAGCATTAGAATAGAATTGTTTCACTGTACAAAAAGTTTCAAGAATTAGTTAATTGTTCTTAATTATTACTTTCACCTCATGTTTGAAAAATTATTAACAACTGAAGTATCGCCGCAAAATATTTGCCATTAATTATTTTAACATCTACTAAGATAGCAAAATATAAACTCGGCATATATTAGTTAATTGTTTTTTTCACCTTTTTATCAATTTTTAACCATCTCAACCCTTAGTATCACTTTGATTTGTATACCATGTTTTTTTTATGATAAAGTAGTACCCAAGGAATGCATCCAAGTACACGGCATCCATTAGTTAATTGTTCTAGTTTCGTGAAAATTCTAAGATTTTCAATGTCCATTGTAGCGTCGATTATCAAGTTTGGGTCTTGGGGACTAGCCTTATTCTACTTGTTTTTCGCATGAAATTCAATGGTGAAAAGGGTTTCCATTTGAAATAATGAAGCCTACATGTGTCATGGGCTACCGGTCTAATGGGTTTAATAAATTTATATATTTGAAACTAGCTGTACACTGCCACGCTTCGCTGTGGCACATTGTGATTGAATGGTTGAGAAATGAGAAACAAAACAAAGAATACATTGCATATAAGTTTAATTTTGCAATACTTGTGGATATACAATATTATTTATTTTTCCACTGTCTGCGTAGATATAAAGGCTATCTGGTTTGCCGACTCGGGAACACGCAACATACAGTTGTCCATGTGAAAAGCAATCCGCATCTAAATCTAAACCACACAATTCTAAAGATTGACCTTGAGCTTTATTGATTGTGATAGCAAATGCCAATCGAATTGGGAATTTATCGGTCGGGATCAAGGGTATTCGAGGAATGAGGACATCTTCACCTTTGAAAGGCCCCGTTAAAATCGTTGCTTCCACTACGTTATTCATTAATTTCTTAACTGCAAGTCGCGTACCGTTGCAGAGTTTTGGCTGATTAATATTCCGCAGGAGGATAATTGGCACACCTATTTTCAATTTTAATATGTGTGGTGACATCCCTAGCAGATCACGTGAGTTTAAAAATTCCGTTGGATAATTAACTACTTCATCTGCTACCACAACGGTGTCTATCGACTTATATGTAATTTCATCGCTTTGAATACTGGATTGAATAACATTATTAAGTTGATAGACATCTTTATTCTTTGCGGTAAGGATTGCTCGTTCACTGAGCCAATCGTGATTTCTATGATTTATTTGAATGTCAGGAAATTTTTCGATCAATTCTTCTTTCGATGTTACTAAATTACAAAAATGATCGGGAAATGATATTCGTCTAGACGTCTCATCGACTGGCAGCTGTCCGTTTCAAATTTCCAGTAACTGTCGTGAGAATACCTCAGCTGATGGATCATTCTGCAACTGGACACGCATATTCGTAGTCAACTGCAATGTACGTACGTGCCGCCATAGTGTTGAATATTTCAGGCAAGCATTTATTTCGTCTGCTGGTGTTGATCGAGAAATTACAGGCAATGTTTGCATAAAATCTCCTGCTGCGAGCTATATCAATGCATTCCCGAATGGTTGAACGTTTCCACGCAAATCTCGTAACGATCGATCAAGAGCTTCAAGCGATTTTTTATGTGCCATCGTGCATTCATCCCAAACAATTAGTTTACATTTTTGTAATACTTTTCCCATACCGGATGCTTTGGAAATATTACACGTATGAGTCTCGATGATTTGCATGTTTAATGTCATTTTTTTATCCAACCGTTGCTAGAATCAATATAATGATGAAGTTCCTCCTGGCTCATCCAAGAAGAAGATCCCCCCAACTCCGTCATTTATCATTTGCATTATGCGATCATAAATGCCTTTCTGTTCACGCGTTAATTTGGGAATGTTTGATTGGACATATGCCTGAATGCCTGAAGATCATCAATGTTGTAACTCTGTTCACGGCGTAAATCTACAACAAATGCAACAGTCGCAGTTCGGGTTGGTGCTGGCATTCCTAATTGACTAAGAACTTTATTTGAAATAGCTGAGCAATTGTTTTCAATATTTATCAACGCTTCGTTGTAAATGCCTTCTGTAAATTCTAAGGCCATATTGGCATTTTCAAGGCGTACTCTATGCAAAATATCCTCAGCCATATGCGATCGATATCTTTCCCATAACTCTGTGGGAGATGAAGGAAAGCAAGCTGTCAATATAATTGCGAATAATGAGCGAATTTGGATGTGCAGTGTTGCATGCGTCATTAATGTATATATTCCACTGTTGGTCATTTTCTAATAAATTCAGAGCTTGACACGCAGCGCTCAAAGTGGCATGTGTAACGCCGTCAACTATTTTTAATTGCTGAAAAGATCTAGGACCAGGCACATTTACCAATAGCATGCGAAGGAAAAAACATTCATCTTGATCGGGATGCACTGTATAAAGTCTACCAATTGTATTTTCTTTGAAAATGCCAGGTTGGCCGTCGACTGGCTCTCCTCGTCTGCGTCGTACGAATACTTTTTTAGTCACATTCCACGTGTAATAAGAGGGAACTTATGAATACATCAGTGTTCTGGCGAAAGCATCTTCCTGGCATAAGGTGAAAAAAGCAGTCAGAGTTTTACCAGGTGGATCTTGCACATTTGCATCTGTGAAATAAACACGCTGTCCATTTTCTAAATGTACTGCCAAGTGAACCACAGCTGGATTCCGTTCATGCATGGGAAATGATCGCTGCCTTTATTAACATATTTACAGATGTATTTAATTGATTTGACGGAATTGCATTATTCTCCGTTTATGTGGGCTTTATATCTTTTTGACAGCAAAGGAGAATATGGAACCACCCAACGGTTGTCTACATCAATAACAGCATTTTGCATGTGTATAGTTGCCGAATTCTCACCATCTTCAGTTGATCGTCTTCTATACCAAGGATATCCATCTTCGCCTGTTACTGTGTTGGCTGTGAATATCGAGGATATTGCTTAGATCATTTCCCATCTACCATGCATGGTGAGTTTGGATTTAGTGTACCTACCACATGGTCCATGTATCATGTTTTTGATAATAACTGCATGCAAATCCTTATCGACGTCAGCCCGTGGAATCTCAGCGCATATCACATCGTCGATTTCGTCTGAAGTTATTTCATTGTAGAGCCAGATTAGTATATGCACAAGTGGCAATCCTCTCTTTTACCATTCCACTGAATACATCCAGCAGCGCACAGATCCAAATACTTCATGTTTCACGATGAAATCCATCAGCGATTCAAGCTTTTGTCGGAAAACACGTGTTATAATATCATGCCTATCCACGTGTGATTGCCCAGGAAGTAACAGCTGCCGTATCTCGTCCCAAGCTGGATTGCACGTGAAAGTCATAAATAAATCTGGACGCCCGTAATGACGAACATATGACATTGCATCTTGAGCATATTCTTGCATGTGACGTGGACTGCCAATGTATGAAGATGGCAAAATAGTTAGCTTCCCAACGTTGGTTGTATTACCGTCATTGTAAAGCATCGTAACAACGGTGAGTTTCTGCTACGTTTAATAATTGATTATTTCTTCGATGGAGAACAATATCTCTAGGTTGGAACTGATCTCCGACTATGACAATTGCTACTTCGTCTATAGTTGAATCATTATATCTCCGGACATGTTCTCCAGCGGTAGTTTTGTCTGCGTGAATAATAATTTTGTGGGTATCTGATGGCATCATATCAATTGCTGTTTTGAACAAACGCACTAAATTGTTCCTTTCGTGAAGAAGCTCCTGCAGCTGCGAAATAATGGATCTTCTTATCGAGGTATGTATTCCACAACCTGCATCGACTTCATCTCTATAATCACCAATGAAGTACATTTGTAGGAATTTATGGTCACTATCTGAGAACGGGAGCAGGGAGCCAGCTTTGTGATATATTTGCCCTTTGATTTTAAAAGTTGGCATGAATTGAGCAGTCACGATTTCCGCACCAAAAGAGGTCATTTGGAAGCAAGAGTTATATTTCCTGATGTTGGATAGGAAATGCTTCGATTCAGCGGTAGATCCAGCAAGTAAAGTTTTCAATGGCTCTGGTGGTGCATCAAGTTGAGGCAATTTGATTTTTCCGCCAGCGCAACACATCCCTTTCGTTTCATTATTAAACTTTAGAGCCTCGCAGTAGCTACAGACATGACTCATCTGACCAATGACAACATGCTGTCTTGAACTATAATAAACAGCTGGATTGTACCGGAACGCAAGACGATTGTATTCCAGATGCAAATTGGCTGTTCTTTCTGTTCGTGTTTCAGCTATCCTCACCCTTTCGCGTTCATTCCGTTCAGAACGAACCAAATTTGTTGCTGCAGAACGCGACTGACGTGCTCGCAATCGTGCATCCTCAAGCCTGGCTGCTCGTCTTTCTGCTGGGTCCACGTTACGTTTCTGGATGGTGCTTAGTCTGCTCCTCTCTCGTACGGATGCTCGCTCTCCCTCAGTCATATTCGAAAGCCGTCTTCTTGATCCTTCTGTGTGGCGAGTGCGACGACCCAAATTTGACTTTCTGCGAGGCATTATTTCGGTTTTCACTGAAACAGAAGAAAGGAATGAGATTATAACTTCTTATGCCTCTCACAGCTCTTATATTCTCCTATCTCTCTTGGTTCTCATAGCTGCAGTTCGACAACAATGAGACTTAGGATAGACAGCATTGAAAATTAATAATACTTAATTTATTAATAATAAATATGTTTTATTATTGATTAATTATTTAACTAATATCTTACTTATTTATTTAATTAATTAATAATAAATAAATAATAATGGAAAAAATAATATTTTTACATTCCATCTTTCATATAAAATATAACCTCTACTTACAATTTGGTGAAAGGCGCAGTTCGATCACGACACGATCACACAAAAGTTCCTTGATTTAAGTGAATATACAATTCAGATTGTATAATAATCAGAATCAGATGCAAATGGATTTTTTTGTAAATAAACAATGTAATTGGGAACGAATATTGTTTGACATGTGACTGCGCCATTACTACTGAGGTTGTCAGCGAGTGTTTTCCTCGCTTCCGGCAGATGGCGCGGTCACTGGTACACAGCTGATCGTTAAAAAAACTGTTTTTTCGCGGTCGCGGATAAGTGACTGATGCAAAGAATAGATAAAAACAATCCTTAATGCGGATTATATATCATGCTAAAATTTCAGCTCAATCGGTGCAGAACTTTTTGAGTTTTTGAAGCGTACACAAACCAACATAAAAGCTTCGCTTCGGACGACAATTACATGTGATCTGAGGCTTTCCTCATGGATTATAACCTATAACAAAATGGCCGCAATCGATGTAGCTGTGTTAACGTCGGAGCTTAATAAATTGAAGAAAAATGAAATAATAAAAATCTACAGCGTGTCCACGGATGGGGTATCCTATAGGTGAAAAATGTTTAAATATTAGTTTTTGTGAAAAATGTCATTCTCGATAAAAAGTTTTGCTTGTTCTGAAACCCCATAAAATGAAATAAAATTCAAGTTTTTCAAAACCTGTCTCATTTTATAGGCAGTTTTATGAAAACCGTATGAATTTTTGCAGTAAGTTCGAAAATAATGTATTATTCTAGTGGGTGACGTTTACGATGTACCGAGTAACTGTCAACTTTTATAAATAATTTTCAGATTTTCATTCTTTAATAAATATTTGACAACAGTGTTTAACTATTCAACAAAGAGTATATCTTATTAAGTGTTATGGTATTGGGGAAGTTTCGTACCAGTATGCAATTGCATTCTGTCGGGACTGCTTACAGAGGACATTGTCGACTAAATTACCACCTAAAGAAGATGAGTCTGGTTCAGACCTCGGATTGTCGGTTCTGTAATTTGGAGGACGAAACTACTGAGCACATACTATGCTCATGCCCAGCTTTGGGCAGGGTAAGGTATAACATATTTGGTTCTAGTACCTTAGAGCCGAGTGACTTCAAAAAAGTATCACCAAATACAACCATGGACTTCGTCAGAAGCACAGGCTTGTGGGGTGAATTATAATCCCTAGGGGTGAGCCACAATAGACCCAACGGGGGTCGCAGTGGAGGTGGCGAGAAGGTCCCACTCACGTAGAACCTAACCTAGGATCAGAAAGGTAACAATAACAAAACAAATAATCGACACAACCAAAATAATACTATTTTCTTGGTTTGCATCAAATGAAATAATGGCTCTGCATAAAGATAAAATAAGAATTTTGCCAGAAGATGATTTACAGTTGTTACGGGAAGTGTATGGACAAAATACATACGAGGATTCAAAAAGGTGGCAGACTATTCAGGTTCATTTGCTGCAAATTACCGGCAAGAGCATTTCCGTGAGAACACTAAGGGACAGATTGGCAAAGTTGGTAAAAAAATGTGAGCGGTCGTCGGACCGCCGAGAGAAGCTTGCTTTTTTTTGCACAATAGAATGCGAGGTTGGGAGAACCATCAATAAAAATACGCGCAATAGAATGCGATGTTGGGAATTACATTAGGCCCAGTACATTCTACTAAGTTTTATTTTGTAGCCGTCAGACGGTGGTAGTTGGTAATCCTATAGCAAACAGCAACTGACCATTCTATATGCGTGGGCGTACTTCCTTCCTGGCATTCAAGTAAACAGCGCGTTTTGACAGTGCTAGGATCAGCTGTTTATATGCAGTTTTGCAAGTGTACGTTACATCATAATATAGTTTGAATTGAAAGAATAAATCCAATAGGAATTTTAACGCAATATAAATAATGTGTGAATAGGTATGACATATTGATAAAATAAAAAGAAATTTTGTAATTTGTTAAATATTTTTTTCCATTGCATCCTATGCTCGCATTATAATATGAATATTTCACAAAATTATTAAATTGAAATCGTACAAATATTCACAATTTTCTGACGTATATATTGAAATGAAAAGTATGCACGTCGCTTTATTACAATTTTATAATTACTAAAAAAAATACTATCATCTATCATCTGTTATCTGTCATCTGTTACCATCTGTCATCTAAAAAAATCAAAACTCATTTACACCAGCCAATACACAAACAGATGCGCAGCGCATGAAAGAATATAGAAAACGAATAAAAAATATGCCATCTATCATCTATCTTCTATCGTCTATCGTCTATCGTCTATCGTCTATCGTCTATCGTCTATCGTCTATCGTCTATCGTCTATCGTCTATCGTCTATCGTCTATCGTCTATCGTCTATCGTCTATCGTCTATCGTCTATCGTCTATCGTCTATCGTCTATCGTCTATCGTCTATCGTCTATCGTCTATCGTCTATCGTCTATCGTCTATCGTCTATCGACTATCGTCTATCGTCTATCGTCTATCGTCTATCGTCTATCGTCTATCGTCTATCGTCTATCGTCTATCGTCTATCGTCTATCGTCTATCGTCTATCGTCTATCGTCTATCGTCTATCGTCTATCGTCTATCGTCTATCGTCTATCGTCTATCGTCTATCGTCTATCGTCTATCGTCTATCGTCTATCGTCTATCGTCTATCGTCTATCGTCTATCGTCTATCGTCTATCGTCTATCGTCTATCGTCTATCGTCTATCGTCTATCGTCTATCGTCTATCGTCTATCGTCTATCGTCTATCGTCTATCGTCTATCGTCTATCGTCTATCGTCTATCGTCTATCGTCTATCGTCTATCGTCTATCGTCTATCGTCTATCGTCTATCGTCTATCGTCTATCGTCTATCGTCTATCGTCTATCGTCTATCGTCTATCGTCTATCGTCTATCGTCTATCGTCTATCGTCTATCGTCTATCGTCTATCGTCTATGGTCTATCGTCTATCGTCTATCGTCTATCGTCTATCGTCTAGCGTCTAGCGTCTATCGTCTATCGTCTATCGTCTATCGTCTATCGTCTATCGTCTATCGTCTATCGTCTATCGTCTATCGTCTATCGTCTATCGTCTATCGTCTATCGTCTATCGTCTATCGTCTATCGTCTATCGTCTATCGTCTATCGTCTATCGTCTATCGTCTAGCGTCTATCGTCTATCGTCTATCGTCTATCGTCTATCGTCTATCGTCTATCGTCTATCGTCTATCGTCTATCGTCTATCGTCTATCGTCTATCGTCTATCGTCTATCGTCTATCGTCTATCGTCTATCGTCTATCGTCTATCGTCTATCGTCTATCGTCTATCGTCTATCGTCTATCGTCTATCGTCTATCGTCTATCGTCTATCGTCTATCGTCTATCGTCTATCGTCTATCGTCTATCGTCTATCGTCTATCGTCTATCGTCTATCGTCTATCGTCTATCGTCTATCGTCTATCGTCTATCGTCTATCGTCTATCGTCTATCGTCTATCGTCTATCGTCTATCGTCTATCGTCTATCGTCTATCGTCTATCGTCTATCGTCTATCGTCTATCGTCTATCGTCTATCGTCTATCGTCTATCGTCTATCGTCTATCGTCTATCGTCTATCGTCTATCGTCTATCGTCTATCGTCTATCGTCTATCGTCTATCGTCTATCGTCTATCGTCTATCGTCTATCGTCTATCGTCTATCGTCTATCGTCTATCGTCTATCGTCTATCGTCTATCGTCTATCGTCTATCGTCTATCGTCTATCGTCTATCGTCTATCGTCTATCGTCTATCGTCTATCGTCTATCGTCTATCGTCTATCGTCTATCGTCTATCGTCTATCGTCTATCGTCTATCGTCTATCGTCTATCGTCTATCGTCTATCGTCTATAGTCTATAGTCTATCGTCTATCGTCTATCGTCTATCGTCTATCGTCTATCGTCTATCGTCTATCGTCTATCGTCTATCGTCTATCGTCTATCGTCTATCGTCTATCGTCTATCGTCTATCGTCTATCGTCTATCGTCTATCGTCTATCGTCTATCGTCTATCGTCTATCGTCTATCGTCTATCGTCTATCGTCTATCGTCTATCGTCTATCGTCTATCGTCTATCGTCTATCGTCTATCGTCTATCGTCTATCGTCTATCGTCTATCGTCTATCGTCTATCGTCTATCGTCTATCGTCTATCGTCTATCGTCTATCGTCTATCGTCTATCGTCTATCGTCTATCGTCTATCGTCTATCGTCTATCGTCTATCGTCTATCGTCTATCGTCTATCGTCTATCGTCTATCGTCTATCGTCTATCGTCTATCGTCTATCGTCTATCGTCTATCGTCTATCGTCTATCGTCTATCGTCTATCGTCTATCGTCTATCGTCTATCGTCTATCGTCTATCGTCTATCGTCTATCGTCTATCGTCTATCGTCTATCGTCTATCGTCTATCGTCTATCGTCTATCGTCTATCGTCTATCGTCTATCGTCTATCGTCTATCGTCTATCGTCTATCGTCTATCGTCTATCGTCTATCGTCTATCGTCTATCGTCTATCGTCTATCGTCTATCGTCTATCGTCTATCGTCTATCGTCTATCGTCTATCGTCTATCGTCTATCGTCTATCGTCTATCGTCTATCGTCTATCGTCTATCGTCTATCGTCTATCGTCTATCGTCTATCGTCTATCGTCTATCGTCTATCGTCTATCGTCTATCGTCTATCGTCTATCGTCTATCGTCTATCGTCTATCGTCTATCGTCTATCGTCTATCGTCTATCGTCTATCGTCTATCGTCTATCGTCTATCGTCTATCGTCTATCGTCTATCGTCTATCGTCTATCGTCTATCGTCTATCGTCTATCGTCTATCGTCTATCGTCTATCGTCTATCGTCTATCGTCTATCGTCTATCGTCTATCGTCTATCGTCTATCGTCTATCGTCTATCGTCTATCGTCTATCGTCTATCGTCTATCGTCTATCGTCTATCGTCTATCGTCTATCGTCTATCGTCTATCGTCTATCGTCTATCGTCTATCGTCTATCGTCTATCGTCTATCGTCTATCGTCTATCGTCTATCGTCTATCGTCTATCGTCTATCGTCTATCGTCTATCGTCTATCGTCTATCGTCTATCATCTATCATCTATCATCTATCATCTGTTACCATCTGTCATCTATCAATAGAATGCGATGTTGGGCCCAGTACGTTCAACTAAGTTTTATTTTGTAGCCGTCAGACGGCGGTAATAGGTAATCCTATAGCAAACAGCAACTGACCTTTCTATATGCGTGGGCGTACATGCTCCCTGGCATTCAAGTACAGCCTGCGTCTCTCTCTCTCTCTTTCTAATGAGTCATCGCGTGACGAACGCTTTTTCGTGACATCACACGCTTCAATTTAAATTTCATTGGATTAGTGGATTATTCAGAAATCTGGCAACACTGTTGCGTGTCGAACGCTTTTTCGTAACATTACATGTTTCACGAGTTTACTAGCCTTCCCAAAAGTCCTATGTCATGCAATAAGAAGCAAGCTTCAAACATTCCTGGCAAAGGCAGAAATAAACCGTTACAAGTAAGTACCTACTTATTTTTCAATTTTTGTTTTTAATATTTACCAGCGGAAATTTAAAAATGCCTATCTAGGTATCAAGCCAATTTTCATCAAAATGAAAAATTGTGATTCATTTAAGTTCCAGTTTCTAGAACCAAGAGCAAATTACTGTGACAAAAAGACAAAGGAAACTGCATTTTTATGTTGTAATTTGTACCTAGGTATACCAATATTTATTTTTTATAGATCAGGTATTGAGGAAGAAGTCACTGAACTCGATGACCTTTTAAGACAAATTGCGGATATTATAGAGGTTTTAAGAAAAAAAAATTAGAGTGTGTGCTTAAGACCGCACGGCATAAGTGAAAACTGTATGTCGATGATCTGTTAAATTGAGAAGTGGGAGCACAATTTTCTTCTTCACGCTTTTTTGTTAAAATAATTATTATTACGTACCAATAATGACTATTAAATTAACAAAGACAATTATTAGGTATGAATTGAATATACTAAACAGCGACACAACAGTGAAGAGCAGCTGACTGTATCTTTCTCGCTCGGGTACACTCGGCGGTCCCGAGCTTGTATTGTTTTGTATAAGTTATATGCATAAGAGAACATATTAAAAAAGTGAGATATGGAAGAAAGAGGGAAATGGGAGAGAAAGATGGGAGAGAGAGAGAGAGAAATAAAGTGTATTGCGTGTAATTACAATCATTATTTTAAATTGTCAGTGTTGGGATTTTCAACATTTAAGATTTATTTTGTGGAATTGAAGAATAATGTTGCTGCTGCTACGTAGTTAGTGAAGAACGACTGGGACGTGTGTTTAATTAATACGAAAAAAGAATCATTTTTTGACAGTTTTATTATTTTATTTTACAAAAAGTAATACAATGACATTTTTTATCTCTATAGAAACGCACTTTTATTATGGCACAAAGAAATAGAGCGGTTGATTTCTTGCGCACGATTACAATATATATTTCTTGATAAGATAAATACACTTTTATGCAGCGGTGGTGGGTTGAAATGAAATTTCAACATACTCCCCCCCCTTTGAAGCGTTTGCTTCAAGAGGAGAGAAAAACCAATTCGAAGGACCATCACTCGTTCGATGGCAAAGGGCATATCTTTGCAATAGAGCGAGTGAACTTAGTGTTTTCTGTTCGTAATTTCACGACGCGAACTTTATTGTCTGCGCTCGGAATGATTTCCGTTACTCGGGCTCTCGGCCACTTTAGAGGAAGCATATTGTCTTCCTTTATGAGGACAAGATCATTGACCTTTATGTTTTCTTTCTGAATTAGCCATTTTGGTTTATTCTGTAACTGGTTAAGATATTCAGTTGACCACCTTTTCCAGAAAGTCTGTTGAATTTTTGTCATATTTTTCAACATTGAAAGTCTATTAGAGTTTGTAGTTTGCAAAGGTTTTTCTGGAAAGGACGTCAGACTGGAACCTATGAGAAAGTGACCTGGCGTTAAAACGTCTAGATCTAAAGGATCATTTGAAAGAGCGCAAAGCGGTCTTGAATTAAGGATTGCCTCTATTTGAGACAAGATAGTGCTTAGTACTTCAGAGGTAAAATGAGAATCTCCAATTACTGTGATGTGATGTGATACTTTGTGCTTTTAATCGAACTCACACACAGTCCACCCCAATGTGGACTACGGGGAGGAATGAATACCCATTGAATTTCTCTGAGAGAGAGATAATTCTTAATGTCTTTATTATTTTTATCATTTTTGAAAAAAATAAACCGTAAAATTCTTTTATTTCATTTCTTGACCCTTGGAAATTTGTGGCGTTGTCAGTGTGTATGACAGAAGGATTACCTCTTCGAGCCGTATAACACAGCAAAGAATTATGCCGAAAATTACTCTGAAATTTACTACGAAAATTTTGTCAGTAATTTCTCCTAAAATTTTATAACATTTTCTTAAAATCTGTATTACACAGGCAATAAATCTTCCAAACATTTTCGGAGTAATTCATACGATACTCATGCGCAGTCGGGATATTTTGTTACAGCTGATGTATGCAAACAGTAAACAAACATACTTTCATTAACCTAATTTTAGTTATTTTCAATAATAAAATTCATTTTCTTCTCAAAAATAGTGAACAAGAAAGAACTCGTAATGTTAGATGTTGCAGAAATTTGTTGTTTGTTCGTTTATAAATTATCTAAAAGCAAATTAATGAGTGTAATGTCAAAGAATCCGATTATGTGGTTCTGCGCCGATTCTCGCGCACTTTCAAAAATTTTGTCTAGAGAACATGTTTTATATTTTTACTCCGAAAATTTTCGCAAGAATTTTTGGTCGTGTCATACAGCATATTTTATTGACAAAATTTTCGTGGTAAATTTCAGAGTAATTTTCGGCATAATTCTTTGCTGTGTAATACGGCTCTTCGAGATATGAAGCGTTTGAGCGTGAAAATGAAAGCATCCGTTGTGAGGTCTGAAACTACTTCGATGTGTGTAGCTTTCGTAGCCATTCATACAAAAACAGCGAAGTAGCATTTAACAAGCTTAACTTGCCGCAATGAAGAAGATTTGATAAGCATCGGATCACCAAAATCGACGTCAACCTTTGCGAATGGTTTTCAGAAATTTACTCGGAATTTTGAAAGATCTGACATTATTTGTTGAGCAACTTGTGCTCGCAAACGAAAACAAACTATACAATATCTTGTAAGTTTTTTAATTGCTCGTTAGCCATTGAGAGGCCAATAGCGAAGCCTAGTATATGACAGAACAGTTTGTGGACCTGCATGATATAGGTCTAAATGCTGTTTTCTAAGAATTAAGTTGACTACGTAATCTTTGGCGGGTAACAAAATAGGAAACTTTTGATCAAATGGTATATCTGCCCTTGAGAGACGACCACCAACCCTTAAAATCCCTTCTTTGTCCAAAAAGGGGCTAAGCGATAAAATCGACTTGTTAGATATGACTTTGTCGTTTTTTAAACAGCTTATTTCCTTAGAGAAATGTTTTTCCTGAAGAATTTTTATAAAGAAATTATGAGAATAATGTAACTCTTCAATAGTTAAAGAGTCATCAAGAATCTTGTCAGGACTGGATTTCAAATTGCTTATGAACCTGAAAACAAACGCGATGGATCTTTGCAGGCGATTAAAGCTAGAATACTTTAGAAACGTCGAATACCAATAATCATTGGTTATGGAAACATGTAGGGAAATCATTTTCACACTACGTTCTTCCTTGAATGCTTCATTATTTTCCGAAGCTTTGGGTATGATTTTACTGGAGTCAAAATCAAGATCTTGTAAGAATCTTGGTCCTTTCCGCCATAGTTCGCAGTGTTCAATTTTTTCGGGACAAATACCGCGGGATAGGGGATCGGCGGCATTTTCTTCGGAAGAAACGTGTCGCCAAGTGAAAGATTCGGTCAGGCCTTGTATCTCAGCGGTACGATTCGCCACAAATGTTGACCATTTGGAAGAATGTGCAGATAACCAGCATAGAACGATTTCTGAATCTGTCCATAAATTGACGGATTCAAATCTAAGGACATTATTAAAAATCGTCGCTATTTTTTCTACTAAGCGGGCCAATAACAATGCACCGCATAGTTCGAGTCTAGGCAAGCCGATCGTTTTGACAGGGCTAACTCTAGACTTGGCGCATATTAAACGACTTGAACCAGTTTGTTCGCCGTATATTGCTCGCAGATAAACGTAAGCAGAATAGGCGAGCAGACTTGCGTCGGCAAAGCCGTGGAGTTCAACTTAAATGACATTCTTCTAAATAAATAAGCACCTCGGAATTTGAATATCTTTTAAGCAAGGGGTTTTTGTGAAAAAATCTAACCATTCACTCAATAGGTCTGGCGGAAGCTTGTCATTCCAATCCAACTTACTGATCCAGATTTTTTGCATAAATATTTTTGCGATTACAATCACAGGAGCAAAGTAACCACACGGATCAAACATTTTTGCGATGTTTGAAAGCACCTCACGCTTTGTAAAGCACTCTTGGCTTTCTTCCGGAGGCAAAGAAACACAAAATTGGTCTTGGGAAGAGTTCCATTTTAAACCAAGAACTTTGTTTGACACTTGTTCCATTTTAATATCAAGCGTCTCAGAGGGTGAATGAGAATTATTTTGGAGAACATTTTGAATGAATTTTTTTGAATTTGAAGCGAATTTATGAAGGTAGAAACCAGCTGAGTTTAAAAGAGTATTTAGTTCGACATAAACATTATGAAGATCATTTAACGAATCTTGAGAAGCTAAAACGTCATCAACGTACGTTTGTGCTAGTAAAGCATTTGAGGCTAATGGGTAGTTGGACTTGTTGGACTCAGCAAGTTCATTTAAACAACGAGCTGCCAAATAACTTGAAGTATTTAAACCATATGTGACAGCAGTAAGTTCTATGCATTTGAGCTCCTCTGTTGGATGATTTCTCCACAAAATATTTTGGAGGAATGTTTGATTCGGATTAACTCGAACATTTCGATACATTTTTTGAATGTCCGCCACGAGGACGTATTTGTGTACTCGAAATCTAAGCAGAATGTCAAACAGATCCGATTGAACGGGAAAACCTTTGAGAGTTATGTTGTTCAGAGAAACACCTGATGATGTCGCCATGGAGCCGTCAAAGACAACTCTCAATTTTGTAGAAGAACTCTCTGGCTTTAGAACTGGATGATGGGGAAGAAATAATTTGTACTCATTGTATTCATTTCTTATAGTAAGAGGAATTATTTTCGCATGATTTAATGCTATGTATTCATCGATGAATGATTTGTATGGATGAAACAACTCATGGTTTCTTTCAGACCTTTTTTCTAGGAGAAAAAACCGCTTTTTAGCTTGAGTGAAACTATCACCAAGTTTTAGATGTTCATTGGGAGATTTACTTGAAATTGACCATTGGGTTGTGTCCCTGAATATTTTTTCACAGAGTTGATTTTCTGGAGTTAGATTAGATGTTTGATTGATTTGTTCATGACCAAAATTTTTCTAGGAGATCACTACTTTCAGAAATTTGAGAAAACATGCAAACGTTGTTAGAAATGACAGAAGTAAACGATGATGTTTGAGTGTGATCTTGAATGAGACCAATTTTCCCCCCGACTATAAAACCTAAATGAGTATTAAAAAGGCTTACTTTTTCCTATATGTATCATGCCCGGCACTAAAAGATTGTAATAAATGTCTGCTCCAAAGAGCATGTCAATTTTTGAGCATTGATAAAATTGAGGATCTGCTAGAGTAATGTAATCGGGTATGTTGAGATTGTTAATGTTAAGTGTAACTTGAGGAAGATCAATGTGATATTGTACATGTTATCTTAAACTGTTTGTCAGAATTTGAGTTAGAGTGAATGTTTAAGTTAATCATTTGTGTGGAGCTGATCGAACTGTCAGATACTCCGGAGATTTGTAAAGGCTTAGAGAAAGTGCTTAGGAGAAGTTTTTCAACCAAATCTTGAGTACAAAATGATGTTTGAGAGCCACTGTCCAAGAGACACCATACCTTAATGGGCTCTCCATTATAGCTATAAATTGTCACGACTGCTGTCGATAAAAGAACATGAAATTGTTGTTTTGAACATGAAGAAAGGCTAGTCGTATTTTCAACGTTTGTATTACCTGAGTTGTCATGATTTGGTACGCAAGAGATGGAATTTTGACTTGGGCGATTAGGCTGGTCATGAGGATTATCATTGCGAGTTTGTGATCTATTCACGTGATTGCTATGAGTCCAAGTACCGCCATCATTCCGAGAATTGTCAGACGCGCGATTGTTTTGCTATTATTCGAACGAGTGTTTGAATTGTTACTTACGTTATGATTGAAATTGTTATTATTAAAGGTTCTCTGACTAGAACTTTGAGAAACTGAGGAAATCTGGCTATCATGTAACATTGTATGGTGTGAAGCACCGCACACAATACATCGATGCTTTGACTGACAATTGTTGGTACTGAGATTGTTTAAACAATTTTGACAAAGGTTATTATTCAGTACGAACTGAATTTTGTTATTATTTGAAGTTCCTTTGAATTTTAGACACCTATATATGTTGTGATTTTCCAACATACAGAAAGAACATTTTTGAATAGTGTACGCCACTGGTTTACTGCTGCCAGAAGCATCTGACGAACTTGAATAGTTCGACAATTTTTTGACCGGTTCTGGACTCAATTTTGTCGAACTAGAGTTTGTGGGAGTTAAATCTTCTAAGACACGGCAATGTTTTTCTAAGAAAGATAAAAAATCTTCCAAAGTTTGCAGTTTTTTAATATCTCGTTGTAATCTGTAGATTTTCTGATACTAATATTAAGTCACTTTGTTCGATGGGAACGCCAAGATTTTTTAACGCGCTAATATTTTGTTTTATAGTAGTCAAAAAATCACGTAAATTGTTTTTATCTACCTTTGTCAGATTTGGTAAATTTTCAAATAAATTCGTTAAATGGGATTCAATAATAGTATAATTATCCTCGTAACGTTCATTCAAAGTGTTAAGAGCTATGTCGAAATTTGTCTCAACTAGCTGCAACTTGTCTACTAATTTGAGAGCCTCATCTCTTAAATAACTTTTTAAATAAATAAGCTTTTGCAAATTGTCAAGTTGACGATTATTGACTACTAGTTTTTCGAATATGTCGTAAAAAGACTGCCATTCTGAGGATGAACCGCTAAAACGTTTTATTGATATGTCAGGAAGTTTAACATTAATTTGATGTAAAACGTTTTGCTGGGGAACTTTAGTTTGAGTAGAATTTGACTCAAGTGTTTGTAAAGCTTTTAGCTTGGTGTTAATGAAAGATATAGCGTCCAAAATCAACCCTTCTACATCTTCGTCCTCAGGGACTTGCACGGACTTGTCTTCAAGAACAAATAGAGCAATTTGCTATGCAATGACATTTTATGTTTGCAAAATTTCGTTTAACGCGGCTTTGCGAATACTAAGTTTTTCAATGTCGTCCGAATTTTCATTTATTTGTATCCAATTAAATATTTTTGTAAAACGTCCCTTGCAATACCCTCTTTTCCGTATAAGAGCATCCATATTATTTATAAAACAAAGACCTATTAAAAATATAACAAAGAAAGTGAATAATATTTGCAAAGTTCTTAACAAACAATAATAATTTGAAGAAAAATATTTGGAAAACACAAAGTTCTATACTAACACTTGTTACTTTCAAGTAGAAAATGCGTGCAACGTATAGAATGCAATGGTAAAAATAGCAGACAAATTCACGCGTATATACGCCCTAATACTAGTTACAGGAAAGAAAATCTCGTACAAATATATTTTTTTAAGTAGTTATTTTGACAATAATTGGCAAATGAAATAATGTTTAAATTGACAGAGTAAGACGAAACACAAGCAAGGATGCGGCACAAATCACGTTCAAAAAACTAAGAGGTTTTGCGTAAAAATTTCGTGAATTATTGTTCCTGAAACGAACCTATTGCAAACTATGGATAGGTAGCTGTAATGTTCATAATGTAACTCATAATTGCGAAATAAACATTCGTCTTTAAGTTCTTGATTAATGAATGTACACTCGTATTGACACAGTGCAACAGTTGAAGTGAAAAAGAAAAATTGGAATTTTCTCACCCAGTTTCCAAGCCGTGCGAAGTCTTCTGAGCTATAGGTTCAAATCCGGTTCGAAGCTGTTCGAAGCGGGATTTTCAAAATTTAAGATTTATTTTGTGGAATTGAAGAATTAATGTTGCTGCTGCTACGTAGTTAGTAAAGAACGACTGGGGCGTGTGTTTAATTAATACGAAAAGAGAATCATTTTTTGACACTTCAGTATTTTATTTTACAAAAAGTAATACAATGACATTTTTTATCTCTATAGAAACGCACTTTTATTATGGCACAAAGAAATAGAGCGGTTGATTTCTTGCGCACGATTGGACTATACAATATATATTTCTTGAAAAGATAAATACACTTTTATGCAGCAGCGGTGGGTTGGGATGAAATTTCAACAGTCAGAATCTAAGACGGATTCGGTAAGGTTCGCGACCCTCGGAATATTGTAAGACTTTTTGGTCTTATTAGACCATTTTTGACAATTTTTCAAAAATTTTGACAATTTTCAACAATTATTGACCATTTTTGACAGTTTTTCATAATTATTGACCATTTTCTCAAAATTTTGACAATTTTTGACCTATTTCCAAACTTTTAACGTTTATTGACCATTTTGGACAATTTTTCAAAAATTTTGACAATCATTGACCATTTTTTTAAATATTTAACAATTTTTGACCATTTTTCGAATTTTTAACAATTTTTTACCATTTTTGACAATTTTTCACGATTTTTGATTGGTTTTGACAATTATTGACCGTCTTTGACAATTTTTTACCAGCTTTTTCAAACTGGTAAAAGCCTCATCTATTCAATTTTTGTTAAGATATTTGACAATTCCTTCGATATTTCATATTATATTGAAACAATTGTCAAATATCTTAAAATTTTCGCATTTCTTCAATATATTGTGGAATTAATTAGAAACAGTTGTTAGTTTCATTTAAAACAATAAGTAAGTAGAGTTAGTTTAAAACCTCATGGGCTCTACGTCACAGATGTGCAGATGACCAAAATCCGTACAACGCGGCAAAACCGCATGTATAGCAGTAAAATTAAAAACATCGTCATTTGAAGTTGAGTCGTGCTACTGAACGCATCGATTTGGTTAGATACATAATCGTGTTTCGCAAAAGTCTTGGGTAACGCATTTAATTGATAGCTTTGTTAGTTATTGCACGCAGTTGTCAGTATAGTTTAGTATTATTAGTACCATCCATGGTACCATGGGCATTGGTAAAAAATGAGGTTGCCGCATGCAACACGACGTTCAAATTGGACGACGTGTTGAAGCTAACGGAGGAGAAATTTGCCAACGTGTCAAGTGAACATTGGCACAAAATTTGTGGCCACGTTGAAAAAACAGAGGAAGATTATATGCAGAAAGAACATGTAATGGACGAAGTAGAAGATCTGATTATCAACCTGCAAGACGACAGTGATACAGATTCGTATTTGTCATCAGAGACGAGGATAATGATGATGATGATTTGGGATGTACACATTTATAAATATAATTTTCAGACAAAGTGTGGTTATTTATTTTATAATTTATATAGTGAAACATGATACAGTGCGAACGTTTACAACGGAAACCGTAAATAAAAGAGACCCTGTATGCTTTAGGCATAAACGCTAGAACACGTCAATTTTTAAATTCAATTGCCCGTCTTTTGACTCCATTGTTTCGGTTCTGACGTCATTAGAAAATCGCTGTGACCTCATCATGACGTTTTTTTAAAAATTTATTTTATCAAATCCAAGTACCTTGATAAAATATTCCTGAAAATGAAAATATGCAACGCTATGACCTTAAAGTTGATAGTTTTCGAGATAACAGGCTTTAAAGTTTAAAATAATCGAAGAAAGGAACAAAAAACTAGTCAAACCTATTAATACAACATAAGTAATCAAAATGACAGTCTTTGATATTACCAACAATTTCAAAGAATTAAATTTGACTACTTTAACATAATTTACAGAAATGTCAACATGCATTGCTACCAAGATTAGTAAGATAAAGTACATCAATAATCTGCATGAAATTGACAATCCCTAAAGCCCGTTATCTCGAAAACTATCAACTTTAAGGTCAGTGTGGCACACTTAGATTTAATAAAATAACTGAATGTTTCCATTTAAAAAAACTTCATGATGACGTCTCAGTGATTTTATAATGGAGTTATATTTAAAACAAAGGGGTTAAAAGAAGCACAATTAAATTTAAAATTTGCCGTATCCGAGCGTTCTTAGCTAAATTATATAGGGCGTATTTTCTTTATGGATTTCATTCTCAACATTCGCACTGTATAATAAAATGTGCTCCAAACTCTTAATAAATGGCATAGTGCACGTAAAAATTCCAAATGCACAACGTGTAAGTAGTGTATGGATTTAAATTAACAGAACCTTCTATAAAATAAATACCTGCTGATAGTGATCTGCTAATCCACCTAATTACTTATTATTTATAGTTAATGACCGATTAGGAGCTTATACTTATACGTATTTGTCATGGCAAACTATGGATCGTTGGAGTAAATACCTATAAATAATAATATTATTTAGGTAATTTAATAATGGAATTTTTGTAAAAATTTCTTTACTTACTAAAAATCGTTAATTTCTATCTTTAAATAGACTGGTATACGAATTATATTATATAATAATATTAACAATAAGTTCCTACATACATCATTTTTATTTTTCCAATAAACACATATAGGCACGTTAAATATATCAATTCTACTGTAAACAATGTTCTCAAAATAATAAAATATAGCTTTGCGCTACCCGGAGGGTAGTTAACAACCACATGAATGAAGTAACCCAACTACCACGGGATATGCGATGTTTTTGGAATTGACGATTGGCCGATTGCCGGCTTGGCTTGGCGCACAGGGTTGCAGTTCCATATTCCATAGCTCATGAGATTGTACACTAACTCTAGTCAGTAAGGGTCGAAACGGTGAATTCAATTACTTAATAATGTAAAATATTGATTTATTTTATAATCTATTTTTAGGTCCAGTTAAAAAACAAAGAAATGTATGACAAATCTCAAATTTTTTGAGATACGAAAACGTGAACTAGCCCTACAAGAAAGGAAGAAAGATTTGTAACGAGTAAATTTAGCTCTAAGTTGTTTTTCCCTTGATTTTTATTAAATTCTTTAGGTTACCTGTTCGAGATGTATATTTTGCCGTCTTTTGGTTCCTTCATGGTTGTCATAATAGAATATTAGTCCTGTTGTCCCAGTTAGTCAACCTATTTTGTGCATTCTTCTCCCACCTAATAAAAAGGTCCTATTATACAGATATCCCTTCTGTAGGTAGATATCATTGGAAAGATTATTACCCTTTTCTCCACTTTTCTTTATCTCTTCTCCATAATGTGGAAGTACAGCGGTCCTCTCAGATTGGTATAGGTAGTATAAGTGCATTTAATAGATAACTCACATGGAAGTGCACTGGTCTCTTCAACTAGGTATAGGTGGTATAACTATGCTAAATATATATATATATATATAAAGGTTTCCGAAAGCTTGTTAAATTAGTAAGAAGAGTTCACTTATATATATATATATATATATATATATATATATATATATATATATAAAATATATATATTTCATGTTATCTTAACTCTTTGGTAAAATCCTTGCCTTTCCTTTGCTAAACTTTCTCATTATTTATTATTGAATTCAACAAATGTTTGTTTTGATAGCTGATCTGCCATCTGTCATATTTAGAACCACAGGTGTTAGTCGAGTGTGAAGCATGTCAATTGCTGCCGTGTTGTATGTTGCGATCGTTTTATATTGTGGTTGTGTTAGGTTTTTCGTGTAACGTTACTAGTTTTTAGTTTCTAACATCGGACTTCGATGTTGCGCCAATAAAAGATGTTGAGCGCAAAAATATGAGACACTAAAAAATATATTTTTCTACTCCTGTTTTATAATATACTTATTAAGAGAATAAAATCTGTATCATAATGATATTCATTATGATACAAATTTTCATTATGATACAGATTTTTAAGCCAATAGGAATGCGACAATCGCACAATATTTAATATAGCCATGGATACCTGGATGACATTTCTGAAATTAATTATATTAGGTGACACTTAATTTGACAGCTGTCAAATAAATTTATTTGTTGAAGTTCCTTTCATTGTTCTTGTTTTTTATAATAAATGATAATTATTAATTAAATAATTCTTATTAATCGGAGTAGAAAAAATATTGTATGCAACTTTCATGTAATGGCCATTAATACACTCGCATATTATATACGAAACTCGCCTGCGGCTCGTTTCGTATCCTACAACATGCTCGTGTCTTAATGGCTATCATTACATGATCGTTGCATAAAATACTATTATTCACTTCTCAGGATTAACTTTATGAATGTGGGTTCTTATGAACCTAGAGTAAATTGTAGTGAATAGTCTAATCGGATAACATGATTTAGAGCTATTGTAATAATAATTAATACCTTGTAAGGAACGACCATGGGCGTCACAAAGTTTTCTCAAAAACTTTGAAAAGACCTACAAAGACTCTAGGTAGTAGCTATTATGAAGTTTACTTGGTTACTGCAGCTAGGTAGTTGAAGTTAAAAATAAAAGACAGTCTCAATGATTACTAAGTCTAATGAAAATCTGTGATGAATAGTGAATAGTTATACAAAAAATACAATAGTTATCTTGACTGCTTTTAGTTAGTGTAAGTTAAGTTAGTGCTATATATTTAAAACTAGGAAAGATATAAAAACAATATGAATGTCGTACAAACAAAATATCCGCTATTAAGCTACTTATCTGTAGGGATTCTTAATGCTTATAGTTGAGGTCCCTCGATGAATGGCGGGTAACCTGTAGTAAGTGTCTTCTGTTTAGATAGATGTCTTTCAATGAATTGCAAATAGGTATATTCCAGTTCAGGCAAGCTGTGAACTAAGCTTCACAAACCTCATAGAAAACCATAGAAGCCCATAGAAAACTTCATAGGAAACTTCATGGAAAAGCGTATCACCCCATAGAAAACCTCTTAGTAAACCAGAGATAAGAATTATCGTTTAAACCATTTATTTAACAAGATTTATTGTTTTCAAATTCTAATTCTTCAATATCTCTGCGGCTTCAAAGGAATTTTATTTCCCCTTTCTTAGCGAGATTCAGAGAGACAAGCCAGCCTACTTTTACACTTTCCTCTCTGTCTTAGCGCAGAACCCCTAATGCGCATATGTCACATGTAAAAATCAATAATTTCCAGGAAATGCCTGCTACCACTCTAACGTTAATATAAGAAACAATAATTACTGTTTCATCCCCCTAATAGCCGGAAAAAAAATTTTCAGTGAGGAGAATTTTTTTTATAACAACCAGAAAACCCCCCGCAAGATTAATATACGCAGAACACTAACCTAACCTGCACATGAAAGGAAAAAAGGAAAACAAAGACACCAATGTGTCCCGATATCATATTTAATCAAGGTTAAAATCTTGGTGAGAAAAACCAACCAGAACTATCACCACCCTTGGAAAGACCTAGCGTAGGATGTTCGTCAGCGTTGTGGTTAACTTCCCTGGTAGTTATGATCCGGGAAGATCTTTCACCCCAACATTACACCTTACTAAGATATCTAACAAAACTTAAATACTAAGTGAAATGGAACTACGTCCAGAAAGATATATATTGAATGGTTCTCTGAATGCATTACATTGCGACTCGATCCTGTGAAATCTTATCGCCCCAATTTCTCAAGTAATCGTAACACCCTACACCCTCGGAGGCGATGGTTCCCTTAAATCTCGCGTGTCCATCCATGTAAAGCGAATCTCATACAAGAAAAACTGGTTCAATAATTGTCCCTAAGACTGACAACACAACAAGACTCGCACCCATAATGAACTCAGGCCGTAACAAAAAAACTAAAAAACACGGTAACTATTTTTTTGCAGGAAAATAGGAAAAGCCTCAAAAAATTCCGTCATGGGAATACTATTGCAGATATATGGCGTCAAAATCGGGACTAAAATTATTCATACATAAGAAAATATATGTCGTAATTAGAGGTCTTATATCAGACCGTCATCATCGGGATAAGATATTTCGTCAATAGTCATTTTAGGAGTAAAAAGAAAACTCATAAATTTAGAAATCGTTAGAGTTATACTAAAAATACTGTACTAAATAATGTAATTATCTGCTTGTTAAAGGTTAAAATAAGAAATTAAAAGATATTCTAATCTACTACTAAATAAGTTATTTCTTTAACTTATATAAAGAAATCATATGTTTGATTTTGAGTACTAATTGAAAGGAACAGTCTATTAATTAGAACTGAACTTACTCAAAATCATGCTATATACATATATACAGGAAAACTATAACGATAAGATACATAACTACACTATACAATATATTACAATATAGGTAAACACATACACTGTATCGTGTACTAAGATAGTTTAGCTCTAGATAAAGATACTGACAGGTACCAAGGGTAAGTTTAGAGCTAAATATAAGGTAATTGTCCAACAAGACAAGAGAAATGTCATCTAAGACATAAGATAAGGTATATGTCAATTAAGACATAAGGTAAAGTGAGCGATATATGTCAACTAAGACATAGATAAGATAAAGTAATTAAACGGTAAAGATAATATTGCCAGTGTATATGCCACATCTAGCATAAAAATAAGGTATTATACTAACCATATTATTAGTTACTATTTCACCACAAATTCATAGAATTATAATATGGAACACCTAAATTTAGTTTCTCAACAGAGTATTCCAAAATTATTATTCCCAAATTAATAATCACCTTAACAAGTATTAGACATATAATACTCGGTCAAATTAAAAAAAATAGATTCTGATAACTATGTTTATCATTTAAATTAAATTAAAAAATAGAAAATCATAACTAGCAGATAATTAATCATTAGCTTTCGGAACTGATACTAGACTCGTCATCAGTTTCGTCATTTGAGTCAACAGTATTCTTTAAGGTCCTTTAAGTGCCAACGACCGACATTTTTACCATTTAGGTAAATAAAAGGAGATATAACACGATGTACAATATACAGTGAATATACTTAGGCATAAATTTGGCAGAGATGTATTGAGCTTTATCAGACTTGGGATAATTATTTTTCCAAACATGATCACCTACATGAAATTTTACATCTCTTTTACGAAGATTGTATCGTTTACTGGTTTGTAAATATGCCTCGTAGAGGCGCTTTCTCACATCTTCAAAAAATTTAGGCATCTCCCGTGTATCCTGAATTCTATGAATTTTATCTGAAATTGTAGGTTGATTAATGGGATTATCTACAATCTTTCCATAAAAAGAACCAGAGACAGGTACGTTTCGAGCAAAGGCAAGGATAGAGGGAGGACATTCAGTAACTTCATGTTTAGATAAGCTTATAGCTTCTGCAACTTTATGAATCTCTACATCCCATGTCCTATGATCAGAAAAACAATTAGAACGTAAAGGTGTACGATAGATTTATTAACTCTTTCGGTATGATTCGCTTGAGTTGTAAAGTTAGAGGTATACCAAATACTTTGAACATCATATTTAGTCATTAAATCTTCAAAGAGGTGACTTGTGAACTGTTCACCATTGTCTACAGCTACTACTTGCGGTACTCCAAAAATTAAAAAGATATTATTCTCTAAAAATTTTACTATAGCGGGAGCTGTTGCCCTCTGTAAGGTATGAATAAAGGTAAATTTAGTGAACCAATCTACAACTACCAGAGCAAAATGATTTCCTTGACGAGATCTGGGATAAGGTCCAATCAAATCACAAGAAATTAACTGAAAGGGAAAAGAAATATTGCGATATTGTCCCATGAGTCCAGCTTGTGGTAAATTTGTAGGATTACAAGCAGCACAAACCTTACAATGTCTGACATACCTTTGGACATATTTCCTCATGTTAGGCCAATAGTACAATTCGGAAATCCTTTTTAACGTTTTATAGACTCCAAAGTAAGCTGCAGTTGGATCATCATGAAATTTAGCCAATACGACAATTTTCCAATCAGTAAGATTACTAATGTGAGAATATTTGTTATAGACATGTTTATAAAGCACATTATTCTCTACCCCAAAGTTAGGATAATTATCAGGATTATCTTGAATTTTTGTAATCATATCCCTATACCAACGGTCAGGCTTTAACAAAGATAAATCTAAAACGTTAATTTCAGGTATTCTAGACAAAAAGTCTGCAGGTACGGTTCCGGTAGCTCGACGATGTACGATAGAAAAATTATATTGAGACAATTTTAAAATCCACCTAGCTAAACGTGGTGATGGTTTTTTCATATTTTTCAACCAGATAAGAGAGGAGTGATCAGTTATAACGGTAAAATGCGACTTCTAGACCATCTTCAATTTGAAAAAGTACGCTACCAACACCAACATCACTAGCATCGCACATTAGATAGAAAGGTTTATTAAAATCCGGACTACTAAGAACTGGAGCGGTAGTCAAAGCAATTTTAATATCATCAAAAGCCTTTTGTGCCTCCGGAGTCCACGTAAGTGGATGATGTTTTTTCCTATTCGTCAGGAGGTCAGAGATAGGTGCAGATAAAGTAGAGTAATTTTTTAAGAAGCGGCGATAATAAGATACAGTTCCTAAAAACCTACGAACTTGTTTGTTTTTTAAATGTGGAAGTACAAACTATAATATCATCAAGATAATAAAAGCAATATGGTTCTAAGGAAGGTCCTATGACCATATCCATTAAACGTCACATAGAGGCTGGAGCAGAAACTAAACCAAAAGGAGTACAAGTAAATTGAAATAATCCTTTGCCTCGGACAGAAAATGCAGTTTTTGGACGAGAAGATTTTTCTAAAGGTATCTATTTGGTAAAATTCATGTCGCAAATCAATGCTAGAGATGTATCTAGTATCCCTAAGTTGACTCAGAATAACCTCAATATTAGGCTGGACATAGGAATCTTTATTAACAGTTAAACTATTAAGTTTGCGACCATCAAAACAAACTCTATAAGTATTATCAGATTTCTCAGTTAAGCAAATAGGAGAACGATAAGTTGACCTACCCTCTTCAACCACACATAGTTTAAGTAATTCATCAACTTCCTTTTCTAAGTGTACCTGTAACGCTTGAGGTAACGGATATTGATTTACTTTAAATGACGGAGAATCTCCCGTATCTATATAATGTTCTAAGAGATGTGTTCTACCTAATTGAACTCTAGGACAAACTTCGAACAACAATCAATAAACCACAGTAGCTCCTTTTATCTGAATTCTAATCATAGTATAAAGAATATAATACCTGATTTTCCTTTGGATACCTTACCTTATTTTGATAAAGATTATTGGAATGCATGGCTAAAAATTGTGGGTAGTTTTAAAAAAAAACCTACAAATTTAATATCTGTCAAACCTCCAAATTCTGACAATCTTTGTGTAGATTCATTAATGTATACGAAGGCACAGGATAATAGACCATATGTTGACATTTCCTTTTTTGATAAAACTTTTTCTTGTTTAATTGATACCGGTAGTAATTTAAGTTTATTAGGATCTCTTGGTCTAGATAGTATCTCTAACTTATCTTTACCTATTGAAAAGGGTGATTACCGGGTTTCCACGGCTGATGGGAAACTTCATGAGGTAGTAGGTAAGTAGGATTTATCGAAACATATGTCACAGTAGATAAAATATCTCGGATTATAAAATTCTTTCTTTTACCTACAGTAAAGTATTCAGTGATAATTGGCATGGATTTTTTAGAAACCTTTAATATTAAAATTGATTTTTCAAAATTTACTATGAACGTCAATACCTTATCGTTAAATGTCATTAATACTGTGCAGGATTTTTATCTTTGGATGAAAAAACACAACTCAATAAAGTGATTGAAAACTTTAAACTTATCAGTCCTTATCAACTAGGTAGAACACATCTCTTAGAACATTATATAGATACGGGAGATTCTCCGTTATTTAAAGTAAATCAATATCCGTTACCTCAAGCGTTACAGGTACACTTAGAAAAGGAAGTTGATGAATTACTTAAACTAAGTGTGATTGAATAGAGTAGGTCACCTCATCGTTCTCCTATTTGCTTAACTGAGAAATCTGATAATACTTATAGAGTTTGTTTTGATGGTCGCAAACTTAATAGTTTAACAGTTAATAAAGATTCCTATGTCCTGTCTAATATTGAGGTTATTCTGAGTCAACTTAGGGATACTACATACATCTCTAGCATTGATTTGCGACATGCATTTTACCAAATACCTTTAGAAAAATCTTCTCGTCCAAAAACTGCATTTTCTGACCGAGGCAAAGGATTATTTCAATTTACTTGTACTCCTTTTGGTTTAGTTTCTGCTCCAGCCTCTATGTGACGTTTAATGGATATGGTCATAGGACCTTCCTTAGAGCCATATTGCTTTTATTATCTTGATGATATTATAGTTTGTACTTCCACATTTGAAAAACATCTAGAAATTTTGAATAAAGTTTTTGAAAAATTAAGGGAGTCTAACTTGACTATTAATATAAGTAAATGTCATTTCTGTCGTCCTTCTCTTAAGTATCTTGGATACTCTTTAGATGAACATGGATTAGGCATAGTCCGCGAAAAAACCAGTTCAATTTGTAGCTATCCCATTCCGAGAACTACTACTCAAGTTCGTAGGTTTTTAGCAACTGTATCTTATTATCGCCGCTTCTTAAAAAATTACTTTACTTTATCTGCACCTATCTCTGACCTCCTGACGAATAGGAAAATACATCATCCAATTACGTGGACTCCGGAGACACAAAAGACTTTTGATGATATTAAAATTGCTTTGACTACCGCTCCAGTACTTAGTAGTTCGTATTTTAATAAACCTTTCTATCTAATGTGCGATGCTAGTGATGTTGGTGTTGGTAGCATACTTTTTCAAATTGAAGATGGCCTAGAACACCCAGTCGCTTATATGAGTAAGAAACTTACTAAGGGACAAAAGAAATTTTCAACCACAGAGAAAGGAGCACTTGCTGTTCTCTTGGGTATAGAACATTTCCGATATTATCTTCTTGGAAGGCATTTTACCGTTATAACTGATCACTCCTCTCTTATCTGGTTGAACAATATGAAAAAACCATCACCACGTTTAGCTAGGTGGATTTTACAATTGTCTCAATATAATTTTTCTATCGTACATCGTCGAGCCCCACGGCGCCAAAATATGTGCCAATAAAAGATGTTGAGCGCAAAACTATGAGACACTAAAAAAATATATTTATTCACTTCTCAGGGTTAACTTTATGAATGTGAATAGCTATACAAAAAATACAATAGTTAAACAAAAAATTCAATAGTTATCTTGACTGCTTTTAGTTAGTGTTAGTTGAGTTAGTGTTATATATTTAAAACTAGGAAAGATATAAAAACAATATGAATGCCGTACAAACAAACTATCCGCTCTTAAGCTACTTATCTGTAGTTATTCTTGACGCTTATAGTTGAGGTCCCTCGGTGGATGGTGGGTAACCTGTAGTAAGTGTCTTCTGATTAGATAGATGTCTTTCAATAAATTGCAAATAGGTATATTCCAGCTCAGGCAAGCTGTGAACTAAGCTTCACAAACCTCATAGAAAACCATAGAATCCCATAGAAAACTTCATGGAGAAGCGTATAACCCCATAAAAAACCTCTTAGTAAACCAGAGATAAGAATTATCGTTTAAACCATTTATTTAACAACATTCCTTGTTTTCAAATTCTAATTCTTCAATATCTCTGCGGCTTCAAAGGAATTTTATTTCCCCTTTCTTAGCGACAGATTCAGAGAGACAAGCCAGCCTGCATTTACACTTTCCTCGCTGTCTTAGCGCAGAACCCCTAATGCGCATATGTCACATGTAAAAATCAATAATTCCCAGGAAATGTCTGCTACCTCTCTAACGTTAATAAAAGAAACAATAATTACTGTTTCAATGTACAGGTAGGGTTACTGATATTTTTGTAGAATTTTGATCTACCTGTTGGCGTCGTGAAAGATTCCCTACTCCCTGCTCGGAACTTGCTTTGTGCTGACATTGTAGTAGTCCAGAGTGCACACCATGTTGGTGGTGACTTTTCGGTTCTTTGGAATCGTGACAGGGAGAGTCCTGTGTTATGTGGGGCGTACATTTGACATGAGACACTTTTGGTTTTGCCGTGGAAAAGGCGACAGTGCATGTGGATGCTCGACGAGAATCTAAATTTTTCGAATGGCCGTTGTAGCCATCCCCCAGTGGGCTCTCATGATTCTTGTCTTTTAACGTTAGTGGAGTTGTGGGCTGTGGTTATTTTCTGCGAAGTAGTAGTTTTTTGGAAAATATTCTGTTGTTGGTTTGAGGTCCACTCCACACCTTGTAAAGGGAGTTATTACACCCACGCCAAGCACAGATTTTTGATGTTGATGCCTTTGTGGCCCGATGTTACGTTGGACGAACCGAGGGAGGAGCCGAGAAAACTAAAACCCTTGTCAAAGGTAGGTCTACTTGTTTTGTAGTAACTGTAGATTGGAGGTCTTCTTGCGTCAGTAAGTTTTTATTTTAATTTTTTTGTTTAGGGCTATAAAAATCATTGTAAATTGGGTTGTTGATGTTGCTGAATCAAATCCAATATTTTATTCAAGTTAAGTTTGTGTAGATTAAAATTTCTTTTGAAAGTTAGTTACAGGGTAACAAGTATAATTGGTTCATGGTGGGGAAAATGTTTTAGATATAGACATCAATGTAGTCCAGGGGTTTAGGTCAATCTTTGGTTGATACACTTGTATTTTTTTTAGGGTTTTTAGTTCTGGTTTTTAAATTGGTATTTATTGTCGACTTCAGCTCGAGCCCATATCCTGGTGTGAGTTTAGCTGATGGTTACATCGTGGAGCTGAAACTTGCCACCGTAGGTTCAGCTTATTGAACTCCGACTCGACTTCATGTTCGCGCAGCTGTCATGACGAGAATTGTTCTGAATCTTTGAGTCCATCACTTTCGGGATTTCCACCGCCTGAATCCAATGTTATGGATGAAGACACGAGGTCATTGGTAATCCGGTCTTCCGGGGTTATTTTATTTAATTTTTGATATTATCTCTATTATACTTATTATCACCACTGGAAGGGTGATGTAACCCCAGAGACTAAGGTGTTAACATTTATTTTTTTTCTATTTCGGAATAATGGCAAAATTTATATTTTCTTTTTTTTACATGCCATTTTATCCCTTATAATTATTGCAATGGTGGAAATTTTTTTTTAAGTATTTTACGGTGAATAATTTTTGAGTTGACTCTACTCCCCTGCGCATTGGTACCAACGCCCAGACCTGTAGTGTCGCTATTATAGTATATGTTATTTCTGGTTTGTGAATGTCACAAATGCACATTTACTTAATTTGTACACATATTTTTCTAACTTCCCGCTAAGAAAAACAATGATTCTTCCCGCTAAAAATCAATGATTTTCGAAAAATCGGGAAGTTATTGTTTAATCCCCGTTTTACAAAAATCGAGGATTCAACAAATCTCGACGTTTTGAAGCCCTAATAGTACGAGATCCGGCTGCAGGATTGGTGCGCTCATCGGTTTTTTGCTAAAATCCAAATTTTTATTTATATTTATAATTAGAATACATATCTGGGTGATTCAGTTCTAACTGTGATTTTTTATTTCCTTCACCATTTGTTCTAACTGGCCATTAATCAATAATATATTAATGGAATTTCTGTTTTAATTAGATATTCATGATCATATTTCATCACTTTTTTTGGATAGTATTACTTGCAACTTACAGTAGATCACTTAAATGTCAGTACCGTGTCATGTACATATCTAGAATTTTTCGATAAATTTCTTATTTTTTTTGTAGCAGTAAATGATTCAAACTAATTATCTCATAAATTAAAATGTATATAAATGTGTACAAAACAATAAATAAAAAGATTTTGCAAAGAATGTCTACTAAATTTACTTTATGTCAGTACCGTGGATATGTAAGTCAGTACCGTGGAACGGACAATTTGAAATTTGATTATCATTCTCGATGCTTTGAAGTTGTAGCTAAATCCTTAAAGACTTTTATTTTTACAATAAAGTAGAGTAATAATATGCTAAACAAATAAAAAAAATTAATTTTAAAGAACAAAAATTATTAATAAAAAAAAATCACAGTTAGAACAGAATCACCCATCTACCAGGTTGCCTATCAAAATTTGACCGCTAGTATTTTTAATTAAATTATTTTTAATTTATTTTTGGGAAACAATTTCGTTCACTTGCTTTTTAAATAAAAGCTCGTCTACATCACAGCAATTTATATAAAGATTCTAAAAAATCTTGGTTGCCGTTGCGCACAGGGCCGCACCTCTTCGCAGCCAGGTGTAAACAGGTATGATTTCGAAACATTTATACTGTTACGCGAGCTACTGCAATAATATTCTCACTTAGTGCCCCCAGTGAAATCCCCGTATGAGACGACTATGGCTGCTCCGCCCAAACTTCGAGAAACATCCAGAACACCCGGGTGCATCCGCCAGAATATCGAGAATATCCAATGCACCCGCGAGAACGCCGAGACACTTCTAGAATTACGGCACACGAGTATAAATAGGCCACGAGCATCGTTGCAGGAAATTAGTCAATCAGTCAGTGTTGATACCAAAGGAAAGTAATCGCGCCTCGATAAAGTGTTTATTAAGTGACTCTCATATAAATTATAATTAGTGTCTTTAGTGTATGACATAAATTATTAAATAAGGACTGAATTACATATAAATCTGTAAATATAAATTAATTGTAAATATAAATTAGAATAAACGTTACATTGGTGTCAGGTGTGGGGTTAAAAAAAAAATAAATAAATATACAGGAAGATGGCGAAGAAACTTTGTGAATTAAAAGTTTCTGAGCTTCGAAGAGAGTTGGAGGATTACGAACTGGACACAACAATGGATTGGACCCGGAAACGTTTGAATTCACCGACGAAGCGTCCGCCTCTATAACCTCTTCCATAAAAAACGAATTGTCTTCGATGGAAAACAAAATGTCGGACATGGAAAATAAAATTTCGACGGATATAAAAAACGAAATTTCATCCATGGAAAACAAAATGTCGGACGTGGAAAATAAAATTACGACGGATATAAAAAACGAAATTTCATCCATGGAAAACAAATTGTCGGACGTGGAAAATAAAATTTCCTCCATGGAAAATAAAATTTCGACGGATATAAAAAACGAAATTTCAGCCATGGAAAGTAAACTCTCGGCGGACATGGAAAACAAATTGTCGGACGTGGAAAATAAAATTTCATCCATGGAAAGTAAACTTTCGGCGGACATGGAAAAGAAAATGTCGGACATGGAGAATAAAATTTCGACGGACATGAAAAATGAAATGACATCCATGAAGACCGATATTTCTGCCGTGGAAGAAAAGATTAAAAGAATGGAGCAAGAAATGAAACAAAAAATCAAAGAAATCGAAAGGAAGACTAGCAATAAACCGGATATTACAACTAGGCAAGCCCCGAGTAACGACGAACTGACAGAGAAAGTAGAGTTGAAACCGAAAATGGAAAACGATATCAACAGCCGAGTGAAACTGCCAACATTCGATGGTAAAACGTCATGGCCGAACTATCTTAAGCAATTCGAGGCGGCATCAAAGGCAAACAACTGGAGTGAGAAGGAAAAAGCGTTAAATTTAACTCTTGCCCTTAGAGGAGACGCCATGGATATCCTCCAGACCATTCCAGTGGAAGAGGCCGAAGATTTTGAACAACTCAAAAAGCGATTGAATATGAGATATGGCCTGGAACACCTGGAGCATCTGTACCAGTCGCAGCTGAAAAACCGCAAACAAAAACGCGACGAAACTCTGCAAGAATTCGAAGCAGACATTGCGAGGTTGGTGCGGTTTGCCTATCCATCGGCACCGGAGAATGTCATGGAATGTTTAGAGGTACAGACATTCATCGACGGAGTTCGTGACCATGAAATGCAGAGAACTCTACGCTTGGCTCGGCATAAGACACTGGTCGACGTACTCTCTGCAGCCTTGGAGTACGAAGCAGCTACACAGGCCTCCGGAGTATACGGCAAGGTGAGGGCTGTAGCAGACGAAGAAGAAGTTGAGAACAAGCTCGAACAGATTGTCAACATGATGAAAAGCATCTCAAATGGAAAACTGAAAGCCGTGAGATGCTGGAATTGTGGAGAAATGGGACATGCACGCAGTTCGTGCAAGCGACCGAGAACTGCTACAAACGAAGACGCCCAGCAGGAAAACTAGGAAGGGTCGACCTTCGGAGGGCAGCTTCGACCCGAAGACCTTCCAAAGACCCTCTCATCCTAATAGCCTCTCTGAAATGTCGCGATGATAGTGTATACGTGGATGGTGAAGTTAATGGAAGGAAGTATACACTATTGGTGGACACTGGAGCAACGAGGACTATTATTCGCCCCGAGACTGTCAACACCCGGAAAAGACTTTTACCGACGAGACTGCGACTCAGGACTGCCACAGGTGAAAGCGCCAATGTCCATGGAGAACTACCGGTGCAATTGGGAATTGGCGCAGAGAAGTTCACCCACACTGTCGTTGTCGCCGATATCGAAGAGGACATAATACTCGGAATGGACGTTATGAACCTACATGGCTTCCAGCTAGATTTCAAGAACCGAGTGATTAGAGTAGGTTCTGAGGAGGTATTCCTTCACCCACACGAGGATAAGACTGTTCAGGTAGCCGTACAGGAGGATACAGTTCTACCCGCAAGGAGTGAATTTTTCACTGTGGCAAGGCTACAAGGAACCGTCGAAGAAGGAACACCGGTCATGATGGAACCATGGAATCACGATGAAGAGGTTGGTCGAGGAATCGTGGTTGGAAAAGGGTTAGTCATGGCTGCCGAAGAAATACCTGTACGCATTATAAATGTAAATGACCATCCAATAACTATGAAGAAGGATACCAATATTGGAACTTGCGTACCAGTGGCGTCGATAATTCATCAAACAACAACCTCCAATGATGCCAACAATAAATTTGAACAAATGATAGCAGTGGCTGGACAATCCCTTAGCCTGCAAGAGAAGAAAAAGATCAGAGAACTCTTGCTACAATACCGATCTCTTTTTGTACCAAAAGGAGGAAAGTCAGGAAGAACATCTGGTGTCAAACACAAAATTGACACCGGCGACGCTAAACCGATAAGACAATCGGCTCGACGGCTACCACAGGCCAAAAGAGAGGAAGCGGAGAGAATTGTTCGCGAGATGGAAAAGGACAAGGTAATAGAACCTTCTACCAGCCCTTGGGTCTCTCCGGTAGTTCTGGTAAAGAAGAAGGATGGAACCACGAGGTTTTGCGTGGACTACCGGCAGCTGAACAATGTTACAAAGAAAGATAGCTATCCCCTGCCGAGAATCGACGACACTCTGGATACGCTGGCCGGCAGCAAATTGTTTTCTACCTTGGACCTGAAGTCTGGATATTGGCAGGTAGAAATGGATCCAGCCGATAAAGAAAAGACAGCGTTTACCACCGGATCTGGACTATGGCATTTCACCGTTATGCCATTTGGGCTGTGCAATGCCCCCGCAACGTTCGAAAGACTGATGGAAAACGTATGGCGAGGGTTGTCCTGGAAGACATGCTTAGTGTACCTTGATGACATCATAGTCTTGGGAAGGACATTCGACGAACATCAAAATAATTTGGAAGGTGTCTTCAAAAGGTTGCAAGCTGCCCAACTGATGCTCAACCCCAAGAAATGTCAACTATTTCAGAACAAAGTCAATTACCTAGGCCATGTAGTCAGCAAGGATGGTGTAGCTGTAGACGAAGAAAAAGCTGCTGCCGTACGAAAGTGGCCAAGACCCACCGACAAGCACCAAGTTAGAAGCTTCCTTGGACTCTGTACATACTACAGGCGATTTATGAAGAAGTTTGCAGATATCGCTAAGCCCTTGACACGACTTACAGAGGAAGCAAGGGAGTTTCGCTGGGACGAAGATTGCCAAACTTCGTTCGAAACCTTGAAGAAGCACTTGACTACTGCACCTATACTCGGCTATCCACTACCAGAGGGAGAATTCATACTAGATACTGATGCTAGCAATGTTGGAATTGGAGGAGTGCTATCACAGGTTCAAGGAGGACAAGAGAAAGTTCTGGGATATTTTAGTAAAGTCCTTTCCAAACCAGAACAAAACTACTGCGTCACAAGAAGAGAGCTCCTAGCAGTAGTGAAGTCCGTGGAGCACTTCTATCAGTATCTGTATGAAAGAAATTTGTGATCAGAACCGATCATGCAGCACTTAAGTGGCTTATGCAATTCAAGAACCCTGAAGGTCAAATCGCTAGATGGATCGAGCGGCTCCAAGAATATAATTTCACTATTGAGCATAGAGCCGGAATAAGCCACAGAAATGCTCCCTCTCTAGAAGACCATGCCCTGCAGAGTGCTCTCACTAAAGCAAAACAGAAGCTAAGGAAGCTGCGATTCGAAGAACCACGGTGACCACCGACGAATGGACACCAGAAAAGTTGGAAGAGGAACAAGAGAACGATCCCGACTTGAAGAAAATCCGACATTGGAAAAAGGAGAACTGTCGACCTACTTGGCAGGAGATTTCAAGGTACTCGCCAACGATGAAATCGTATTGGGCCCAGTGGGACTCGCTGGTTTTGGAAAACGGTTTGCTACAGCGAGTAATCGAGAACGATGAGGGTTCCGAAAGTAGAAAACAGTTGGTGATTCCAAGAACAAGGATAGCAGCAGTACTGCGGAAATTACACGACAGTCCGTCAGGAGGACATCTAGGTGTGAAGAAGACCCTCCAGGAAGTGCGAGAACGGTTTTATTGGATGCACAGTTCCGAAGATGTGAAGGACTGGTGTAAGAAGTGCACTACCTGTGCTACGACCAATGGACCGCACGGGAGAAGAAAGGCTCCTATGAAGCAGTACAATGTCGGAAGCCCTTTTGAACGCATTGCCCTGGACATTGCCGGACCGTTTCCACCGACAGCAAATGGCAGCAGGTACATTTTGGTGGTGATGGACTACTTCACTAAATGGGTAGAAGCGTATGCCATTCCAAACCAAGAAGCCGCAACGGTTGCCGACGTGCTTGTGAATGAGTTCATTTGCCGATATGGAGTGCCCCTGGAAATACACAGCGACCAGGGCAGAAACTTCGAAAGCCAGCTGTTCCAGGAAGTTTGTGAAAAGCTCGGCATGAACAAACCGAGAACTACGGCTTTGCACCCACAGTCGGACGGGATGGTAGAGCGAATGAACAGAACTCTTGGCAAATACCTGTCTAAAGTAGTATCTAACCATCAGCGAGATTGGGACCAATATCTCTCGCTATTCGCGATGGCCTACAGATCCGCCATCAATGAGTCCACCGGCCAAACACCAGCAAGAGTTCTGTTCGGACGCGAAATGAGATTACCCTGCGACCTTGAATTTGGATGCCGACCCGGAGAAGACATAGCTGGTGAAGACTACGTGACCCAGCTGAGAAAAAGAATGGACGACGTACACGAGCTGGTTCGATCGAATCTCCAGATCGCTAGCGATAGGATGAAGAAAAGGTACGATACGCAAGCTACGGAAGGAGGTTTCCACGAAGGAGACAAAGTCTGGCTGCATAACCCAAGAAGACAAAAGGGTTTTTCTCCAAAGTTGCAGAAAGCTTGGGACGGTCCGTACCTCGTAAAGAAAAGAATCAACGATGTCATCTATCGTATCAGCAAGATCCCTAATGGAAAGCCAAAGGTGGTACACCGTAACCGATTAGCGCCATTCGAGGGTGACCACGATGAGGAAGTAAACCAGCTTCAGGAAGTAGCCGATCCTGCTTTTGTAGAGTTCATGGGTGCTTATGGTGGTACCGGAAAAGCAAGATTCGGCGTCACCACTGAGAGACGACAAGACCTGCTTACCGTTCCGGAGGAATACTCACTGGCAATAAACATCCCTGCCAGCGTAACCGATGCGCGCGGACTGGCATCTCTGTTCATAAAGAAGAGTGGTGCACGACTTTTGGCAAACCAGTTACCAGTACCAGGTAAAGCTTTGAAGCTGCAAAATGGCTCCCGCTACAATTTCCACCTAGTGACGAGGAACACCTTCGACGAAAGACCAACGTACGAGGATGTCTGGGAAGCATTACGAAGCCTGAGGGAGAATGTGCTTGAATTGAACGTGTACAGGCTAGCCATGCCCAAGATTGAATGTAGGCATTTAGATTGGCGAATAATCCGTAACATGGTAGAAGTAATCTTCCGAGACACCGAAGTGCAGGTACTGGTTTGCGGCCATGCTCGGGAGACACAGCCAACAGAGAAGACGGTCGCATGTTACTTCCATACAACTGGAAAATGCAACAAGGGGACCAGTTGCCGATACAGTCATCTCATTCCAGTTTCCTAGCTAGTTCCAGGAGGAACTGTCTCTTAAGGAGGGGGCAATGTTACGCGAGCTACTGCAATAATATTCTCACTTAGTGCCCCCAGTGAAATCCCCGTATGAGACGACTATGGCTCCTCCGCCCAAACTTCGAGAAACATCCAGAACACCCGGGTGCATCCGCCAGAATATCGAGAATATCCAATGCACCCGCGAGAACGCCGAGACACTTCTAGAATTACGGCACACGAGTATAAATAGGCCACGAGCATCGTTGGAGGAAATTAGTCAATCAGTCAGTGTTGATACCGAAGGAAAGTAATCGCGCCTCGATAAAGTGTTTATTAAGTGACTCTCATATAAATTATAATTAGTGTGTTTAGTGTATGACATAAATGATTAAATAAGGACTGAATTACATATAAATCTGTAAATATAAATTAGTTGTAAATATAAATTAGAATAAACGTTACAATACGTTCATAACGTACATCTATTAATTATATATCAAATTAAAGCTAATTTTTTATTAATTATCATATTATATGGTTGCCTTAGTAAATCCGGCCGCAAATAAGGGTTGCTGGCTGTTAAAGATGATAAATATTTTAGGTAGAGTGAAAGAGAGTTAGCGCGTAACATCATTTGTCAGACGAAGACAGCGATTGCCCACTGTACGACGCTTTTAAGCCATTGCGCATGCGTCGAATTTTAGTTAGTTCTCAACTGAACCGCTGTGGCATTTTTATTCTAACATAAAAGTCTAGCCACGCTGTTTTGGAGTTCGTAATACACAACGTTTTATATTTAATTAGACACTTAGAGCAATGATTCATACGTAAACGTAAACGCAGCATTTGACAGGTACGCGTGCGCAGTAAGTACTTCTCGGACGTATTTAGATACGTTTAACGTAAACTTGCGTGTTTCTACGTATACCGTCAACGTAGGTTTATTGAGCCGAGCTAGGCACTCGGAACACTCGAATTTAAACGATTTTCTTCACGTGTTTTTTTTTTAAGGAGCCGTCCCTTCGCCGGCGCCACCTCAGCCTCCTGGGCTTATTGTGGATACTCCTAGTATTCTGACTACAGCCTATTCAGCAAATCCGTTCCCTGTATTAGCTCATACAGGTTCTTTGCTGGTTGGTTGTAGAAGTCTTCTGGAGTCATTTTGGGTCTACCATACAGTTTCTGCCTCCTGTGGTCCAGCGTCTCACAGTTGCATAGTATATGCAGAGCTGTTTCGGTATCCTTTTTGCATCTTCTGCATGTAAGGTCTCCGTTATACAGCCCTATTTTATTCAGGTGCTCCATTGTGGGAAAATGTCCCGTAAGTAGCCCCGTTATGGTGCGTAGTTTGTTCCTGCTCATGGAGAGCAGTTCTTTCGCTACTTTTTCTGATGGTTCTTTTATGAATTTCTTCCCATGTATTTGCCTGGGCGTATTCTTCCAGTGTTTATTGTGTTGTTCTTTTACCCACCCTTTTAACCATGACCTAGTTGAGCATCTGGGAATGCCCACAGCTGGTTCGGGTCCGTTCATCAGGGTTGACGATCCTGCTCTTGCGAGTTCGTCAGCCTTTTCATTGCCAGCGATTCCTTTGTGACCTGGGACCCACTCCAGTGTTACACTGTTCCGAGTCGCCAGTCTTCTAAGTTCTTCGCCGCATTCCCATACCAGCCGAGATATTACCTTAGAGCTCTGAAGTGCTTTAAGGGCAGCTTGACTGTCACTGTAGATCCTGATCTGCCTGTTGTTGTAGGCTCTCATGTTATTTGCCCTTGCACATGCAAGTATTGCGTAGACCTCTGCTTGAAATACCGAGGCGTATTTTCCGAGCGAGACGATTCCTTCATATTTGCTCGACTTGCTGTATATGCCCGCTCCGGTGCCGAGCTCATTCTTTGATCCGTCTGTGTACCAGATCAGTTCATTTGCTCTACTGAGTGGTGGTGCATTCTCTTCCTCAAGCTCCTTTCGATCTTTGATGACAATCTCGAAGTTCTTGCGAAAGATATATCTGGTGGTCATGTGGTCTGTTGGCATTTTAAAGTTGTCGTCATCCACATGCCTTATTTCTGTGTGTCCTCTCCCATGTGCCACGTCATGGTCTGATGCTTTCTCCAGTCGGGTTAGAGCTGCCCTTGCTTCGCACATTATGACACAATGTAGCGGAGGAAAGTCTAGCATTGTCTCCAGCGCCGCTGTAGGAGTAGTCCTCATTGCCCCTGTAATGTCAATGCATGCAAGTCTTTGGACCTTGCTTAGTTTTAGCATTGCAGATGTTTGTCTGATCTTTGGCCAGCAGACCAGAAATGCATATGTAATCCTGGGGATGACAACCATTTTGTACAACCAGTGCACCATGCTTGGTCTAAGTCCCCATTTAGTGCCGTAAGTGCGTCTGGCAACCATGAAGGTTACCTCTGCCTTCTTGACCACGTGCTGCAGGTGTCGGTTCCAAGTTAAACCTGGGTCTAGGATAACCCCAAGATATTTTACTTCATCCGACAATCGTATTGGTTCACCTTGAAGCGTCAGAGGGCCAAGTCCTTCCCTTTTCCTTCTTCTGGTAAACGCAATTATCTGTGTTTTTGAGGGACTTATGCGTAGCCCTTCTTCTACAGTCCAGCCTGTTACTACATTTAAAGCCATCTGGAGTCTGTCTCTGATTGTACTGTTGAATTTACCTTGGGATAGAATTACCAGGTCATCTGCATATCCTATGGTGTTAAATCCTTCTCTGTGTATGGTTCTAATGAGCCCGTCCATAACCAGGTTCCACAGCAGCGGGGAAAGTACTCCCCCCTGTGGACAGCCCCTTGCTGCACGCACGGCCATTGTCTCCCCCATAAGAGTTGTTTCTATTATCCTGCTTCTGAGCATGCAGTCTATCCATTTGCAGCTCGATCCCAATTTTCCTCGTTGCCTTGGCTATGGATTCGTAGGAGGTGTCAAAAGCTCCTTCTATATCTAGAAAGGCTGCGAGCAGCACCTCTTTATTTTCCAGCACGTATTCAGCCCTTTTGACGAGTTGATGTAATGCTGTTTCAGTTGATTTTCCCTCTCTGTATGCATATTGATCTTGGTGTAGTGGTCTTGTAGCCAGTATACCGTCTCTGATATGTCTATCAAGAAGTTTTCCAAGAGTCTTAAGCATAAATGACATCAGACTGATTGGTCTCAGAGCTTTAGCCGTGTCCTGTCCAGATTTTCCAGGTTTTGGTATAAATGTAGCTCTGATGCGTTGCCAAGTTCTTGGAATATGCTCTAGAGCAAGGCTAGCTCTGAGCAATTCACTTACCCTGTAGTGTATTGTGTTGCCTCCTTTTTGGAGTAGGATAGGATAAATCCCGTCTGGTCCCGGTGATTTATATGGTTTAAAGCTGTTTAGAGCCCATTTTGTTTTTTCCACGTCTACCACTGCCTTCGCTATTCGCCAGTCTATCCTGGATGCCCATCGTGGTCGATCCAGTCCTGTCACTGGGGAGTTTTGCGGAGGCATGGTAGGTATTGATCCAGGGAAGTGTACCTTAAGTAGCTCTTCCATGGTTTCTTTACCATTTCCAGTGTATTGTCCGTTATCTTTTTTGATAACGTGTATAGTTTGATTAGGATCCTTGGAAAGAATCTTCTGCAGTCTGGCACACTCGTGAGTCTGTTCTATCTCCTCACAGTGCCTCCTCCAGGAGTCTCTCTTTACTTTCCTTATCAGTTTGTTGTATTCAGTTAGGGCCCTCTTATAATCCGTCCACTCTTCTAAATTTTCTTTAGTCCTATTAAACTTCTTTCTTAACTGTCTCCGTTTTTCGGCAAGTTCATTTGTCCACCAGGGCACATTCCTGTTGGATCTCTTCCTCACCGTTGAGCAGTTGTTTTCAAACGCTGAGATAATTGCTTCCTGTGTTAGGTCTGCAGCTATCTCTAGGTCTGTTGTGTTTTTAATTTTTACTATCGCTCGGTCTAAACTATTGCCTAGTTCTGCAGTAAATGTTTCCCAGTTCGTTTTTCGCGGGTTACGATAGTATTCTATTTTCGGTTCAGTTCCCGAAATCTGGAAATATAAGTGTCTGTGGTCAGAAAAGCTTTCCTCCTCGGACACATACCAATTGCTCACGAAGTTACTTATGTAATGAGTGCCAATCGTGATATCAATAACCTCCCTTCTGTTTGAGTTAACGAAAGTCGGTTTATTTCCTTCATTTAGTACGTTCAGATTATTAGCCGCAATAAATTCTAGTAATGACTCACCTCTTTCGTTGGTGTTGGTGCTTCCCCAGTTTAGATTGTGTGAATTGGCATCGCACGCAATGATCAGCTGCACACCCTTCTTCCTGGAGAACTTGACCAGTTCTTCGACTTCCCTGGTTGGTGGTAGCCTGGGGTCATCGTAAGGAAGGTAGGCCGATGCGAGAATTGCTTCTCTAGTCCCACTTCCTTACCCCAGTGTGATGAGGACCGCCGCTAAGTCCCTGCAACAAATATTCTTTAGTGAAAGGGCTTTTATGCCTTTCTTAACAATAATGCATGTTCTTGGCTGGTCAGAGGTTCTGTCGTAAATCAACTCACCGATTCCATACTTCCCTCTTATCACCGTAAGTTCCGCCGAAGCCCCTTTACTGTGATGGAGGTTCCCCTGAAGTACCATGAATCTCTCCACTCGACGAGCCCCCCCCCAGGACCCTGAAAGTAACCATGTTAAGCTTATAATAAGCCTCTAACCGGTTAGCCACCAAGGTCCCATGGGAGACCTCGTCGATGGAATAGGCCAGAATTTGGCCTTTTTCTTCCACTTTTCGACTCAGGAGGAGCCAGCCGTTCACCCTTAGGTTTGCATTTTGCTTCCCCAAGCGTTCTCGCACTTTTTCCTCCTGATCCGCTGGTCCAGGGATAAATACAATGACCCTGGGTCGCCTTGGGAGGTCCTTGGCTTCAACTGCTGTTAAAGCCGCCCCTTCCCATAGACCATCCAGGCCCTCTGCACCACCCCTAAGCCAGTCAGCCGTCTCCTGGTTTGCGCAGGTCAGCCACAGGACGCCTCCGCTGAACGTTGTCCTGATGAACTGCAAGTTCGTGTCACTACCTGAGGGGGCGGCATCGATTGCGTTCACCAGTTTATCCTGAACCAGGTCTGCCTGTTCCTGGCTCAATGTTATTTCCGGATGGCGTTTGTCAATAATTGCCATCCGTGTTCCCTTGGCGACCTCGCTGTATGAACCGGTCTGTGGGGGTCCACTCCTCGGTTTTTTGCTTGGTCGCGGTTTTGGAGGGGTCTGAGATTCCGAGCGGTTTCTCTTCCCCATTGTGGCTTTGGGCTCATGTTCCTTAGGAGACTGCTTTTTAGGCTTCTCCTGCGTCCATGTTCCCTCCGCCATTTTTCTCGCCTTGGTCTGCCTCCTTTTGAAGGCTCCCGAGGTCTTTCTTTCTTGCTGGACTTTTCCAAGCCCAGCGATCTTTTTTGTGATCGTATCAGTCGTTCCGGTTGTTCCCACTGATGCATCACTTTCGCTTCCCACGATGGTCCTGTCTTCATCTGAGAGCGTGCTCTCTGATTCAGACTTCCCGCCTTGGTCCGATGGTTTGTTGTTTGGGCTTTCCTTTGGTTCCATTTTGGTCCCACGAGTATGGGGGAAGGGGTGTGTCCAACCCTGCGGTGCCCCCTGCACAGGGTTAAGGCTGGGTTACTACTAGGGTTTCGCCCGGTGCCCTAGAGGAACCGTTCGTGACACTATTTGACCCTAGTGCCATTCATCCCTCAGCACGGTATCTCACACCTTGGATTTGGGTTGGTTCGATCCGCTGTGTTCTGTGTAAAACAGGGCCACCACGTGTAGGTACACAGACTGTCTTGGGAAAAGCATCCTCGAAGGTTTGCGAATCCTTCTCTGCTGGTCCCCTGAGTCGGTGGCTAGAACCCCACATCTTGACCCCTTCTTCACGTGTTACTTCACTTGTTTATTTTTATTATAAGTAGAGTGTAACATAACCTTTCTTTACTGGTAAGTATATTACTACAATTTTAATGTTATGTTCGTAAAAGTCTATTCCAGAAAGTTTGTTTTAGTTCATATCATGGAAACTGTTCTCAATAAGCGACTGTTTTTTTCTGTGGAGGATGACTTGCATCTTGCCAGAGAAGTAGTTGGACAAAATCCATATGAAGATCCCTTAAGATGGAACTTAATTAGTGTAAATATATTTCAAATTACTGGAAAGTTGATTTCAGTACGAACGTTGAGGGACCGAATAAAGAGTTTGGTTATTAAATTCTTGAAAAAAGAGAAGATTGAACTGACTGAAACTGTTTACTGTACATCTGAAATTGAAGTTGAGACTTTAATGATAATGAGGATGATAAGTCTAAGGCCACTGCTACTGATGGGAAGGAAAATTACGATAACAGAAAATTAAATGACACTCCTAATAGAGTTGTCAAGTCATCTCAAAAAAAATTTTTAAGTAGTGTGGATTTATGCAGCAACATTTAACATTTATCATTTAACAATTAACATTTATCATTTATAAGTTAAACTACTCATTTCACTATGACTCCATTTATGCAGACAATTAACAATTATCATTTATCATTTAACAATTACGAAGTTGGCCAACTTTTAACTTTCTTAAATTAAATGTACCGAATTTTCAACTAGTGCGCAACTAGTACGCAGATCCTGAAGTTAACCTCACTGTTTTCATAGAAAAGCGGTTTACTTAGGGTTATGTTGTGTGTTTGTTTACTAAAAATGGATGATGCCACTCTTATCGATCTTGTTCGACAATTTCCCGTCATTTATGACAAAGGAAGTACACATTTTAAAGACATGAAAATGTAGGGTTATTGTAAATAACTAAAATCTCGGGCTTATGCGCATGCTTACTATTTTCTCCTAATTTATAATTGTGTCTGCATAAACGATGGCAGTTTTACTAATTGTTAAATGTTAAATGTTAAATGTTAAATGTTAAATGTTAAATGTTAAATGTTAAATGTTAAATGTTAAATGTTAAATGTTAAATGTTAAATGTTAAATGTTAAATGTTAAATGTTAAATGTTAAATGTTAAATGTTAAATGTTAAATGTTAAATGTTAAATGTTAAATGTTAAATGTTAAATGTTAAATGTTAAATGTTAAATGTTAAATGTTAAATGTTAAATGTTAAATGTTAAATGTTAAATGTTAAATGTTAAATGTTAAATGTTAAATGTTAAATGTTAAATGTTAAATGTTAAATGTTAAATGTTAAATGTTAAATGTTAAATGTTAAATGTTAAATGTTAAATGTTAAATGTTAAATGTTAAATGTTAAATGTTAAATGTTAAATGTTAAATGTTAAATGTTAAATGTTAAATGTTAAATGTTAAATGTTAAATGTTAAATGTTAAATGTTAAATGTTAAATGTTAAATGTTAAATGTTAAATGTTAAATGTTAAATGTTAAATGTTAAATGTTAAATGTTAAATGTTAAATGTTAAATGTTAAATGTTAAATGTTAAATGTTAAATGTTAAATGTTAAATGTTAAATGTTAAATGTTAAATGTTAAATGTTAAATGTTAAATGTTAAATGTTAAATGTTAAATGTTAAATGTTAAATGTTAAATGTTAAATGTTAAATGTTAAATGTTAAATGTTAAATGTTAAATGTTAAATGTTAAATGTTAAATGTTAAATGTTAAATGTTAAATGTTAAATGTTAAATGTTAAATGTTAAATGTTAAATGTTAAATGTTAAATGTTAAATGTTAAATGTTAAATGTTAAATGTTAAATGTTAAATGTTAAATGTTAAATGTTAAATGTTAAATGTTAAATGTTAAATGTTAAATGTTAAATGTTAAATGTTAAATGTTAAATGTTAAATGTTAAATGTTAAATGTTAAATGTTAAATGTTAAATGTTAAATGTTAAATGTTAAATGTTAAATGTTAAATGTTAAATGTTAAATGTTAAATGTTAAATGTTAAATGTTAAATGTTAAATGTTAAATGTTAAATGTTAAATGTTAAATGTTAAATGTTAAATGTTAAATGTTAAATGTTAAATGTTAAATGTTAAATGTTAATGTTAATTGTTAAATGATAAATGTTAAATGTTAAATGTTGCTGCATAAATCCGCACTTGACTGATAAAATTAACCTTATTTTCAAAACTAATACTGCCATTTTAAATTTAGCTCCAACAAGAAAGCGGACGTTAAATGGGGGTCTAAAACAGACAACTCTCAATTATTTATTTAAAAAAAAACGAGAGGGCACATGAACTTCGTTGTCGAGAACTAGATTTACAGGAAAGGGCACAACATTTGAATGAAAAAAAAAATTGAACTGGAATGTTGGGAGAGGAAAAAAAGAGGAGAGATGGAAGAAAAGAAACTTAATTCTGAATTAGATATTATTAAAAATCAACAGAAATTGATGGAGATTATTTGTGACAAATTTAAAAGTTAAAAAAATTAATTTCACTCATTTTCAGTTTTATCCTGATGTTTTCCTACTTTATTTTATTTTTGTTCCTAGACCAAGTACAAATTTTTAATTTATGTTATCAATTTTATTTTTGTTCCTAGATGTAGTGCAAATTCTTAATTTTTGTTATATTAGATTATTATAATCTGAAAATAAATCTTTTCTACAAGTTACTTTAACTGCATTTTTTATTTAAAAAATCAAAAATTTATTATTTTTAGGTTGTGATAAATACCAAAGTGATACTTACTCTATATTATCTATTTAACACAGGAAATAAATGATACGATTGAAATTGTTTTATAAATTTATATTAGAAAGATATATCTTAACCAATAATAGCATGTCTTACATTATAATAATAGAGCATAGTAGAAGTAGTATTTCTATAGAATTTGGAGCAGCTTTGTATTGGGATCTTGAAAAATTTTCTCATTATTAAAACTCAATTTAATGATTATTGATTTGATTAGGATTGTTGCTTTATTATCGAGAACATTCTATACAGATAAAAATAATGATATAAGTGATTTAGGAGTAGTTTCAATCAAAAATAAATGAATGACACTTATTTTTATTTTGTCTGGTAACTTTTGAACTTCATTCGTGATAAATACTATTATCATTAATTATTTCCCTAAATAATCTTCTAATACTGGAGGATCTATGTGAAAGTAAGAAGATGTTTCCCCTCCATATAAACAAGTATGACAATTGGTTAAAATCATTGCCACCTTATACATTTCATCAATATCTTGTAATCAAATTTTCTGATTTTTTTTATAATCAAGAAATGCAAATTCTTGAATGATCTTATTAAAACCCCATTCAACAGATATTCGTAAGGCACCCATAATGTTGTTGAAGTTTTGTCTATCTTGGTGCCCTGCGATTTCATGTGCAGTAAATGGTCTAAGGAGAAGCTCCCTTAGACCATAAACTTGATCTCCATAAAGAACAAAATGTTGGTTGTTAAAAACAGCATTTTGAGTAAGCTCCTCATAAAGTCCAGAATCTCTAAATATTCCAGCATCATGGCGTCGGCCTTCGTAAGCTCCCTTAAGGCTGACACAAATGCCATCTGGGCAAATAACAGACTGATATTTTACACAATGGGCCTTCTTATGTCCAGAATAATAAATCTCCTGGTCGATTGTTGGTCGACAAATGGGCCTTGCAGTCCCATCAATAAAACCCCAACAATTTTGTAGAGGGCAACCTTTCTGAGCAATTGCCTGAAAATAATGGGGTCTCTCTAAATTAAACTACATAGAAAATTGCAAAAAATATCATTAAAGAAAAAAACATAAGATTGCAGTATTTAAAAGCTATCAAAAATCTCTTACCTGTGAATATTCATTAAACTTTTGCAAGTTTAGATATTGTATATTTTGTAAATTTTCCAGCAAATGGCCTTTATTGTTAAATATAATTGATGATGTCAATTTAAAAATGTTAGAAATGATTGTACTGCATAAACCAAATATTGGTTCTAAATCCACTAGTCTATTTGGGTATGCCAGTCTCCTTAGAAGCACACAGAGAGCATGAACACCTGCAAAATAAAAAATTATAGTTATATAATTGCATCTCCTATGAATAGAAACAAGTATATAGCATATAGCCCAGAAATGAATTTTTCTGTTAAGAATATAAGCATTACCTTTATTGTATTTTAAAAATATTTGAGGTACCACCTATCAAAAGTATTAATTTTAATAGAATAGCAACTTTTTGTTACATACAAATAAGAAGGTACCTACCTGGAATGGTTACTCTATCCCCTGTGGTTATGGTTTCTGGTATACCCAAACTAGGGATTGCGATCTGAAATCGATTGATCGAAAAATCGATTCCTTTGGCCAAATATATCGATTTTTTAAATCGATATGTTGTACTGAATCGATTCAGTGGATCGATATTTCACCCTTTAAAATCGACATTCGATTTTTTCTGGTTTGGTTTTGGGAATTATAAGCTATATTATCTATTTTCTTAGCTTTTTAATGTAAAAAATACATTTAGAAAATAAATGTCTTCTTTTATATCTGATCTGATTCTTTGAAATGGTAATAAAAATAATTGTTATTATCGAATTCCCTGAACTAAAAAATCCCTGATTTTACTGATAAGAGATCCCAGAGATTGTTTATTATGGTATCTTTCTTGTTTTTCATAAAATGGATTTATATTTACATTGTAAATACAAACTTGAAAAAAATCGATTTTTCAGAAATCGATCTTTTAGACCTCGATTTTTTTATGAATCGATTCATCAGGTTACGATTCGAATCGATTTAAAAATCGATCTTTTTTGGAAAGAATCGCCAACCCTAAGGGTAACGTCTTGATAATGTATGCAGATCATTTTTTGTAAACCTGAATAGATTTTTGCATTCTAAATTGGATAAGTTGTCCAAGTTAAAACGGCCATAAAGCAGACCTCTGTTGCCCAAGTTCTCCTCATCATGAAGAATATGTAAAACCAAGGCCTCATCAAAATCATCATCATTTTCTTCATCTATTAAATTGCAATTGCACGGCCAAGGTAGGGTTTTTCTACAAATAACAACAAAAAATGTATACTTTGTTTGACGCACACGCATCTACTCAGGTTTCAATATTTCCAGATTTTCGACAACGGGAATAGATTTCTCTCGTCGCGAGGTATGAAATTAAAAAAAAATCATCCAAATATACGATTCGAATCGATTTAAAAATCGATCTTTTTTGGAAAGAATCGCCAACCCTAAGGGTAACGTCTTGATAATGTATGCAGATCATTTTTTGTAAACCTGAATAGATTTTTGCATTCTAAATTGGATGAGTTGTCCAAGTTAGAACGGCCATAAAGCAGACCTCTGTTGCCCAAGTTCTCCTCATCATGAAGAATATGTAAAACCAAGGCCTCATCAAAATCATCATCATTTTCTTCATCTATTAACGCTCCAAAATCCAAAATTGCTAACATATTTTACTTAAATAACAATAACAATAAAGTAAAGTAAAGTCAAAGTTAATAGTTCAATACTATATATTATATCGCTTCACAAAATTTGAAAAATATTTTTCGAAGGACAAACCCTTTACTAAGAAGCAACAACTACTTCTCGGGATATATATATATACTAAATATTTTTAAATATCGGGGATTGCAGCCAGTAGTTATAAATGCAATCCCCGATATTTAAAAATATTGAGTATTTAACTATTCAGCCGATACTATCTTTTACTATATATATATATATATATATATATATATATATATGATAGCCCTACAAGCAATAAGGTGGAAAGAAGAGGGGAAGGTGGAGAAGGAAGAACATACACTCTCTTATTCAGGAGAAAAAAGTATGGAAAAATTGAATAAAAGAATTGGAGATAAAAATATTGCTCCTTCAAGCTGCAAACAGCAGACTGTCAATAATTACAAAAAATAAACAAGAAAGCCTTACAATAGTAACTATCTACGCACCTACGGTTGACGCAAAGGAAGAAGATAAAGAAGATGTATAAGAAAACATCCCAAGAATTGATACAAAGATAGTTATAGGTGTAATGCACCAATCGGAAAAGAGGAATACAATGACATGGTAGCCGACAAGAAAATACAATCCCTGACAAACGAGAATGAATCGGAACTCAGTAACTGTGGAACAGTAACAGACTCGTATATTATAAGCACCAAATTCAGATACAAAAGAGAACATATAATAACTTGGGTGAAACCAGGCTCAAAGTAAGGCAACCAAATAGGCCATGCATTAAACAATAAAATGGTTATGCATGGTAGAAGATACTGGATCATTTAGGGGAGCAAATGTAGACTCTGACAAATTTTTGGAAGTAATCAAATGAAAATGAAGATAAATAAATAAAGGGACAGAACAGAAGAAACAATGAAATACTGAAAAACTAAAAAGAGGAACACTCGAACCAAAACTACAAGAAAGCACTTAATGAAAAATCAGAAGAAGAAGAGGGAAACAGAACAAAAATGGAAAAAGTCAAAGAATAGCATTTTAGCAACAGCCTATCAAATTTTTTAGTGGCATCATTAATTTCTAGTTCTAAATATACTTATTTTTAAAATAATGCAATTTTTTACGACATAACTTTCAAAGGTAAATCATTTGTACAGGATACACACTTCTCTAAAAAGTTATGAGTTGCCATTGACTACAAAATGTATTTCGTAATTAAAATCTCTATCATATTAACCTCCATTATGAACAGGCAACAAGCCTCTAATTTCCATATTTAAAATATGAATAATGAAACGCAGGGTTAAAAAAATTTCATAATAAATTGAAAGATACTCAATATTTATCTACAGTTGCTTCAGAAACCAAGTTTGCAACGTCATCATATGTGGATAAAATTTTTTTCCATCCTGACCATGCAAACTTGGTCTGTGAAACAGTTGTAGATAAAGTATTTAGGCCCATGTACTTGGCTGTCTCTGATTAGTTGTTTCTGGTCGAAGGTCGATTAAAAAAGACACCTGCTTCGGTGTGTTTACGAAGACCCCACAATGTGGGTATTGTTCATAGTTTTTTGTTCCCGACCGACCGCGATCCTGTTTACAACCGAAAACTAATAAAATACAGCTAATGCGGTGCCTCAAAAGCAAGTTATAAAAATCAGAAAAATGTACACTTTCAGTTTAATACAGGGGAAACGCATGTTTAATATACAATAATTAACTGAATATAATAAAATTGAAACGTGTTAGGTTTCTAATAATTCTGTATGGAATTGATTTATTCTTTTAAATAATAAATCATCCCTAGTCGTTGCAGTATTTGAATAATCTTACTTGGGTACTGCACCTAGGCAAATTCAAATCGAAATTGGTAATTATTTTAGTGAAAAATAGGGATCAAACAAAAATTAGCAAAAATTTAAAAATTTCGTCTTTGAAGGGATTCGAATCATATTTATATAGTAGTAACAACCTCGCTGTCGCAATCATTAGAAATAGGTAACTTTAACAAACCCAACATCCACCGGCTTTATGTCCCTTCCGAGGGACGGCATATTATCCTCTCTATACCTCGTACTTAATGAATGCAACATATTATCATTTGTTGGAAAAACTTTAACTTACTAATTTGGTTATAAAAATAAATAAAAAACGTGAACTGCCATATCATCTATACATATATAAAAGAAAGTCGTGTTAGTTACACTTTTTATTACTCAAGAACGGCTGAACCGATTTGGCTGAAAATTGGTGGGGAAGTAGCTTAGAACCAGGAGACGGACATAGGATACTTTTTATCCCGTTCCCGTGGGAAAAAACATTACTTACACAAATTTTACTTTGGACAAAAAATGGCGGGAATTAAAATATAATATAATAATATAATTTTTGTATCATTACTTGGAGATTAGCTAATTGTAAGGATGGCATTTATAAAAAAAAATTATTTAAAAAAGTTCTACTTTGAACAAAAAATGGCGGTAAATTAAAATTCAAAGTTTCTGTGTAGGTATCGTTAAGTTTGAAATAAAGAAAAGCTACTCTGACACTCCACTCAGCGGGTGAAAAATATTTAAACAAATTCTACTTTTGACAAAAAATGGCGGTAAACTAAAATGTTTGTGTAGGTATTAGTCGGAGAGCTAGTAACACGTGTTTGATGCACCTTGAAATTTTGTGCCATAGTATCGACTGGATAAATGAGCAGGTAAGGAAATGTTGGCTTGCCCTACCTGGGAACACCAGGTACTGCGCATGAAAGGTGTAAAAAAATTTTGCCCAAAAAAAGTGTTTGTTTCAGAGGCCAGCAAACAGATATCTAAATTTAAAATCACATAAAATACAAAAATTAATAAGGCAGACACTTTTGAGGGGGTTAACATTTAAAAAAAAACACCCTCAATTTGTTTTTTTTTAATACAAAATAAAGTGTTTGATTCACGTTGACATTTTAACAGCGTCTTAATTTCATATAATAAAAAATAATTAGAAAAGGCACACTTTTTTGGGGTTTAATTATCGGAAAACTTGAAAATAAATATTAATTTCAATAGAAAGAGATAGGCAGCGCGTAGTCGTGGATGTGAGTGAGAGCACCGATTACCGGCCTAGCAACGGTCTTTCTCTACGCTCTCATTGGCTGTTGGTCACGTGTTCTTGTCCATCTGTACTTAGGTAGGTGATCTCTGGTCAGTTGATACTGACAAATTACTGACTACCATTTTTAGAAAACAAGAAGGCGAAAATTAAAAATATATTTTAATTTTTAATTGAGTCTACGCGTATTTCCTATATTTTTTATAACTATAATAAATGAATAAAATTTCTCATCAACACTGATCATAGGATTTTTCATAATAACCCCAAGCACTGATTATTTTGTTCTTAAATGTGATAAACTATAAATGCTATATATTTCATTATTATTATTGTAGTATTCAATTATCTTGAGAGATTAAAAATTTAAAAATGAGTTATTAATAAAAATAAACATATTTTTCCTACGATCACTACTGAAAGTAGGCTTTTGCACACTCAAATCTAACCGCAAAGTTGATGTTTTCCGCGAGCTGTCATAATTTGACATTATTGGCGCTCTTAAGCAGAAAGTAACTTTGGCGCACGCCTAATTTTATTTATAGATAAAAGAGAGCTAGTAGATATTTTAATATAAACTGTAGAATAAATAAATATTTTAGTTGATTTTCTAATATGTTAAAGCATCCAACAGTATTTTCCGTAATAATATAATGAGAAATAGGGAAATCTAAAAGATATCTGACATTAAAGTAATAAATATCTGACATTAATGTGATAAGTGTTGCCTACGTACATAGGTACACGAAACTGCTAAGAACAAACAATGGCAATAGGTAGGCAACACAACATACTTGCAATCACCAGAAAGATTTGACATTTTCTAACCTTTCAGAGACATCTACCTCAGGCATAAACATAAAAAATTGCCAAAATTGTATCTTTAATTTTAATTTAGTTAATAAGTAAAAGGTATGTTTGTTTATTATCGTTCTGTATTCCGTTCAAATAAAATTTAAAAAAGTTGTAATTTATTTAATGAACTATAATATTCATACAACCATAAAATCATAAATCTTTAAATCATAAAGTCTATTGTCATAAGTAGGCAACACAACATACACAATTAATCTTTTGTCTTCGAATAGTAGGCTTAATATGTCAAATAAACTTCCAATATTGTGATGAAAGTAACACGTTTTTAATAAAAAATTAATTTTATTTTGGTGTGATCGTAGAAAAAATCTTGTGTGTATTTCGAGCAGAAAGTCCTTTGGTAGTCTCGACAGATTGCCGCGCTCCGCTGACGCGTCGCGCGGCAACTTTCTGTCTCGACTGCCAAAGTACTACTTTCTGCTCTTGATACACAAATAGCTATTTTATGTTACTCCAGAATTTAATTTAAAAATGTGTAGTCAGTACAGCTGTACAAGAACATGTGAACAAAAGCCAATGAGAGCGCAGGGAAAGACCGTAGCTTGGACGGTAATCGGTGCTCTCACTCACATCCACGACTACGCGCTGCCTATCTCTTTCTATTTAATATTTATTTTCAAGTTTTCCGATCATTAAACCCCAAAAAAGTGTCTGCCTTTTTGTAATTATTTTTTATTATATGAAATTAAGACGCTGTTAAAATGTCAACGTGAATCAAACACTTTATTTTGTATTTAAAAAAAAAACAGCTCGAGGGTGTTTTTATTGAATGTTAATCCCCTCAAAAGTGTCTGCCCTATTAATTTTTGTATTTTATGTGATTTTAAATTTAGATTTCTGTTTGCTGGCCTCCGAAACAAACACTTTCTTTGGGCAAAATTTTTTAATTTCTTTCTCCTATGCGCAGACCTGGTGTCCCCAGGTAGGGCAAGCAAACACTTGCTTACCTTACTTTTTTAAATGAAAATAAGTGTTTCTAATTAATTCCACTATTTAATGAAAAAATTATGAAAACTCTAAGATATTGATAATTATTTCGATATTGACATATCATCGTCAGAATATGTATAATATAATATATACAGGGTGTTTCTAAATTCATGCGACAAAATTCAGGAGGTGATTGCTCGTATGAAATTGAGATGGGTCTTTCCTATAACAAAACTTCCTCACCCCACCCCTTTCCGATATATCACCCTTAAAAGGTGGTGACTAAAATTGAGTTTTTATTTTTTTCCTAAAATTTCAGTAAACCTAGAAACTTGAAACTCTGTAATTTTCGTGCACTTGCAAAGGACTAACCACGGGTATTTTTTCAATATTTTCAATATTAATAAAATTATAAATTATGGTGTTTATTTTTTTCTCTGCAGCTATTGGTTTTGGAAAAAAAATTAAGAATAAAATTTTTTTTTAAATATAACAAGGATTTTAAGTTAAATTTTATTTCATAAAACTTCATTTCGAAAAAAAGTTTTGATATGAAATAAAGTAAGGGTTGCTAATTTCACCCCCGTATAATGTAACAGGAATATTGAAAAAATACCCGTGGCTAGTCCATTGCGAGTGCACGAAAATTACAGAATTTCTAGTTCCTAGCTTTACTGAAATTTTGGAAGGAAAATAAAAACTCAATTTTAGTCACCACCTTTTAAAGGTGATATCTCGGAAAGGGGTGGGCTGAGGAAATTTTGTTATAGGAAAGACCCATCTTAATTTTATACGAGCAATCACATCCTGAATTTTGTCGCATGAATTTGGAAACACTCTGTATATATAATATGTCAATATCGAAATATTTATCAATATCTTAGTTTTCATAATTTCTTCATTAAATAGTGGAACTAATTAGAAAAACTTAGTTTCATTTGAAAAAGTAATATGAATAGATTCCACAAAGTAAGGGTCCAAACAGTAAATTCACTTACTTACCTGCTCATCTATCCGGTCGATACTATGGCACAAAATTTCAAGGTGCATCAAACACTTCATGAAACACGTGTTACTAGCTCTTGGACTATATCGTTACTTGGAGAGCTACTCTGACACTCCACTCAACGGGCAGAGAACGACCGCGTGTATAATATCTTATTTAGTCGAGATTGTTGGAACACTTTTAACTCGAGAACGGCTGGACCGGACAGTTTCTGTATAGGTATCGTTAAGTTTGAAATGAACAAGTTACTCTGACACTCCACTCAGCGGGCACAAAACGATCGCTTGACAAGACAATGTTAGGACAGGACAACGTCTGTCGAGTCTACTAGTATCTTCCAAGTTAGTTTTCAAAACTGTTAATCCATATAAAGTCTAATAATTCATAAACCTTCAAGTATTATTATTCTCAGGAAAGGTAGTTGCGAAATTCAAATGATGTGACAACAATGTATGTGTATGACCCCATTATGTTGGTAATATCTTAATTCGCTAAAAAAAGCGTGACCTTGACATAAAAGTGTGTAAGGAAGTGTGTATGGCCGCATAAGGCGTTATACCGTAGTATGTAACCATATCTATCTTTAAGAGGACTGACCCCCTAAGTCTGTTAGCATAAAAGGTGGTGAAAGAAGGAGTGTTTCTAAATAATTCAAATAGCTATATATAGATTGGAAAATTCCACACAGGGTACATGTCGAAATTCCATTGTCCCCATAATTCACGTCAGTGTCAAGTGGCCGCACAATGATTTCCCGGTGTGTGTGTGTGTGTGTGTGTGTGTGTGTGTGTGTGTGTGTGTGTGTGTGTGTGTGTGTGTGTGTGTGTGTGTGTGTGTGTGTGTGTGTGTGTGTGTGTGTGTGTGTGTGTGTGTGTGTGTGTGTGTGTGTGTGTGTGTGTGTGTGTGTGTGTGTGTGTGTGTGTGTGTGTGTGTGTGTGTGTGTGTGTGTGTGTGTGTGTGTGTGTGTGTGTGTGTGTGTGTGTGTGTGTGTGTGTGTGTGTGTGTGTGTGTGTGTGTGTGTGTGTGTGTGTGTGTGTGTGTGTGTGTGTGTGTGTGTGTGTGTGTGTGTGTGTGTGTGTGTGTGTGTGTGTGTGTGTGTGTGTGTGTGTGTGTGTGTGTGTGTGTGTGTGTGTGTGTGTGTGTGTGTGTGTGTGTGTGTGTGTGTGTGTGTGTGTGTGTGTGTGTGTGTGTGTGTGTGTGTGTGTGTGTGTGTGTGTGTGTGTGTGTGTGTGTGTGTGTGTGTGTGTGTGTGTGTGTGTGTGTGTGTGTGTGTGTGTGTGTGTGTGTGTGTGTGTGTGTGTGTGTGTGTGTGTGTGTGTGTGTGTGTGTGTGTGTGTGTGTGTGTGTTACATTAACTGTGGCGGACGTACGCAAGCATAGGACTCAATTGTGGAGGATTACCAAATTGTGGAGGATTTTTTTGGCCGCCACAATTTTTTTCCGTCTCATTCTGTTCAAAATGGGCTAGTTCGTTAAAACAACTCAAAAAATAAAAGTCCGTCACTGTCTCAGTACGATATCAGATGTGTGAATTTTATATAATTTACTATTATTGTGGCAGACTCCTAATTCACTGATTCGAGCGCCCTCTAGGAGGTGTGTATAAGGCACGTTTTACATTAACTGTGAAGTGCAAGTATTGAAATAAATAAAATTTGATCGGTTTTGGTATTGCCGTTTACCCCCGTGGTAGTGTGTGTTTAGGAATCATCGTGAACTGTGGCAGACTACTTTCGCTTCTAAAAGGTAAGGAATTGAGTTTATTAGAATATTTTTGAATATAGTTTCCTAATTTATACTGTTTTATACGGTGTAATGTTTCTTTTTTGTTACCCATTATGTGACAAAATATTCAAATCTAGGTATATAAACGTTTTATACTTACAGATGTACCAAAGAGGAAAGCCGTATTTTCGCGGTTTTTTGTCTACAAACAATTGTTTATAATACTGATCTTCATCATTGGCTGTTGTTAACTTATTTTAATTTGTCCTGAGAAAGAAAGGAAAAGGATCGAAAATGTTTATTTATTTTCATTTATTAAAACTTCTTGTGGAAACACTCCATTCTTAGCTATTTGGTATATAAAAATTAATTCTTTTTCAATTATAAACATTTTAAAACTTAGATTATTGTTCATCAACAACGTGCTTCTGTTTTTGCTACCGCTAATATACTAATTCCGTTAAAACCGCTTTGATTGATTAAAATGGAGTTTGACATATTTGAAATAACTGACTCTGGAATTGGCCGTGTTTGTAACTTGAATCGATTTTTAATGCATAAATTTGTAGCCTTTTTTGGAAGAAAATTTCAGTTTTATAGTTGTTAAAATCACCAATCTTCTTATCATATCAAGAGGGTTACTAGATTTTTTCTGGGAGGGGTAATAGAAAATTATACATGATATTATTATATGCATAATGACTGAAAGGATAAATAAAAACATAGCAACAAAGTATAAAAATCCTAATAAAAACGGTTCCGTATAAATAAGCTAATAAAATAAATTCTAATTTTCTCTTTTTTTGGGATGCAAATCTATTTAGCACTACCATTGTATAAAGACAATGGCACTACACCCTAATCTATTTTACTTTCTCGATAGAAATGTGATAGTGCCAAGCCTATCAACCTCTTGACTTACAGTCGATCTTAAGTAAGTTATTAGGCGTTTCAATGAAGAAACTGAACTTTCAGCAGATGCTACAGTTACGGGCACGACGGTTATCAAATGTAAAGATGAATTACTTTATCTAAAAAGTGGTAAAACATTAATTGCACTCTCTTGAATACGCTTTTCGGTTATTCTGGATTTTCGACCCAGAGCTCAGTTTCTAGCTGCAATTAATTGAAAATATATACTCCCTACTATCTATTAGGAAACACTGAATAATAGCCCAAATTATTAGCCATTTTTTTCATTTCTGCTTGATTTGTCTTCAATATAAGAGAAGGCAACAGGACATTGATTTCCATGGCAGAGAAAAAAATTGAACCAAATCGAAAGTTGAGATCATGTAAAACAATATTTAGCAATAGGATATATATATATATATGCTGAATCTAATATTCCTCAGGAAATGTCAAATTTTTCGTGAAGATTTTTTACTTCGAAAATTGAATTGAAGCCAGGATTGATATTATCTATTTTATTTCTTAATACCAAAATTATACCTTCAAGTAACTTTTCTTTTACTTTCAAGAGCCGATCTAAGCGCCCATTTTTATACTGTCCAATATATGCAACTCCTTTTAATCTTATCTTCAGCAAAATGGCGGAGAATAACAAGAGAGCTGCTAGAATCTTGTCTATGGTTATCTTAAATGGAAAACAAGTTGATAGAGGTACATAACTTCTATAAAATTTATCAAAAACCAGATATTAGAAAATAAAAACAATACTTTTTTATTTTATTAATATTTTAGAAGCTGATTTAAATGGTTTTGAAAACAATCAAAGAGTTGATGCAAACTTGTTCCAAAGTAATGATACAGTAAACAGTTTGAAAAAAAGTAAAAAATGTATTAGCAGTCAACAAAACTCTTCGTGTTCCGATGGAAAACAAATAATTGTTCCTGTATTTAACACCGAAGAAAGAATAAATACATGGTTAAACGAAAATCATACAAAACGACTTGGTAATTCTTTAGCATGAATGTTTATAATGAATTTCATGAGAAGTGTATAGCCTGTATATTAACTAACTGCATGCCTCATTTTTGTAGAGCTCGTATCGGGAAATGACGAAAACCAAACGAAAAATCAAAATAATTTTCAAGATTTAAAAAATGTGGATGAACGTTTTCTGGAAATGCAAGATATAACTCGTAAGTTGTTATTGGATTTATTGGAATTTTATTGCGACATTTATCTTACAAAATATATATATTATATAATATGTATTCGTAGGTGGAGTACTAACATATAACGAATATTCCACATCTGATTGGGACCGATTAATTAATGAGGCTAGTATTATCATAAGTGAAACCGAAATCAACACAAATGAAAATACGCTAAATGTACTTGAAAATGTAGCGGAAGACAAAAAAACATTGGATCAACAGCAAATCTTAGGATGTGAGTTTGTTATTGATGTAGAATAATAAAACAAAATTAAGTGTAACATTATCCTAATTAATAAGTAAAGTCCGTCCGGAAATATAAGATCCCAACTTCATAATCTCCAATTAAGATAAAAAACCACTTGTAAACACTCTATTGTTAAGAGATTATTTATGATTCAGGTATAAAGAAGTACCGTTCCTATTAAAATCGATATACCAATAATTATAACATATTCAATTCTTTGTTATAATTATTGGTATATTGATTTTAATAGAAACGGACCTGCTTTATACCTGAATTCTGAGATCATAAATAATATTTTGACAATAGGGTGTTACCAATCAGGTATTTATCTTAATTGGAGATTATAAAGTTAGTATCTTATATTTCCGGATGGATTATATCTAATATTTTGATCTGATAAGTTTTCTGCTCAAAAAAAAATTATATATACTTTATATGCAATAACTATTGATAATAAAATCCACAAATCTCAAACGAAGTTTGCATTCTCAGGATTGCAAGGTATATCTGAACTAGTTTCTTAATTAACATTTCTACGGTTAGTTGTTCTTCATAAAACGAATTTTATAATATAATTTTAGTCAATTTTAAAAGAAATGCTATATTGTTTATGGTTTCTTTGAGTGTTTAATTCAATTCAATTCAATTCTTCGTTAATTTAACTGTAAGCTTATGTATGATTTTTTAGCGTATATAACAACTCAAAATTTTGTTACTGTTGACGTTGCCTTGGAAGAAGTGCCACCAACAAGTTCTGAATGGTTTATATCTGATGTCGAGTCTGATGGAGAACATAATGAAAAAATTGATAGGTCTCTAAAACAGCTAAAAAAAGGTAAATTAATACAATAGATCGAATGAAGGTACAGAGCGGTTTAAATGAAAATAAAAAAAACAACAAACACATTATTTACGCCAATTCCTTCAAAAAAATTTTTTTACTAGCACAGTTCTTACTTCATTATTACCTGGCAGGGGCTATACGTTTTCATGTAATTTTGAGATAGATAACGTTTAATGGTGTGAAAAATGAGAAATTCTTGGTTTTTTTATGATAACGTGCAGCACAGTATTGCACTGATTAGATTCAAGAGCTGAGATATCACACTTGTTTTTTGAATTTTACTTTTTAATGTTTTTAAAAGTCCCTTTACTCAGAAAATGTTGAAATTGTTTTAAGCCAAACTACATTCATGTATTAAATGTTTTTAGATGAAGATGCTTGTGATATAAATAATAAATCTGATGCCAGTGACAAAAGTAATGATGCAGGAAGTGAATATGTTCCATCTGAAGACGAACTTGAGACAAATTATGTAAAAAATAAAAGAAATAAAACAAAAAAAAAGCCAAAATCAACCAAAGGAGAACACATTCTCATAAGAAATTCGGAAAGGGCTGAATCGGGAAAAAGAATACGAAATAAAGTGCATAGTTGCTACTATTGCCACAAAACATTCAAGGAACTTAGAAAACATTTGATACGCAAACATGAAAATGAATTAGAAGTAGCTCAGATTTTGGCCTTTCCTGTGAATTCTGAAAAAAGGAGAAAAGGATTTGTGCGTCTTTCTAGAATTGGGGACTACTATCATAATTGTGAGGTTCTTAAAACCAAACAGGGAGAATTAATTTTAATGAGAATGCCAACAGCACAAGAAAGGGAAATTTACGATTTTAATGATTATGGTCCCTGTCCTGATTGTCTTGGATTTAGTATTAAAAAACACCTTTGGCATCATATTAAATTCTCTTGCTCAGAAACCCGACGATCAGAAATAATATTACGTAGACAAGTGGTATCAGAGAGTAGCGCTTTGTTAATACATAGTGTTGTAGACGAACCAACTTCGGCTTCATTTAATGAAAATATATTATCTAAGTTACAGAATGATCTTATTACCTTAGTTTGTCGGCAAGATAATTTGATTAGGAAATTTGGTCTACTACAGTTTGAAAAGTATCATACTACACAAAACGAACTAATCAGGCAATCAATGAGACAGCTAGGAAGATTATTGATAGAGCTTCGTAAGATAGATCCGATAAAAAATAATTTGGATTGCTGGCTTAAACCATCTTTTTTCGATAACATTATCGGAGCTGTAAAAAATATCTGTAAAGTGCAGTACTCAGCTAGAGGAAGACCTGATTTTTCCACACCCTCTTTGGCGCTGAAGCTAGGCTACAGCTTGAAAAAATGTGTAGCAATTCAAAAAGGCATATTTTTAAGAAAAGAGGATGTCCAAAGTGTTGAAACGCTGAATGCTTTCATCAGTTTAATAGAACTAGAATGGTCAGCTAAAATTAGTTCCAGTGCCGTAGCCACCATGATTGCCAGAAAAATGAATGCAACCGAGCTGTTGCCCTTGACAGACGATTTAATTAAACTGAATATATATTTAAACAATAAATTAAAAGAAGCTACGGTGGACTTAAACGAATCTCAAAATTATAAGAACTGGGCTAAACTGGCAACTATCATTTTATCAAAAGTGGTAGTCTTTAATAAAAGAAGATCGGGAGAGGCTGCTAGAATGACCGTTCACCAGTATTCTAGCAGGCCTAATTGGTCAGATACATGTGCGGAAGAGTTTAAAAAAACATTTTCCTCGCTCGAGTTAAAACTGGCTTCTCGACTAACCATTGTTCAAATAACGGGTAAACGAAATCGTACTGTAAGTGTTCTGTTAACACCCGAGGTCAAATTAGCTATTGATTTGCTTCTTTTATATCATGCACGCTTTGTCTCTTCCGACAATCCTTACCTATTTGCCAGAAACAATCCTTCGTTAGAGTTTATTAGGGGACATGATTGTCTGAGAGTCTCTTCACAAAATGCCAATTTAGTTAGACCTGATCTTATCAATGGTACTAAATTACGCAAGTATATCGCAACAGTCTGTCAAATTTTTGACTTAACAGAAAACGAGACTGACTGGTTGGCACGTCATCTCGGCCATGACATCAGAATTCACAGGGACTTTTATAGGCTACATGATTCATCTGTAGAATTAACCAAAATTTCAAGAATACTATTGGCTGTAGAACAAGGCGAAGTCAACAAATTTAAAGGAAAAACTCTAAATGAGATAAATATCTGTGGTATGTACAAACATTAATGATACTAATAATAATAATATTAATAATAGTTGACATTACTATATAAATACATTAACTGCTTTAATTACAGTTTCCTGCAAAGAAATTGTCATTTTAGTAAAGCGTGATATCAATAGATGTGAAAGGTAATAGTTTAATACTATCATAACTCCTAACAGAGTCTTTGACAATCAATGAACACAGAACAAGCTAAGAAGCAACAATTACTTCCCTGGCTATATGCCTCGACAGACATTGAATTACACTTCACAGTTGAACGGGGTTGGTGTATCTGCAAGGGATCATAACCTACCATTTGAGTTTGGAATTCGAAAGGATAATAATAATAATAGTATTAAACTATTACCTTTGACATATAAATACATTGTTAATATATTTGTATAACACCAATACAATTTTATTTCAGAGCTCCCTGATTTACCTTTGGAAGACGAGCAGCATAATATAAATGATCAAGAAGAGCAAATTCCTAACAGTAATGAAGTTGAGCTCCCTGATTTACCTTTTGAAGACGAGCAGCATAATACAAATGATCACGAAGAGCAAACTCCTATCAGTAATGTAGTTGAGGATTGTCGAAAAACATCAAAGTTATTAACAGAGAGTTTGCCTATAGACGACATTGGCAGCGAAACAGAAACGAAATCTGCAGGAAAAAATAAACCAAGAATTAAAAAAGGCGTAAAAGAAAAGCATGTGGGAAAGAGAATGTGGACTGAGGAAGAATCAACATCGGTTTTACAATTTTTCAGAACCTATGTCAAACATAACAAATCTGCACCAGGAAAAAAGTTATGTGAAGAATGTAAAGATAAAAACCCAAGTTTAGATAGAAGGACATGGAAAGACATAAAATTCTTTGTATACAACTATTTAAAAAAAATAAATAAGTCGTCATCACTTGAGTTTTCCAACATTTGTTATGATTTAAATGTAATTTAGACCCAGTTCTCTCCTAAAATACGGACTAATAAAATTGTCCGTTGCAATTTTAGTAAACGCAAGCGTACCCAAGTATATTGAAATAAACCCTATGAGTGTCGAATTTCCTATAAAAATTCATAAATTTGAATATGATATTCTTAAATAGATAACAAGATTTGTTATCAATATCGTGAACTTCAAAATCTAATTTAATTAATATCTAATATTTGATTTTATGTATAAACATAACAACCAAATTTTATACACTGGTGTACAGTCTATATTAACTGTGGCAGCGGAAACACAGATTT